>CM029379.1:9367852-9870352 GCA_017165825.1 Hepsetus odoe | reverse complement strand
GGCGTCCAACCCAGCGCACACAGGGCGAGGACGGGGGACGCACCCTGGACAGGTCGCCAGCCCATCGCAGGAGTACAAGAACAACTTCATTCAATATCAGTCTGAAATTTCTGTCACATCTAAATATTTGTCTGATGTTGCTGCTTATTTTTAGCAGGAAAATCTTCCAGCATTATTGCTGCTGTTAAGGAATTACAACAAGCTTCTGTCATTTCCGGCGACAACTGTGTTCTGGGGGCTAAATGCACTGAAATACAGGGACTATCTCTACACATGAGTTATTTTCACATTGGGAGGCTGAACTTGGAGGCTGGCCACACAAGCTCATTTCCTCCTGACTATGTAAGCATTCATCAGCTTCATCATCTCATCATTCCTTTCGGACCTGAGAGACCACTTTGCTCAGCTAAAAAAAAAAAATGGGGCCAGAATGAAGTTGTATTAAGACTTTCGAATGGACACAAACCTTAGTTGCAGAGGTTATGCTTTGAGACGTGATGTTTCCACTGCTTCAGCACTGTGTTAAGGAAGCACTTTCCCTCGGGTGGGAGGGTTAGTCTTGCAGATCCTCTAAACTGAAGACAGTTTTCGTGGAAGCAGCCTAGTAGGACCACCAGTGCCACAGCCTAACACTCCAGAAGATGCAGTGAGAATGTGACACCATGAAATAAGCCATCCAAGAAGATAAACGAGGCAAATCTCCAATGGCAAATCCAGTCCATGCCAAACTGGGCAAATCCCTCCTCTCTTTAGATCAATGTAAAAAGGGAAATCATTCTGTGTGGCATGACTTGCTTTGCTTTTTCTTCTCCTTCCAATACCCCAAATCCCAGAGAAGAGGACAAAAAAAGCCAAAGCATATCTCGCTAAAACTGTTGGCTGCCATGGGTTTGTTTGCTCATCTGCTCAACATGAGTTGTGGAGGAGCACGAGAGATAAAATGTTAGCATCATCATGCCAGAAAAGATTCCTTTCAGTCTTGAGTGATTTTTGTAGCTTAAAGACAGACACAAACAGCAGCGACAAGTTGGTAGAGACTTGAGGGTAGCACAGAAATTGCGGCAGAAGGGTTTGGAAGAGAGCAGAATGGAAAAGAACAAGAAAGGGAGGAGTGCGGGGAATACTTCAGCAGGCATTCGGAAAGACAGACATTGGGAGAGACATACAGGGAGGTAAAATGACAGGCAGGCAGGCATGCTGTTAGAGTCGCAAAGCCCCGGGCTTGTCCAGGGGCACTACATTAACAGGGACAGGCCCAGCAGCAGGCTCCTAGTCCTCTAGCCCTGCACTAACACAGCGGCTTTCGAACACACCTAGAATATATCTCGCTCCTCCTTCTCTTCTCTCTCTTCTCTGTGCTGCACATGTGGACAGGATCATTAAGAGTGACCCTCAGTTCCCTTGAAATGAGAAACGAAGTCTTGTGAAGTCAGAAGCAGAAAGCTTTTAGAAAGTTTGTATATTTAACACCTTTATCTGTATATTCAGGGTTCTTTCAATAATGTAAAGGCTTTTTATTCTGTAATTCCACCTTTGTTAAAACTCATTGTTAAGGTATACGGTTACAAGATTGTAGAAGAGAAGTTGATTCACTCACGGCTTCTCAAACTTTAAGGGGTTAAACTGTCTTTTCCATCTGATACCGACACAACTAATGAGCTGGGCCAGAAGCAAGCCAGGCTTCTTCTGGTGCACAAGCCCTGTCACTGTATCTTTTCCAACACCCTGCTACACAACATTGCTCAGCACTCAAAACATGGACAGAAGATTACGTGATCTATAAACACCACAATTCTGTCATCCTTCTTACTCAGAGAGCGAGGACCAGATGTTTTTGTGAAGGGCAAATCTCTGTACTATTTATAGAGAGGTTTTATCAGTTTGGTCAGGACTACTATATTAAGTGGTCTAGTGGTGGAATACTCGCCTACAGACCAAGACCAAGAGGTCACAGGTTCAGATCCCACCTCCCGCACTACCGTCATTGGGTTCCTGAACAAGACCCTTAAAAGTGAAAGTGACTACCCTTATCATTGTGAAATGAAGCACAGCACAACGCAATGAAATTCAACCTCTGCATTTCACCCATATACACGTGCAGCAGGGGGCAGCTATTGAAAGCACCTGGGGAGCAATGATAGGAACTGTACCTTGCTCAAGGGTACCTCAAGGCAACCTACTGGTGAGGGAATCGAACCCACAATCTTCCAAGCCAGGGCAAACTCCTTGACCACTAGGCCACCGCTACCCCTGAGTCAGTCGAAGGGGACTGTCCCTGTCCCTGTGTCACTCCAGGGGGACTGTCCCTGTCCCTGTGTCACTCCAGGGGGACTGACCCTGTCCCTGTGTCACTCCAGGGGGACTGACCCTGTCACTGTCCCTGTGTCACTCCAGGGGGACTGTCCCTGTCCCTGTCCCTGTGTCACTCCAGGTGGACTGACCCTGTCCCTGTCCCTGTGTCACTCCAGGGGGACTGACCCTGTCCCTGTCCCTGTGTCACTCCAGGGGGACTGACCCTGTCGCTGTCCCTGTGTCACTCCAGGGGGACTGACCCTGTCGCTGTCCCTGTGTCACTCCAGAGGGACTGTCCCTGTCCCTGTCCCTGTGTCACTCCAGGTGAACTGTCCCTGTCCCTGTCCCTGTGTCACTCCAGGTGGACTGTCCCTGTCCCTGTGTCACTCCAGGGGAACTGTCCCTGTCCCTGTGTCACTCCAGGGGAACTGTCCCTGTCCCTGTCCCTGTGTAACTCCAGAGGGATATTTCTTTTCTGCTTTAGTGATACATTTTCTGTCTGATAGTGAGTGAGAACTAAATAAATGACAGATTCAATCTGAAAAATAAATTTTTCTTTTTCGCGAATCACATCATTTAAAATATCAGTAGTTTTGCATGAAAAAAAATATTATTTGGAAAGAAACCTGTTTTTTTTTGTGATTCTGGTATTTTTTCTTGAGTGAAAGAAACTTTTAATTCACAGATAACTATATATATTTTTTTCACTTTTCTCATGCGCATCAAACCTTTGCACAGAACTAAATGTAATTTGGTCAGTTTTGTAAAATTTAAAATACATACAATTGATATATAGCAATGTTGGCAAATATAATAACATGTAGTATTATACTCTAGTACTATACTATAAAATTCTCAATTTGCAATTCTACCAAGTTTTGATGTATTTTAAGAAAACATCATGATACTGAAAAATATCAGAATTGCTCTTCCCCAGATCCTCAAATATTTAAGGCACTTTGTTATGAGGTTAGAGAAGAAGTGAACAGAGGCGTGAGGATAGAGAAGAGTCTGGATCTGCAGACAGACTCTGGGAAGGAACAGGGTTTATTGGATGATTAATTTAGTTTAGTGCTCTGAAATCCAGTGGCTGGAAGGACCATATCCATATCCAGTGTCCACTTGAGGACAAACTTCAGTTTAGGCAATTAGTAAAGGCATATATTTACATCTAATTCTCCTCAAGTAAAAGTGGGATTAAATTGAAGCAGTTTGGTTTGTTGTCAGATTATTAAAGTGTTGCTTTCAAGCGTGAATGGTGCCCAGGCCCCCATAGAGAGTTTACTTAGGCGGCGCTGAATAGGAGTCTCTTTCACGCCTAATAGGACTTCAGCAGCTGACTGCAGCCATGAACTCTTTCACAGTCCCTGTTCAGTCACTGGAGGGGAGGCAATATCAAACAGCAGGAATCGCCGTCCAGCCTGCTCAGGGGGCGCGGGACTCTGCGCAGACCCACAAACCACATAGACACACACACAAAAACACTCAGCTCAATAAATAATTCAAAGGACTGGATTTGGAGACGTGACAAACATTTCGATCCCTCCGGCTTCTTTTCAACACGCTAACTTCATTCTACCTTTATAAAACTGGTTACTTTTCTCCAGCAGTCCCCACACTCTCCTGGGGCTGTTTAGCCCAGACTGACCCATCACCTCCCCCTCCATTAGCCGAGGAGGGAAAGATGCTGCTGCTGCTGCTGGTGGTGCCTTTCTTTGGGACCCGGTGATGGGCTGTGAAAGGTGAGACATTGGAAGACTCTGACTCTGATTCTGTCTCTGGCTTAGACGGCCTGGCTTAAGAACCTGCAAAAATCAAAATCTCTTTCCTTTTTTCTTTTCCTTCGTCTGATCCAAATCCTGCATTAAAGCTCCCGGGTAGAAGTGGGGAAAACCTGGAGATTTTTTGTCTTTCTTGCACCTGACTGTCATAAGACTCTGTTATGCCTCTGCCCCGAATGGGAGTGTGGGATTGTACAGTTTTTTTTCTGAAGATTTCAAGGTTGAACTAAGATGAGATTAAAATATATTTATAATATGATCATTTAAAATATTATTGGCCATTGTAATGTACAAAAAATGTGAGTTTACATCCCTTGTGATAGCGGTGGCCTAGTGATTAGGGAGTTTGCCCTGGATCGGAAGATTGTGGGTTCGATTCCCTCACCAGTGGTACCCTTGAGCAAGGTACCGACCCCATCACTGCTCACTGAGTGCTTTTAATAGCTGCCCCCTGCTGCACGTGTGTGTATGGGTGAAACACAGAGGTTGAATTTCGTTGTGGTGTGCTGTGCTGCGTTTCACAATGACAAGGATAGTCACTTTCAATTTGTCTAACCCTTATAATATTATAATAATAATCTAATTTGTCTAATTTGAAATATGACAATATTTATCATTATTATTACAGATTATGACATCATTTTTGAGCTTTTTTCACAATGTGGATTTTGTCAGTAACCTGAGCAACTGCATGATTTCTTATAAACAGAGCAATATTACACCTGGTTAATGAAATTTAGTACAATATAGAGTTTCATACATTGAATAGAAATCATTTAAATTGGATAGAGTATGTGTCTAGTAAACATCTAGAAGGATTGTCGCTATCAGTGCAAAACAAAAGTGTTTTTTTGTTCCGGCTCCTTCCCGCACCTGTAAGTTAAAGCCAGTGGACATTACGCTGGGCTTCTGTCAAGAGGATTTACAACGTTCTGTTGGAATTTACCGCTTAGTGCGGATGCAGCAGAAAGATGAGGCTGAAATAAGGTTTTAGAAACTTTTACATTGTTTTAAAATAATAAGTCTTAGAATATGGACATTCAGAAGTGATTCGTGAATAATAAACAAAATGCTTTTCAAGGTATGTCAACAAATTGATTAATCAATGGTCCATTGCCTTGATGCAGATGTTTCGACCTCTTTATAGCAATGAGTTTAACTTTCACTTACTGTTGCTTTCGGTGCATTTTCCCTTCCCGCCTTAACAAAGCCTACATCTAAAAGCATGGATGGATGTCCTATTATCTGTACACTAAAGAGCAGGCTTAAGCTGATAGCTGATGCTTTAATGAAACTGTGACACCACTAATTGCTGGAGCGAGGAATGGAGGGGTGTGGGCTCCTCTATGGCTTGTCAGCAGCATGGCAGACAATGGTCCTGCTGCTCCTTCTTCCCAGTGCAAGCCGTCAAGTGTTTTTTTGTACAGTGTTCTGCCGATGAGGCTTTCCATTTCTGCCCCCCTTAGACACTGTGTGCAGCTGATGATTAAATTGCAAAAGAAGGCGGAGCTGGAAAGAAGGAGAGCACCACGGATAGTGTCAGTGATGCTGTCGGGCCTTGATCTGTTCAGAGTTCATTTCTTCTTTATCTGTCAGAGCAAGGCATGTGATTATGAAGAAAGTAGAAGCAGGGTAGCCTGATCATGACACTGCAGAGGAGGCATGGCTCCGGATTCACATTATTGCCTATGTGCACACATTTTCATAAGCGCCTGAGGAAGTGTGCCTTAGCAGCATATACGCTTGTGTGAAATTGTTTACTTGAGTGTGGATCACGTTAGAGCGTTCCAGCTGTGGCCTAGTGGTTTGGGACTAGGCCCCAGGATCTGAAGGTTGTGGGTTCAAATCCAGTAGGTTGCCCTGAGGTACCCTTGAGCGAGGTACCATTCAGATCACTGCTTGCTGGGTGGTGGACACAGCTGCCCCCTGCCGCATGTTAGGTATGGGTTAAATGCAGAGAATGCAATTTGTTGCGCTGTGTTTCACAATCACAAATAGTCACACTGACTTCACTTTCACTTCACTAACATGGTAGAATTTATATGAGTAAGTTGCTTTGCATCCACGCATATGCCTTGCTATGTATTAAAATAAATTTTCCGGTGTGGAATGGATAAAGACAGGCCTGCCTTTTGAATCAGCTTTCATTGAAATGTCCATATCACAAATAGTGTGATTATGCCGATCCCAGTTATTACATAAACACTCCAATTACACATTGTCACATTGTTATTTGTTAGCACACAGTAATTTATTTGTTAGTTCGGATGTTGTTGCCATGGAAAGGGTTTTGGACCACTGTTGTGCTCTTCTCTCATTTCACTGAGCAAATAAAGTTCCTAATTTTAGAGTGATTTTTTTTTGTGCTGGCCTGGCTGAGAAAGGCTTATTTATGATTGATTATTGGGCTCATTTGCTTCTCGCATCTTACTGCTAATATTGTGATAATGATAAACAAACAGAGCATGGTACAGCCCTAGAGGCTGCTTGTGGTTTCATAGAAAAATGTCAGATTTGAAATGGCCTTTACTGACTCCTTTTTAAATAGTAAGTGAAATTAAAGCTGCAGCCATGATTAGATGTATTTAATCTTTTGGCTTTCAGTTCTACATGGCTCTAAAAATTGAGACCTTTTCTCTCCCACTGTCATCCCTCCTCCTCCCAGACTTGTCACATGTGTGCCATGCTTGCTTGACAACAGCGTTCACGGTAAGGCAGCGATATAGAGGCAGATTCACAATGAGACTGCTCGGGATGAGACCTTTGTGAATGAGGGAGAAAACAGGCAGAGGGTCTTCAGAGGCAGCCCTTTGCCTGCTGGCGGCTGGAGATGACCTTCTCACGGCGGGAGAGCAGCAGAAATATCACTCCACCGACAAAAGGCGAGAGAGCCTGGGTTCTCCTGGATTGTGTCTCCATTGGGGCAGGCAGGGTAGCAGCTCTGACCTTTTACAGACATTTGACTGTGTGTGTGTGTGTGTGTGTGTGTGTGTGTGTGTGTGTGTGTGTGTGCACATGCGGATGTAAGTGTTTTAATGGCACACTGTCAAACCACCTGCTAGATATTTCCTAGGGTCGAGACCCCATGGATTTCTAACCCTTCTCAACCTTCTGATGTTTGGAGCAGCACCCCTCACACCCCGCATCTGCAGATGTGTTCAGCCTGCATTCTGAGCAACTGATGCTCACACTCAGTCCTGAAGCATCTTCCCTGAATAATCCTCTGAGCATCAGACAAAACAGGTCAATGTGACTATAAAATTATAAAAAGGTGACTTTATGTATAAGTTAAGGGAAAGATTTCACCCCTGACCTTTAAACAAAAAATTCTATAAAATTACAGCAGATTTTTAGAGCATAGGATTCATTGTTTAGCTGTTGATTCTATTCAGATCATTCAGTAACGGCTGGCTGTGCATATTCTGCAGCTGCTATGAAGTTCATGTATACATTAAAAGAATAAGAATAAAGGGTAGCTGTTTTTCATTTTTTAGATGAAACTAAACATAATGAATTTACATGATTTCCTTAAGACAGTAAGGCTGTGTAGATCTTTGGGAGCCCTTCTCTCTCTCATCCTGCTTTTTTCCTTCCCTCACTCCTTAATTCCCCCCCATTCCCTCTCAAAGTTTCCAGCCGTACAGGAAGTGGCAGTAAGAGAGAGAACTCATGCTGTTGCCCGGTGAGATCAGCTTTCTCTCTCTCTGGGCGGCAGAGAGACACAGGAAACCAGCCAAAGGAAACAGCACAGCAGCAGACAAACAGCAGTGCAGATCACATCAGGCCATGAGCTCATACAGGTCAATTCAAGAGAGTGACACCCATGATTACACTTTTCTGTGCGTGCACATATCCTCAGCTCTCTTGTTTTTTTCAGTGAATCATAATGGTGGGGTAATGGTGGACTAGTGGTTAGGGAGTTGGCCCCAGGATCAGAAGGTCGTGGGTTCAAATCACAGACCAGTAGGTTGCCCTGAGCTACCCTTGAGCAAGGTTCCTTCCTCTTCACTGCTCCCGAGGTGTTTTCAAAAGCTGTCCCCTGCTGCACATGTGTCTGGATAAAATACAGAGGTTGAATTTCGCTGTGTGTGTTTCACAATGACAAAAATATTCACTTTCACTGAATTGCTTGCAAAAGAGGGTCATTATGACTAACATGCAGTATCACTGTCCCTAACAGCCACAGCCTTTTTGGCATTAATTCTTGACAATGTTTCGCTGCAGTTCCTACAGGGATGTTTTAGATGCAGCAGCTAGTCTCAATTAGGCTTGCGACATCCTAAAAGAGTGTTTTATATGACTTTCCCAATTCCTGCCTTTGTGACCTTAATTCCACAAAGCTCAGTGAAACCTGCTCGAGGAAAGTAAAGGGAGGTGGGTGACAGAGGCCTTGAGGGAAGAGCTTGCTGCAGGGAGATTTAGGGACAATCTGCTGAAGCACTGAAACATGGCACACAAGTTCTACTGAATCTTATTTCATATCGATTAGGACTGGTACATCCTGCTCCATTTTTTTAATTCCTAGCAAGGAGAAATAAAAAAAAATCCCTTTTGCAGGGTTCTCCCTTGCTAGGACCTGCTTACTGCGTCACAAATACCAATAGCGCTTTGAAACCCATATTCATCTGTGTTGGCTGTTGTTTTAGTTCATACCAGTACACCAACCGAGTTCAAATTCAGTTTCCCCAGTTTAGCATTAAAACTACAGATAAACACTAGAAATCAGTTGTCACATAAATCTTCCCTGTAAATCAGTTGAGCTCCAGTCACTTCCAGCTCTACAATAAATTGGTGAAGACTTGTAGATGTGGTTCAAGACACAAGAAACATAAAAGAATTAACAAAATTGTATCTAGATGACAATATTCTCATATTGCCCAACCCTAAGTCTGACATCCTTCTCAGTTTCCACTGTGCAACAAAATATCCACTTCATTGATTTCAGTAGCAGATGCATATACCCAACTTTAAGTATATGAAATAAACAATGGTCATATTATTTTTATACCACACTCTGATTCCTCATGCTCTGGTAAAAAAAGGTACAAAGCAAGGCTGTACTTTCAAAGAATAAACTGATCTGTGTGGAGTCAGAGAGCAGTGTCCCAGCTTTCCTTACATTAAGATCTGTAATAGGTCTCTAAACCTGATGTTTAATGATGTCAAAGGCCTGGCACTTTAAATCAAATGCAGTTGGTGTGAGATTTTAATAATGAATGAAAGCAGCAGAGTCAATTGTGGAGCTTCATTTATGGCCCTATTGATTGCTACAGCGCTCAGGCTCAGAGAACAGGAGGCTTTTAGTCCCTCTAGGGGAGAAAAGCCTGTAAGACTACTTGGTGAACAACCTCACAGGGACACGGCAGAGTAAAAGTGTTGCATGTGTGTGTTTGTGTGTATGTGTGTGTCTATATCCTTGCATGTGTGTTGGTGTGTTTGGGAGCTCAGTATTACATCAGCGTGATTTCTCATGGGGTGGATTGCTCCTGGACTCTCTGAAAGAGCAGGGTCAGAAAGCTGAGAGGCCAGTCCCCGTGGAGTCCAGGGCTTTGAGAGTATCTCACTTTTTAATAAACCTCCTCCATGAAGCAGGCAGAAAGGCTTGAATCAGCAGTCCTGCAGGACTGTCCCTGCTGGATCACTGTTTTTGTCCTGCATTTTCAGCTGCTGTAATGTTTCAGCCGAGAATGGCAACTCATAGACAGCTGCGTTAAAGTGGCTCCTAACTGTGGAGGTGTTTTTCTGGAGACACTCCCAGCCTGGAGACACTCCCAACCTGGTGACAGCTGTGCTTGATACAGAGTAAGGTAAACTCCATAAAATAAAGATCATATTTGGAGTGATTCTTTGGAAAAAAGCACTTTTGGTCTCCTAAATAACTTCAGTGGATGGTTGTGGTTAGAGTGGTTAGAGTGGTTAGAGTGGGTGGCGGTGGTCTAGTGGTAGGGTACTTGCCTACGGACCTCTGGATCAAGAGGTCCCAGGTTCGAATCCCACCTCTAGCACTACCACCACTGGGTCCCTGAGCAAGACCCTTAGTGTCTCCAGGGGGACTGTCCCTGTAATCAGGACATGTAAGTCGCTCTGGATAAGAGCGTCTGCTAAATGCCGTAAATTTAATGTAAATGTAGAGACATGGCCCCATGATCAGAAGGTCTTGAGTTCGAAACCCGGACCTGAGCTACCCTTGAGGAAGATCTCTATCAATACTCCCTGGGTGTTATCAATAGGTGCCCCCTGCTGCATGTGTGTGTATGGGTAAAATGCCAAGGTTGAATTTCATTGTGTCTCACTGTGTGCTGTGTTTTACAATGATGAGAATCGTCACTTGAAATTTCATGTGCATGTAAGGAACAATTTACAAACATTCAGTAACTATTGGAACCATTTGTGTAGTTGGTTTGAAAAGGACAAAAAAATGTCCTACAGTGAAAATACTAGACTAAAGTCTAGCCTTCAGCTGAAAAGCACTCAGCCTTTGACACAAGAAATAACTTTATTTAGCAAAACTGCGTTTCTCAATTATTGGCAACCCACGCTTATTTTGCAACCTTTTTTTGCCAACATGACAGCAATGACTCTTCTGCTACAATGCCTTATAATAATATCAAGCAAGCAGTTTGGGACCACTGCTCAATACACTATCCCTCCAGATTCTCCAGGGTCCTTTCTTGTCCTTTCTGGACTTTTCAGCTAAATTGGCTGACTATATTGGATAGCTTGTAAACTATATACATAGAAGTTATGATATTGAAATATTCTACCTCCGATCATATATTTAGTTATATTCCGTTCTTAAAAAATATACTTGATTTTCAATTTCCTTAGGGCCTTCCATTTTATCCTGTCTAAGAAAATTTGGAAAGTACTTAGACTATTGCATGGTAATTGGCGCTGTTTGTTGTGCATGCTGAACGAAAGAGGAAGGGACAGTTGGTATGAAAATATTCCCTTTTTAATAATTATTTGCTATTCATGAGAAGCTATTTTCCTCATCCTCCAGCTACTGAATTAGAGCCCCCTTGAAGCAGGTCAGGATTAGAAGGCTCAGGATTTGGTCTGCTTGCCCATGTATTATCTCGTATCAGGGAAACCAATTTCAAGCAAATTCTCGCTTAATCTAATTCTGCGAGCACAGCACAGGCTGAAGTTTATCATAAATATTTTTAAGGGTGCACTTTCGTGTTGGATTAAAGATTAAGAAAAAGCCCCCCCCCAGCTCTCTTTCTTGTCTCTGTGAAGACGTGAGCCATGAGCCCCTGGAGAAGTCCAGTATTCTAGGCCACATGGCTTCCATGATCCTCTTTAGAGAAAGAGCTGACATTACACTATAAGACTTGCACTTCTTGTCTGCATTTATATTTCTTAATCTGGAGTTAAAGATGGTTGCCAGGTGGCCAACTTGCCAATCCTCTTCCTAGAGCCTTGAGATGAGGTCATGAGTTATGCCATAGGTTTCTGGTGCTGACTTTACTTCCTGAGGGTGGGAGAACCCTTAAAAACACACTCACACATACATATATACACACCTGTGTGTGTGTGTGTGTGTTTGCGTGTTTGTTCCAGAATGTATTAGTAGATTTTTTTCTATTTGAATCAAACCAGGTGTTTTTGTTACTGTGCCTTTAAGATTTATATGTAAATTACCCCTGCGCTTATTGGCTTGTAAATATGGAAATGAGTGTTTTTCATGACATCAGAAGATCAGACTTTTTTCAGCTTAGTTTAGTTTAAGCAAACAGACCCCATTTGATAAAGTCTGCATTTTGAATTTGACAACTTGAAACTAAAGCTTTTTTTCAAAAGCTTCAGGGAGGTTTTCAGTGAAATGGGCTTTTGAAATGATTTGGCTCAAATTTGGTGCCAGGACATGTGGATTTAGCTCTTTTACTGAAAGAAACCAATAACCTACTACATTGTTTTTGAAGTTTAGATAACAACTAATTCTGAGTCCATGGAGTCATCATGCAGTATCCCCTTTTTTCACCACTGAGCAAAAACATCAAATATAGAAGATTGTATCTGAAAAGAAGACAGGATGATATCGGATGTGAAAAGAACAGATAGGCGGTATGTTTACAGTCTTGCAAAACAAGGCCTGGGGTGATGATTATGAGTGTGAAGGCTTTGTCCCTGTGTGTGTGTGAGATTTGGCTGTCACTGTTGGTGATGTTCAGCTAGGCGAGGCTCGTAGGGTCTGTCCAGCTACCGGCCTGATGCTGTGTGATAATAAGCATGGCAAGGAGAATGTCTGACAGACCATGGTGGACAGCAGCTCCATGGCCTCGAGGCATATGGGGAGAGAAAGGGGGAATGGAGGAGAAAGAATGAGGGGGTGTAGGAGGTGGAGGGCGAGATGAATGGAGGGGATGAAGGAAGAGAAGGAGGTTAAGGTTAGTGGTCACTGTTGCCTGGGGCTGCAGCAGGTCGTCTCCTGAGGTGGTGCATCTCCATGACTGTGACAGAATGGGGGAGACAAGCAGCACCCGTGGGGTGCAAACACACCTCGACTGGGCATCATCTGCCATTTAACGGCCTCTTCTCACTGCTGACATTTCTATCATCCACAACCCATCCGCTCGGCTGTGCTTTCAAGCGGTTTCCTCTGTCCATCCCTGTGAATGGAAGGTCTCTAAACTGCGAGGACAGGATAGACTCTTAAAAAATCTTGAAACCTATTCACATATATTTTGGGCATGCATTCAGATGAGGTTTGAGTTTAAAACCAGGAAATATAAAGAATGTGGAGATCTTTTGTGGAAATAAGTTTTTCAGTTAGTAGAGGTTGGACTGGGACAGAATTTTGTAAGCTGCAGGTGGTTTCAGCATCAAAATTTGATGTTGGCGGTAAGTTTGGATCAATCTGTTGGGCTTCATACACTGTGGACATTGGAAGGTTGTGGGCTTTGGGACTGGCAGTCATCATGGCTGCCTTTGTTCTGCTCTAATAATCTTCTCTGACCAGCAAAGTATACATGGACGTGGGATCACAGAGTGAATTAAATATTAACATTTGCTGTTTTGCAAATTTGTTCTCATGAAATATTTAGCACTTCAAACTGGATCTAGTTTATGTGAGACTGAGTCTGGTGAGCGTGTGGGTTTACTGTCCTGCAACACTGGGTCTTGGCAGCGACATTGGGCCTTGTGTGGAAATTACATGAGCTGTTGTATTCCTGTGGCCTAAAAGGAATTATTTGATGCATTTGTTACTGCAAAATGTTATGACAGTCCAGTAATTATACATTACGTTCAGCCCAAAACACCAGAAAACCAGAAGACGGGGATGTCCAGCTCAGTCCACAGTTAGTTCATCTCTTGACATGCTAGATTCAGCTCAAAGAGGGAGTCAGAATTGTACTTGAACTAATCTATTCATAACCTGAGCTGTCTCATGAGTTTTGATCTTGGATCTCATTGCCCTGCTACATATGGTGATTCTCCAGGAGAATTCATCCAATCTGGCCAGGGCAGTGGCTCAGCCAGCCAGCACCCAGACTGAGCCTCAGCCATTCAGAGGCTCCAAACAGGCCCTAATCTCCTGCACTCGAGCACCAGCAAAATGTCAACCGGTCTTCTGAGACCGCCTCTCTTTCACCCGCCTCTCGCTTCCCAACCAACTGCTGAAAATGAGCATGCCCTCCCTGCCGGCCTGCCCTCTCTGGTCGAACTTTCTCTGCCAGCAGTGGCCTAAATGATGCACAGTAAGACGCGTGTCGAAAAAGGGAGGAAAAGGAGGAGATGAAGGAGAGGATGGAGGCTGTTTTATTTGCATATTATTCAAATAGCAATGGTGAATGGCTGTAATGAAGTCCCTCCCAGCTCTTAAACGCCTAGCCGCATGTCACTCCTATGAATAATTCATACCAGCCCAGGGGCGATAAATCAGCCAGGCTAGAACTAACAAAATTAGCTACCAATTAGTGTTTGTTTATGGTGATCATATTTTCCCCCTTCATGTAATACTGGAAGAGGAGAAAAGGCTGCACTGCTAGAGCGCTTTTGACTTTTTTGCCCTTGAAAGGCAAGATGAGAAGATCACAGAGAAAAGATGTGCTCGGGAAGTTTTGCGAGTGTGAGTGAGTTGATATGGGTGTTTTTGTGTCCATGTGCACGTGTGCGTTTATAGACAGAGGCAGATCAGAGACGGCCTTTCTTAAGAGCAGTGTTATTCAGGCACATCACAGTCTGCTGCTTACTGCCTTAGATCATTGGAACGCTGAGTAAATAAGTCAGCGGGCAGAGAGTGTATATTTAAAATGTTTTCAAGGAGTGTTTTGCCTGAATTTATTGATTCCTGAAGGCCTTAGTCAATGGGTTTTCACCCCTGCATCCTCAAGCTTTATGGCGCATTAACTTGTGGCTGTGGATGGAAAAGAAGTTTGATCGAGCATTTAGAGGATATGCGAGAAGTACCAGCAGAGCAATGACGTGAAACATGGAAACTTGGACACACACACACACACACACACACACACACACACTACAATGTACAACAATGCCATCAAAGTGTTAAATACTAGAAGTGCATAATTTTATGCTATATTTTATTAATGTTTATATATCCGCTCCAGCATCAGAAAAGTGCTGTGCAGACACCTATTTAGCACAATTTATCTTTTGAGCTAGTTAATGTTTGGCTTTAGGTTCTTCCTCTGTGCCTGTAGCAAGTACGTATTAAATTTCATCCAACGATCAGCCACAATTGGTCTATTTAATCCCGAAAGGCTGCTTAACTTGCAAACGTTTAAAAATTAATACAATTTTAAATTGATTTCCTATCAGAACGGTACCATTTAACCTAGCAAAGAATGATTTACAAACAAACACGCGCGCACACACACACACACACACACACACACACACACACACACACTAACAAAACCACATTACTGGATGACTTCCATAGAAAGAGAGCTAGGGCGGTATGAGACAGCACAAAGGGAAAACTCTGGTCCTATGTAGTGTGTGTGTGTGTGTGTGTGTGTGTGCGTGTGCGTGTGTGTATTTGAGAGCGTAGCTCTCTCCCAGCAGAGGAACCAGCAGTGAGGAATTTTGGCTCCCTTTCCTGAACTTTGTTCGCAATCAATGTTCCGTTTATAGAAATCAATGTGGAGGGCGAGAGTGGGGGAGTGTGTGGGTGTGTGTTGGACGGAGACACTGCGTGCGCATTACTGTAACATGAACCTCTGTTCCATACAGCGGCCTGCCAACCGCGCAGTCTTCATCCAAACACGTCTGCAGCAGGCTGCACAACACACATCAACAGATGATAGAGCAGGAAGCAGATAAAAGGAGGCAAGAAAGAAGACGGTAAGCACAGGAGTGGAAAAAGTGAGAGAACTAGAGAGGAAACACAAATGCAGAAAGCGAGTGGGAGTGTGGGCAGACATCACACACATCATCAGGGCTGCTGTCCTCAGACACACTGTGAAATGCCTTGTTGTCTATTGTTGGGATAATGCCCTCTCTTGCCTGATGCTTCACTCCCCTTTCTCTCCTGGACAGGGCTCTGCGTGTTTTGCATACATGCGTAAAGTTCAGCTTTAACGGTGCTCCTTTGCAAAGATAAGTTGCCAGTGTTGCCACTCAGTTTGTGATGGTGCTGCTGACAGGCAATAGCTTGCAGAGTGTGTCACAACATGCATTAACACAGACAAATCGAGCCTCTGAGATTTCTCGAGAAAATCCTTATGGCCTCCCTCTTCCTTGCTCATTATTATTCACACTTCTTTTATCAGTTTTGTTTTTTGGCCCTGTTGGAGCAGAACCAAGCTAAGCTGTGTTTTGACTGCTAGATTTGGCTGATATTAAGGTGTCTGCGATTTGTCACCATCATCGATAGAATTCCCTCCAATAAAGTGCCTAAACCGTTCAGAAAATATGAATAAATGCTATATGAATGCAAAGTGCACGCTCAGTTTGCTACTGTGTAAAAATTCAAGATCGCTGTGAACTATTTGCTTGTTTTTTGGTTAAGTGTTAAGGCTGTTTAGATTATTAATGAGTGGCTTGTTTATATTATGTATCGACTGATAATCGATTGTAACGGCAGATCAGAACTGTCCATCTGCAGAGTGCTCTCCCAGTCTGTGGTCCTATGGGCTACAGAGATATTCCAGCACATGTTGGTAGAAAGAGTGGGAGTGTGTGTGTGGAGGTGCAAGGCTCCTGTCGCTCTCTTTGCTGTCATGCCATATCCACTCCAGCTTCAACCAGCTTTCCCCCAGGACTGAGACGGGGGGCTTTAATGCGTGTCACCCGCCATCGCCATGTCACTCTCAATCTGCTGTCATCGCTGACACTCTCCCAGCGCTGCTACGTGGTTCCCGCTAATTAGAGGAGACCCTTATTGCTGCTCAGCCCTCCTGAAATAATGCAATTATTTTTTCCCTGGTGCTGATGTTTATGGATATTAGTTTCTTGAGATTTCAAGCACCCTCTCGGGCATGCTCGGGCATACTGAGAACAGCCAGAAAAAAATTACACAGTTACACAGAAAGCAGCTTGTGCTGACCATGGAGAGCTAATTGCTTCTCCTCTACTAATAGTTATGGAGTGTCATCAAATCTCTCTGGAGGCTGTAGGTCCAGCTGGGTTAGCAAGAGAATAGACCTGGTGACCTTTCATTTATTTTGCCTGTATGTCCAACAAAGATGAACTGTAGCAGAAAGTAAAATGTCCTTCCGTTCTATGCCGGTAGAGGTTTGGTGATGTCTAAAGAAATATGATAATAAAGCAAATGCCTGGTATTAGAGAGAGCTAGTGAATAAATGACATTTCTGCTCCTTCAAGCTCTGGCTGGCGCCACAGATGGCAAAACGAGAGCGCAAATCTTCAGACAAATTTATGCTCTCCCCTAAAGATCATCTGGATTTAGTAAAATTTAATCCCGTCTCAGTGACTCTTGCCGGGGACAGATTTAATCAGAAAACATGCCTCTTACATATTCATCTGTGTCTTCTCCACACGGATCATCTTAAGTGTTCTCCTTCACTAGCCTCCTCATTTTCATTTTCTTTGCTGTGTTCTTTAATCCGTCTCCTCATAAATCACAGCTCTGCGTCTTGTCCATTACATTGGCGCCCATTTATTACCTCCATTTTGCAGCACTTCATTTCTGGTTCCTGCTCACAACACTGTGCTTCTAATTAATTTAGCACTGGTGGCAAATGAAGGAGTTAGTTGTTAGTTGCACTAGCATTAGTTTTAATTTTGTTAACTCTGGGTTTGTGCAGCAGGAGCATTCCGAATAGGTTTTTTTCCTTTGTTATGTGTGTACGGGGGGCGGGTTGAAAAATTAGATGGTCCCTTATGTCAAGTGCGGCATTTTCTGTTTGACTGCCCCAGACTTTTCCCTTTCCTCCCCTTCACTTCAGCTCTCCCATGTAGAGAGTATCTGCAGGATGCAGGGAGTGAGCCTGGGAAGAATGAGATTCCTGGGGGAGAGAGGGGTGCCCTCACATCCTGCGCGGCAGTTTCAAAATAATGACCAGAAATGACCTAATAACAGCATCAGCAAGCGAGAGCCGCAGGTCAAGGTCTCGCAGAGGAGCAGCTGGAATTACCTACTATATATATATATATATATATATATATATATATATATATATATATATATATATATATATATATATATATATATATGGAAGCATCCATAAATTGTTTAGAGTTTACAAAAAAATTGAATATTATAGTTTTAGTGAACTAACAGAAGCCAAAAACCTGTAACTGTAAGACACACACACACACACACACACACACATTTATACATATATTGCCATCATCATGTATCGGTTGTTACAACCCTCTTAAACAGCTGATCTCTACTTCACATCCTAAGCGTTTGATTGCCATATTTGTGGTTTTTGTCTTTTTACAGAGCGAGAAATTATCCATATTTTTTATTTGCGTGGGTGTGTAAAATCTGGCCGGCAACCTACTGAACCCTGGAGTGCAGCGAGGAGGAAGGAGATGAGGGCCTGTGTTTAAACTCTGGTGGGAATCAGTGAGGCCACATTTTTCGTCGAGCATTATCTCTGTCAGTAACGCACAGAGAGGTTTCCCCCCTCAGTCCAAAGGGTGTGGAGCTTTCTTCCTGCAATTATCTTCTAAAGGCAAATAAATGAGTTGGGATTTCTTTTCTGAAGTTCGGCACTGCCGTCTATCATTTTGAATAACATACGAGGAGAACAACATAAAAATAGAAGCTTCGTGATGCTCGGCACAGATTCCGTTTTCCTACAGCATGGATTTTAATGAAGCCACTGCGTCCAACTCATTCGAGAATAAAAAGGAGAGCAAACGCATGTTTCCGGCAGTCCAGCAAAGACTCTTTTGTTCCATAGATTTGGGTCTGAGAGTAGAAGAGTACATTCCTCTTAATGGGAATTTTCTCTTTTTACAGCGCAATTTCTTGATTGCACGTAAGAGCCGAGACTGGCTGCCTTTTTAGGTTGCAGAAGACATCTTTTCCACGTTGTTGGTTTCAGCTGGCTGAACAGTGGGCCTTTCATGACATAGTCGGTCTGAACGTTTGCAATGAATTTGCAATTCAGTCACATGAGACTTGGGCTGGGAAAAAATACACCCAGAGCCACAGTTTGTGTTGATTTTCTACAGGGCCGTGGTTTAACATCCAGTCAATAAAGAGGCACATTGCTAATGCGATGTATTATGTGCTTTACATTTAACTGGTAGAGATTATTTTCTTTTTTTTTGATGTACTCATTTGCGTCAATACATCAAAAAAACTCCTTTAGTTACCTCGTTTGAGAGTTCCTTCAGAAACAGACTTTTTACTTTTTACAGCTGATGATACCAAGGTGAGAACTGTGCCTTCTTAAGGAATGGGCCGTTTTAAAAGCCTTCATTTGGACTCAGTGGGAGGAGACAGTCTCTTCACACAGCCACGCATGTCTGCAGGCTCAGCATTGTAATCACTACTGAAAACTATGGCCAGAAACTCACCGGGGAATTTATGAGCGTGGGGGAGGCTTCTGAAGAGCGCCTCGCACAGATGTGAATTTCTCTGGAATGCCCAGGTCACTGGAGTGGCAAGGAAGTATGAGGAGGTCGTGAGGGAACCGAGAACTTCTTTTTCCTTAGTGTTATTAGTGTTATCCTGTGTTATTAGTGTTATTCAATACCAAACTAAACACAATACTAAACAAGAACTGTGCATTTACAGATTTAGCCTCAAAGCATTGCATGTAGTTACGGTATGAGTTATAGAAAGAATTACACTTACATTGGATTCACCTTCTGTATCGAAAGCGTTCAATATCAACACGTTTTTTTTTGCGTTGCCTAGAAAGTTCATATTTTCATTTTAAAATATGAAATACTTATTAATTATATTTAATAAAATCCATGTTAAATATTAAAACACATCTATTCCTGCTGGCAATAACTTGGATCTATGAGCGAACACTCATAAGGAGAGCTTGTTTGAAAGTGAAGAGAGTCATTTTGGGACATAATATGTACTGTACCACCGCCAACGACACCAGGAATGGCACAGCATATAAATATCTCTGGGCTAGACTAAACAAAACAGAGCAGAAAATTCAGACGTATTTCTTGATCTGCTGCACTCAGCATTCAACAGGTATACATGGTCAGTTAAAGACTGAGAGTTTTGAAGCGTCCCAGAATGCCTTTGAGGCAGACTGTTCACGGTCAGCATCATTTGTGAGTAGTTTCAGTCATAAACTGTTTACAGAACAACTGGGAGATTATTCTTGGCTCCAGGGTCTATTCTAGCCCCTTTACCCCCTCCTTCACGTCTCTGCACTGCAGGATGAGGGAGGAGGGGTGTGCTGTCAGAGAACTTAAGGAGTTCTTTGTGAGAAGAGGAAGACTGATTGAGATAGAAGATCTCAGGCACTGATAACCCAGTTTAGGAAGCTTCTCAGTGTCCAGCAGTAGATAACGTGGACACTCAAAGGTTCAGACATGTGTTTTAGTTTAGCACTGCTCAGCCTCAGCACTCTTTTCACTCTATTCATTTGATTTAGGAATTTGGTTGAGTAGGTGCAGATACATAGTGACTATCACTAGGCAGATAGAGAGTATAGTGAATAAAGGGGTAAATTTACCCCTTATTTGTTCAGTGAGTAGCACGGGGGTGCAGTGGCTATGTCACCTCACAGCGAGAAGGTTCTTTGTTCTTGTTCCCAGCCTGGGATCTTTATATGTTCTGCCTGTGTCTGTGTGGGTTTCTTCCAGGTGCTCTGGTTTGTCCCACGGTCCAAAGATACGTGTGTTAGGTGGATCGAAGATGCTAAACTGCATTTGCGTGTATGTGTTCATGTTAACAACAGACTGGTGAGCTGTCCAGGACTTTTCTCTGCTGTTTGCCCTGTGAGTGCTGCACCCCCATGACCCTAGTCAGGATAAGCAGTTAAGATAATGGATGGATGTTTGTTAAAATGCACATTCTTTCTCATTGTTTTGTGATCCATATGCATATTGTTTAACTTTTGTTCTCATGTTTGTACAGTGGAACCTCTGCTCACAAGCGTTTCCGAGCACGTACAAATCGGGTCACAATCAAAAAGTTCGCCAAAATTTTTGCATCTGTTCACGACCACAATTTCTGGTTTTGAACAAAAGACTGGCGGCCAGTTTCCCCTCCGGTTCGCACTTCCTTTGTGGCAGAACTCGATTCATGCAAGGGTTTGAATTTCTTGCCAATTGCCATGTAAATATGTATATGTATATATGGCTCTGTATATGGATATCTTTCCTTGTGTTTTATATATTCTTTCTTTCTTTCTTGTTCTTAAAGAGCCCTGTAACACCTGAGTTTCTCATTCGTGGGATAAAAAATGATTATTTTGTTTTATTCTATTCTAGTTTTCTTGGTTGTTAAGGTTTAGTTTTTGCATAAATTAAGGATTTTTTTTCTCCCTGTGCTTAAAACTAAAAAAAAAAAGTGTTTACAGCGAACGTTTCGTAAGGGCTTAGCCCAAACTTGGTCTAAGCATGAGCTCTTGCAATGTTAGCTTTCTCTGTTATTCAATGTTTTTACATTTCCTTTACTATTACATTATGTATTCTATGGTATATTGAACTGTTTTTGTGCTTAAAAGACTTTACAAAATACATTTACATACAGTTTGTACGGTCTGGAACAGATTAATCGTATTAACTAACTCGTATCGCGTCCAGAGTTTTGGAACAAATTTTGGTCATGACCAGAGTTTCTGTATGTGTAACAATTATATACTTAACCACAGGTAACCGCAATTAACCAGAATTTACACTTTTGTGATCCAGTTGCATTCAGTAAGCGCACATTACTCAATTATATTGAGCAACATAGAAGTTTTGAAACACCTGACACCACATTTTTATTAAGTAAACTTTAAATTCAGAATTTCCTTTGGATGTAGATATTTGCGTTGGGTTATGGCTGCTACATTATGACTTTATTTCCAAGCAGATCAGTTTTTTTCCCTTCGACTGAGAAGATTCTAGGCCAAATTACACCAGTAATTACAAGTTTTTAACTAAACTAAGAGGTGCTCAGGTAATTTCAGTCCCTTCTGGATAGACATCCACCTCCTGATTTTCTAGGCATATGCTGCCGTGCTTCCAAACAAAAGGTTTCGGACCATTGCAACTCAGTGTATTTGCCCTAAACACTTCCCAAATTGTGACGACATGTAAACTTTGAAAAAGTGCCTTAATTGTTTTGTTTCTGGGTGGTAGAGCTTCCTCTCCACCCTCTCTATACTAAGCATTAGCAGGAAGAGAAGAAGCATAAAACCAAGATGATCCAGGTTGATTACTATGGTTCACATAACAGCAACTGCAGTTAAAAAAGTATCGCCTTACATTCACGAAATGATTCATTTTTAGGTTTTATGAGTACATCCGATGCAAGCGCCTAAAAGACGTTTAAGAAATGTGGTGGATACAACTCACTAGGAACTTGCAGCATTTTCACTGGTGCCTGGTCGCAAAAGCTTTCTCGCTTATCGGATCATGAACATTACAAAAACCTGTCAAATTCAAAAGGGCTACATTCCAACCCAGTCACGCAATTGTGCATCAACAGTTTTTCTTGCATGATGATGGTGGTTTCTTCAGTGTTTACCTGAAGAACTGTTTTACGAAATGCCATCAGTTTCTTGTTTTGATGTCTCTCGTGGAGTTGATGTCTTTTGCATGTGGGCATTGACAGCTGTTCGGTAGTGTAAACTGATCTTTAAGGGGTTTCCTTTGATTTGGTAACACCTGTCTGTGGGTTTGACCCCCTGTAATTTGAACCTTGTTGTGACCTTTGACAAAAGTGCACAAGGGGAAAAATTTGCAGGCATTATTTGTCAGATCAGTGGAAGTAACGGTGCCTTTATTTTTAGAGAACAAGTCAGTCATGAGTCACAGAAGGCATTATACTTTGCATAAAGGAAAATAGACCATTTAATAAAAACAGAGACACAGAGACACAGCCTAATCTATTTCGAAACACTTAGATATTTTGTTCATGCTAATAGCTTGATGAGGATTAATCTTTTAATTATGCCACTAAAGAAACTGACGTTGAGCCTATTAAACTGATATGAGGGCAGTAACGCACGATTCGGCCGAGGTTTGCTTCAGAAGGATTATGTACAACTGTGGCTGTTCCTGAGAGTGAGAGCTGGTGCTATTTTGCATTGGGATGAAATGGTCCACCCAGGCTGGTGTGACTGACACTAAACTTCACCAATCTAACAATTTACAAGACAGCTCTCCAGCCATAATGATATTTCACAGAAAGCTGCTTTCCTTCCATAAATCCTCAGTTATAATCCCCAAGGATCGTCAAGATGGTGCCTGGAGCTTAAACTCTTGATTGAGCACTGAGAGCAATGAGCAGGAATCTATTAAAAACGCACCCGGAAAAGGCAGATGGCTATGAAGAAAGAAGGTCTGCCGGTGCATCCCTTAGATTCATCAGCGGAAAATAGGTCAAGGGATGGCTTGCAGTAACAAACCTAAGCTGTTCTATAATCTTGACAAATCATGCTCAATTAATAATCATGTTAAACAATGTGAACTTGATGTTCACAGATTTTGTCCCATTTTTGAACTTACATAAAACGCTATTTTTATTTGATTTTTGCCGTTTTCTGAGGCCTTGTTGCAGAGCATGTTCTGTTTGCATAACAGCTGCCCTTGTAATTAAATTCGTCCTGGCGCACAAAGTGGATGTATTCTTTTTGCAGCGCTTGAGACTGAGAGTGATGCTCATAGCCCTTTGTTCCTGCCAGTTCAGCAGAGGATTTCAAGGTTACTGCAGCCAGTGGATTCATTCCTCCAGCAAACAATATGCCAAACTCTCTCAAACTGTAATATGAGCAAGCTTTGGTTTTTAACAAACTCCATTTGTGCAAATTGGTGTAGCTCCACTCCAGCTCTCAGGGACCATAGATGGAAACATTCAGGCACTGTGCGGCATTCGTAATCAAGAACAGGCTTGAAAGGACAGCCAGAAATGCCACAACCTTGTGGACCTATATGTCCCCAGCAATATATTGATCTAGACTTATTGACAAAAGAGCTTAGTGCTAAAGGTGCTTAGAAAAGTGAAAGATAAAGAAATATAAACACTGATGTCCTGTATTTGTTTGGCTTAGTACTTACCATCATCAAGCAGAATTCTGGAGAAGTCTCCATGGATATCCTTCTCCCTTGGGCTGTTTGTCAGCAAAATATTCATGCGTCGCTTTGTATTGCCTAGTTAACTGCCATCCAGGAATTATAGGTGGCATTTATTGAGGCAGTTCATCTTTTTCCATGAGTAAATTGTTGCCCTTGTAAGACTAATCAAATTTTCAACTTCTTAAGCTAATTTAAAACAAGCATTTCACTTTAAATGAAAATTACAGTACTGTGGTATTTATTTCTGACATTTTCGAAAAAGAGATAGGTCAGATTTTTACATTTGATTACCTTTTAAGGCAAATGATTGAAAGAATAAGGGGTGTTGTCAGTGGAAAAACGCTAGAGGATTTTTTTTGTCTGAAAGTTTTGCTCATCTCAGTTTGAGAATGTAAGAAAGGGCTTTAATGTTGTTGTTTGCTTGCTTGATTGTGAGATCAAACGTAATGTACGGACTGCTTTATTCCTCTGAGTAATAGCTGGCATGCTAAACCCACAGGTTTGGACAAATTAGGCCTTATGTATCAAGGGCTAAATAGAGAGAGGTGTGTAAACACAGCAGCACATATCCCCCCTTCCCCCTCTGCCTCCTTTTAACTTGGCATGCTCTGCCATGTCTCTGACTTGTGTGGGTTTGGCTGTGATGGAAGGCGTCATTGCCTCCAGGTGGGAGGGTGAAGATTTCAGCTTTATTCGTCAAGCAGAGGAGGGGGGTCAGCAAGGTGCCGTCTCAGTCCCCTCTTGCACACTGCATGCAGAGCGTTGTGCTCATTCGGAGCACCGTGGCCCCAGCGGCCTCCCGGCAGCCCGCGGCTAATCGAATGGGAACGGGCCGGGAATAAATCATCTCGGGAGCCTCCCGATATTGAGCCGTCGCCGCCAAGTGAATCAGTCTAGACAAAAATAACCATCCATCATGCTCCTGGCTGGCAGAGCCACGGGAGGCCGGGGCAGCAGGAAGCGCATCCGCGTTGGTGGGATGTGTTGATTTTGTTTGCGCCTGTTTGTTGCGCCGTGCAATGAAAAAAAAAAAAAAAGGCCTCCAGGAACCATGGAGCGCAAGAGACGGCATCTGGTACACAACTGTTTGTGTGTGTGTGTATGTGTGTGTGTGTGCACGGCCAGGCCTTTGTTCCTGTTTGTTCAGGCAAGGTGCTGCTATTTAAGCACTTTTCTTCTCCTTTCACAGAGAGGCACTTTTGAACACTTGTTGTGGCACCCATGGCTTAAAGGCTTCATTGTGTAAAGCTCAACATTTTACAGAATGAGCAAAAGTGCAAATTTACTCTCTGCTTTTGCATTTCTCCTTAGCCGAGGCTGCAAAGTAAGGAAAAAATAATGAAAGAGGAACAAAAATTAAGGGTGAGCGCACTGAAGTCACGAAAAAATAAAGCTGCAGTATTAGTAGATGACAATAAATTCATTATCTTTTACCCTCTAAACAAGCAGTGAAACCATAGCAACTGGCTGAAACCTGGTTGGAACTCAGTGGACAGCAATAAAGAAACGAGTGAATAAAACAAATGGCATGGATAACTCAAAAATATACTCCAGCTCCCAGTGGAAGACAAGTGTCATTTTGCATGCTTTTTGTTTGCCATTCATACTAGTCTAATTTCAGAGGATGGAAGCACAGTGCATGCACTGTAAGAGTTTTGAAAAGTGCATTTGTGAAGCTTTCGGAGCAATTTTTTTTCTTCCTTTTTTCCCTGACATTGCAGGGAACTCATCCAGCTCTAAGTGTGCATGCGCACCCACTCTTGAGAGCAGCAATGGCTAAGAAACTCAAGGCAGGTTCATTGCACTCCCATCTGTGGAATATCATCCCATTATAAGGTCACTGAACTGCTGCATGAGCTATAGTTCATAAGAGGCTGTTCAGGTTTTCATCCTAAAGCCTTAATCATAGTAGTGGAGGTGAAATGAGCTGTGTTTCTAAAAACATGACAGTAAAGTTGACCAAAGTAAGCTAAATTGAACTAAATTGAGTTAACATGCATTTTAATATTAACTTGTGGGTGCAGGATTACATTTAGGTACCATAAAGCACATTTTGGTCCAGATATTTAGCTAATTTTGTAAATCATTAAACTTGTAAAAGTAACATTTTTTAGAAGTTTTAAACCTCAGCTCTCACATTTTGATGTATAAGTAAAGGCTTTAGAGATATTGTAAAAAATTTTCAATTTATCTCTAATTTGAATAGCATAGGAGAGTTTATTAATACTTCTATTTATATTATATAACTATATATTCCATGCTTTTTAGAGTAGAACATGGTACAAAGGACTTTAAGCTGGCTGAACTTTCCTGGTTGAGAAAAATGATTGGGCCATTGAGCTATTACACCTAAAGGAACAAATCAATCTTGTGGTCTTCCTACATGATAAACTGCATTTTGTCTTAAAATATCTGTCTAAAAAAATATATGTTCATTCTTGTGGGTGTTATTCTATTATGTTTCTTATATCCTGACGAAAAGGTATGCTCTCTGTCTTTTTGAACCCTCTCCATTGCCTTTGTCTTGATGATAATAGATCATAGATGATAAAAGCTGAAAATAGATCATACTGTCTCTTTCTCGCTCTCACAAAATCCTCCGCATGTGAAGTTTGCTGCCTGGAATGCACCATGTAAAAGAGGCACGGGGTCATGTTTCAGCAGAGGTTCACCGCTTCTGCTCACAGAGACTCTGAGGCTCAGCCCATATCAAAGGGCCCAGCAGGCACAGGCAACCACCCACCAGGAGACCACATCAGCGTCTACATATAAACACAAAAGTCAAATGAAAGCGAAACAGACTATGTTTACACGTGGTGGCGATGAAACTGAGCTTTGTGTGTGATACAACTGTTGGAGTCAATCAGACATCTGGAAGCTTTAAGCTCTCCTGAATGTGCTATATGTTTCCATATATTATACTACAGGGCATCTAAGAGACAAATGTCCAAGGTTTCAGATGTCCCCTTAGATCAGGGGTGGGCAACTCCGGTCCTGCAGAGTTTAGTGAATTCCCTGTTTAAACACACCTGGTACAGGTATAGGTTCCCATATGCATTGTTGAGTTCAGGTGCTGATGCTGGCTTATGTGGGTTGAAAAACCACTCCAGGTAATTATATAAACTGATTAATACCTTATATTGCACTGCCAATTTTGCAAAAGCCACCCCTCATTTCTTTACTATTCATTGTTTAGAATCACCTTGTTTTAGCGAAAACATTCAGTCATTAAATCGAGTAGATTAAAGAAATGGGAACAAATAGCACAGTGATTCGGCACTAGGTTGCATGATCTGAAGGTTGTAGGTTCGAGGCCCGGATGAGTAGTTTACTCTGAGGTACATTTGAGCGAGGTAGTTACCCCATTATGGATCCCTGGGCAGCGGATATGGCTGCCCCCCGTGTGTGTGTGGGTTAAATGCAGAGAAGTATTTTGTTGTGGTTCAAATACAAAGCGTCCTTTGCAACCACTCAGCTTTCAGCACCATCAGTAAACTAATCACCGGCCTGATCATCTGATCATCATTCATGCCATAAGTTAGACAGATTTCTTCTGCTTGAACAAATTATATGTAGATCAGTATGTGGCTTAACAAAACACATCTTCTGGCCAGGTACAGGGAGTGGACCGAAGATGAGCCGGAAACTTATTCAGGAAGCCCGGAGAGCTTTCCTTAGCAGTAAACTGAAATAATTGAAGAAAGTCTGTTCCCTGCGATGGGCTGGCGACCTGTCCAGGGTCCTTCGCCCTGTGTGTGCTGGGTTGGACTCCAGCACTCCCCCGTGACCCTTTGGGACAAGCGGCAGAAAATGGATGGATGGATGGATGGATGGAAGAAAGTCTGTTTCTGTAGAGGGAAAAAAAAAAAAAAAGGCATGGCTCAAGACATGCAGAGTACAGTAAACAAACAGGTCATTTTATACAATTATTGTTTGCCAAGGTGAGGAAGTTTATTTTACAGATGATCTTCACTGCTGTTGACAAATGGTCCATATGGTCATACCCTGATGCTACTCATTCAGTAGATTAGACAACTTCAGTGAGCTTTACAGCTTTAGAAATGAGGCAGCTAGCATTGCAGTTTTAAGAGTTGTCTTATGATTACTGCAGTTCGTTTATGGACTATAGTATGAACTATTTACATAAATCAGAACTTATTCCTATATAAATCAGAAATGATTATCAGTATCTGCAACAAGGTTCAGCGATTGTTCTACATCAGCCCATTTCTGTGGAAAACTGGTTCTTAAACGTTGTTGCATTTAGGCTTCTGAGAGATTGTCCCTGGTGTTCACAACATCACCTCAGCTGGAGACCAACGTCATGATGTACTGCCTGAACATGCTTTCCGCGCTCACCGTTCTCTTACAAAAAGCTGTTCCCCGCATAATCTAATTAGCCGCTGTCTCAGGCCTGTCGCTGCCTGCTGCACAGCTGTGCCTGTGCACATCCATGGTGAGCTGGAGGCTCACACTTGGCCTCACGCTGGGCATGTGGGCCGTGCCGTTTGCTGTGCCACTCGGACACACAACCAGATTCATCCTAATTGCGCACTGTCAGGGCGTACAAATGGAGATGGATCTGGCATAATTATGGGGTGGAAGTGCTTCATGAGTGCTGTGGAAGAGGGAGCCAGGGAAATGACGCGGTGTTCCATGCTAACACCCGCTCTCATCCATCATCATTTAACGGCAGGAGGGCAAGGAAGATGTCCTGCCATCCCTCAGCACTTCTTAGCAAGCCGTCTCAATCGACTGAACAGCCCCTTACCTGCAGAGTTTCACACTCCACTATTGCTCATCATATGTCAGCCTTGCTCAGACAGTGGCACTAAACTGAGGTGACACTGAGGTGAGGTAAACTGAGTGAAAAAAGTGTTTAAGTATGCTTGGATTATGAGGCAGTAGAAGGGTCGCCTGATTCTTTGTTACATAGAGACCATATTAGTGATCTCAAGATGTGTCTCTTTTGCCATATGATCACCGTATGAAGAATGGGTTTCAGCACCAACTGCAACCCTGATTAGCATAAGCAGTTGAAATAGTGAATGAATGAATTATGGAATTGATTATGAAATTTTCTTTTATAAATTCATTGATCCAACCTGGTCCAGCTGGAGCCCTCTATGTTAGGAGCAGTTGAAGCTGAACTGCTGTGGATCGCCAATAGTAGAATTAAAGAACTTAACATAATAAAACAACATCACGTTAAAGAATTGAGCAGATAAGCGGTGGTATTGCATTAGTGGAAGAGGTTTTAACCCCGATAACGAGTTCAGCATGAGTCCTCCACTTTTGCAAATGACCAGTTGTTAGTTTTGAGTCTCTTTTGCTGTTGTTCTTCATCTGAGCAGTATGAGTAGTCCAGGTTTCAGTGCCTAAGCTCAAAGGCATCCCTCTTCAACAGAGACCAAACCCTCAAACATTTTCTGCACGACCGCTATTTATTTCGTTCCAGATCATAGAAAGAAATCCACTCATTACTATTGTGTTCTCTGGTTTAAAGGCCTTGGGCCACATACAATATATCAAATTTTTTGAACTAAATCAAACTCTTTCGGGTGCTGAGGCTTTCCGCTTCACACTGTACATATGGTCCTGGATCTAAGGCTGGCAGAACTTACCAAAACAAACCTTCTGAGCGAGTGAGGGAGACGCATCTAACTCTGGGTTTTCTGTTTCATGAAGCGAACACTTCTTGGCACCGAGCACCGAGCAGCTCGACATGAGTTTAATATGATTAATTAAGCATTCTTCAGGGGTCAGTGAGCCTAAATATTAGCTGAATTACAATTCTGAATAATGTGCCCTAGATTTTTACCCTTATTGATAGATGTATAATTGACTCATGAATGCCCATGTTTTCTTGTCGATTGCCCATTGATTGGCTTTTTCTACAAGTACTCTGCAGATGGTGTAGGAGCCGTTGGTAATGACAGGTCGAGGGGGCTTTTGGATATGACTTTGATGGATTCAGTGCATGAAATATATTGATTTTATATCACTGTCCCTTAATCCTGGCTGGACGAGGGCACTCTTGGATCTAGCGAATTGTCATAAGTTTAAGTGAGGCCTGCTGTTCAGATCCAAAACCCGTAGTCTTGGTTGGAGATTTCTGCTTGTACAAACTTGCGACGTTTTTCTTTTGCATAGATTTTAAAAGGGACCATAGATTAGAATAATTGTACAAGATGAAAAGATACTTGAAAGGGAGTAAATGCACACTTATTTAGTATGAAATCAGCACATATTTAAATACATTTTATATTAGCAATTATTTAAGTTTTTGAGATCAGAATTGTATTCCCCTTTTTCGAATTGATATTTCTTAACAACTAGAAATGGCTTGATGTAAATATGAGGATTTAAGATCGGCCATAAAAAGTTAACAGTCTGTTACCTTTTAGGATCTGGATGCCTGTTCTTGTTAACTAGTAATGTACAGCTTAAAAGTAAGGTCAAATATCTGATCAACTGCAGTGTGCAGATTCTAATTCTAACTGCTTTTAATGCCCTAATCCCTTAAATCCTAAAAACATTCCATTGTATGTTTTGAAATGTTAGGCTAACAGTGCTGTGAAAAAAGTATTGCCTGATTTCCTTAGTTTTTCTTTATTTATTGAACTAAATTGTTTCTGATCCACCCAAAAATGTAGCATGAAGACAACCAGAGTAAACACACTGATCAAATTATCATGCAATTCATGGGAGGACGAAAACTAATACAGAAAACCAGAAAGAGGATAATAGGTACTATATCAAACTTTCTTTTTTCAAAAAAAGCAAGAAAATTCAGTTTTTCACGATGTGGGCCCTTTAACATCCGCTCAAGGCCATGGAACCTGTTTATTGATGGTTTTTTTTCAAAGCACGATTCCATCTCCCAGAACAAATACAGGGTGATTTGCCTTAGAACGTACGCTGCAGACCCAGCTGGGCAGTGGAAAAGCCTTTGGTGTTCCTTTAATGCCTCACTCTGATGGCATAGCTCATAATTGGTTGCTGTTAATGTGAACACACATTCCAGTGAGAGCTTGTTTCTTGTTTGTCTTGGTGAGAGTTATACCTTTATTTAGTTAGTGGAAGCAGGGGAGTGTGTGGCAGTTTATCACTGAGGCTCAGGAGTCATAAATACATCAATACCAAGATTGAGAGATCTAATTCCCTCCTGGGCGTTTGTGTGTTTTCTCATTTCCTGACTCGACATTGTTATCTGTTGTGTATGTGCTGGCTCAGGGCTGGCTAGCATTTCATTTCACTGATACAGATTAGCTGTGGCAGTGTTCTCCTGGTCACGTGATTTGTTATCCCCTCCAAAGCGGGATTGGTCAACGGTGGAGTATGTGTCGAGCACAATCCTTGAAAACAGTGACTGACACAGGACTTACACTCTAAAGCTTTCCCAGTACGAGTGTAACAAAAAACACATTCTCGAGGCTTGTGGCAAGAGCGCTGTACTTAGGTGATGATAAATAAGCTGAATGAGTGTAAAGCTGGGAATAGGCCTGTCACAGTCTTACCTGCAGAATCTCCCGCGAGTGTTTCAAAGAGAAGGATTGCAGGCACTGGGTCAAATTACCCAAGATTGCTTTTGTGGCTTCAGTCCCTGCAGAAGACAAGGCGCTCATAAAAGTGAGGCCTGGCCAACAGGACTTGTAATGAAAATGCACAATAGAAGCTTCCTCATTGTGCAGGAGAGGTTCTGGAGGGCATGTAATTGCTGAGTTAGAGGAGAAGAAGGTTATCGGCCATCTCTATTGCATTACCTATTACAGCAGGCCCTGTTAGTGGTGTCAGTGGAATGGGGGAGCAATACCAGCAAGCTGGGAAACGTAGTAAACAGACTAAATAATCCAAAGGAGGGTGCCAGGCCTGAATGTATTGGCTTTGGCTCTCTACCTCAGACCAATTTAGGTGCTGCTTTGGGACGCCTGTAAATGTAGTCTGTCCGCCATAATGTTTAACACTCGGACAGCCTTCTCCTCAAGCTGCTTTTAAAGTCGCACCATGGCCTCTGTTGCTTGTAATGTGTTTCTAAGACTTACGAAGATCTCTAAGCAGGGAATGAAAAGTTGCAGTGGGACTTTACAAGAGTTTAAGAACAGGTCCACACATAAGCTTTTAACTGAAACCTACATTTTTCTACTCACTAACCCGAAAGTGCTTCGTCCCAGTGGAACACCCTGCTACTCAAGTGGCAGGTACAACAATAAAGCCTCTTTTAAGCTGGTCACCAAAATGTCTGGAAGTAATAGATTCAAAGGTGAGAAGGAGAAATATTGATTGTGGCCACCAACTCAGAGGCAGGCAGATTTTTAAAAATGCACAGATTGTCAAGACCATGAAACAGCCTTGCTTGTTTTTTATTTCTCCTTTTTTATGTTGGAATTGTCTGAAATATTTACAACATGCATTTTGTACAGGCTTTAGTGTTGGCTTTGTTTGCTACGCTGCTTTTTCTTTCTTGAGAGAGAATACAGATGACAGGGCAGCGGGTATTGATTAGTGAGTTGGTGAAGGGAGGAAGTCCCAGAGAGACTCTCCTAGACTCTTTCATGTGAAAAGCCCAATGTCTCAAAGAGTGCAGCTCAGTCTGTCTCAGAGACATCACTTAAAGCAGCTGTCCATAGCGTTTAGATATAGTGCTCACCAAGGCGCAGGCCCTTAGACACTAATACACCACAGGCTTCTGATGTGTATGTGCATATGTTCGCGTTTCTACGTGTGCTTGCGTCTGTTTTCTTCGGACAGACGAGACGAGGAGATTTCTGTGCTTTCATCCACCGCCTGCTTGACCACTTCAACTAAATTTAGGGCCAATTAACTTAAACTGTCCAGTTATGGTGTGTCTGAGGTGACAAGGCGGGCCCGGCATGCCCGTCACTTTTACATCGTCCCGCTGGTGTTGTCTTTGGCAGCCGACCATTGTGTGTCTCCGCCAAGAGGCGGGGACGTATTGATGTGCCACCAGGCCCCACAGCCATGCTTTTCTGTGTCAAAGCAAATCACACCGATGCAACAGAAAGCTGGACACAGTTGGATGAGCATAATGGCAAGTTGCAATCGCTGAGATTAGGTTTTTGTGCAAGTAGGCTGTACTTTCTGGCAGTAAACAGAACGACTGGCCTTCTAATCAGATTTTAATCAAGTGCCATATTAATTCTGGAATAATTTTACCTGGCAAGGTGCTTTGTGAATACAGTGCAGCATCTGAGCTTTCTTAATAATAAAAGTGCTGTTTCATTCAAAAACTCCAAACTTCCATGTCACAAGTGTGGTCCTGATATAGAATGCCTTCATGAAAATCTATATTCATTTAAATGGTATTGTTCCCTCCATAGGGAAACACAGTTTAACTATAAAAACCACATTCACATGTGAATAACATGAGTTAGGAAGGGGGACTGAAAGTGTGTTTGAATGATGCTACTAAATCTATTATGAAATGTTTCATTCATCATATTTACATATGTACCTGATGTTTTTGTGATTTTTCAGTTGGGCTCATTAACGTGAAAAACAGTGTCATTAACACTGCTGCTCAGACGACTAATAGGGAAAGAATCAATGAACGATAACCCTCGTTTGATTTAAAAGAAAATGGTATCAGATCAGTCATAAAACTTCATGACTGGTGCATCATCAGTGTTAAATTTATTTTTTTATACTACAACGGGGATAGCAGTAAAAAAAATTCATATGAATACAGAATAGGCCCTGAGAGAATTTTCATCACCATGTTGTTCTCCATCTCTTTTTGCCTCGAGAGACTTTTTGTGTGATATTAAAGAGACACTAGGCGGATTCCGTATTCGGTTTCAAGCCGTGCTCTGTCTGCCGGTACAGCAGTGAGGCTTCAGCCACCCACACGGCTGAATAGAGCGGGCCGGCATGTTTACGTGCCCCTCGTGGAGACGTAATCATGCAAAGCACTATCTTAATCTCAGGAACTGGGAGAGATGTCGGCGTGATCTCAGCCCAGACACAGTGGGCCACCTCCAGTAGCAGCCTGTGTCCTCTGATAACTCCATGAGGGATTTTACTGTGGAGCCCCACTCCTGGGTGATTATTAAAATCATACCATCCAAATCGGTACTGTTGGGAAGGGGGCCTTCCTCATGTGTATATGGGGGTAAAAATGTAGAAGCGTCCAATTCTGACCTGATCATGATTTAAGTAGAATGTATTTCTCCTTATTTGATAGGCTTCATTTGTTCCAGTTCCATTTTTTTTTTATTTGACTTTGACATGAATGGCTTATATACAGTAAAAACAACCAGGTTTTTATAGGTGTGCACACTTGAATATAGAAGTGGCTGATACGGCTAGAGGATGGAGCATTCTTTTTCTCTGATCAGATGGGTTGGAAGATAGAAAAGGAAGCAGTGGCCCGTTCAAAAATCTTTTTACATGCTGCCCTGCACCTCATCTATTTAAATAGGACTCATTTTGCTCTGAGTGTGAGGAATCATGCTGTTAGTGAGTGTTCTTTAAAACCTCACAATAATTTATAACAACAACAATAAATATCATTTCACTCAGTCCTTCTTGAGTAGCACTCGAACGATGAACATAATTTTCATTGATCGATCCTAAAACTGATTTCATACCATAAGTTAATGCACTGATAAGGTGCATCATTGCATTTTAAGCATTTTGGGCATAATGCTGGCATGTGGGCAAGACCAAAGTATCCTGATGTGAATGATCGAAACAGATGTTTTAGCATTTTGCGTTCTTTGTCAGGTCCTTCTGAAGACTTAGCTTACCATAATTCAGTACATGGAGATGCTAGCTCAAGAGTTTAAACTGGGTTACGAGAATCTGATACCACCCAAGTGAGAACAAGAGCAAGACAGAGAATGTATGTTTGATCCCTTTGTGTCACCTGGCTGTGTCTACACACTGTTTTTTTACTTGGTGGGTTTAATGGCATCATGCAGGTCGCAGCAAATTGATTCGATCAGAGCGGCAAGATGGTGCTGGGAGGCTGAGGGAGATAAAGAAAAAGCTGTTACTGCCGTGCTTATTTCAGAGATGTTACCCACCACAGACACACACACACACACACACATACTCAAAATGCCAGCCATCCAGAAAGAATGGAGATTTGTGATTTTTTATTTCTTTTTTTTTGGTTTCAGAGTCTCAGATGCACTTGCAGAGAGATGAGTCATTCAGAGGATACTATGACAACATAATGACTTCATTTTTTTTGTTTCAGGAATGTCTAATTATTATGAGCCTTGGTCTTAGTGCACCCCCTATTTTCAAAGAGAACGTGAAGCACATTCTTCCATCATCAGCTGTTCCTTACTTGTAGATATAAAAGGAAGATTGCTACATTTAAATTTGAGAGCAAAATGAAAACAGAAAAAATGATCCTGCCGATCCCTTGAAAACATGGAAACGATCTCTTCAATTAGTTAATCGAGATTAACGTGTGAAGCAACTTTACCAGTCTTTTAGATGCTCATTCCTATTTCTTTATTCCATTAGGACTGGGTGTCAGTGAAAAAGTACCTAAAGTGACTATTCTTGTCATCGCAAGGTCACAGCGCAGCACACCACAACGAAATTGGACCTCTGCATTTAACCCATGCACACAAACAGCAGGGGGCAGCTATGAAAGCACCCGGGGAGCAGTGACGGGGACGGTAACTTGCTCAAGGGTACCTCAGGGCAGCCTACTGGTGAGGGGTTTGAACCCACAAGCTTCCAAGCCGGGGCAGCTCCCTAACCACTAGACCACTGCTGCCCCTACACCGCATTCAAGAATCATGATACCAAAAAAAGAAAACAAACAACAAACAAACAAAAAAACAACTACAGAATGCAATACATTTATCTTGATTAGTGATTTATATAATATTTATATAATGTAATTTTTGATATGTTTTTCGGGAAAATAAAAAAACATTTTTGAAATGAAAATGTATATCTTTACTAATAAACAAGAGTGATGAATAGGAAATACTGGAGGAACCTTGTGATTTGCCTTACCTGTTCTTTCAGGTTCTTGAAAGCATATTAAAATAAGTGAAACCTATACGATGCACTTGCAGTTTCTAGAATCTGAGGTAGAAAACTACAGGTCTGGAGCTCTTTAAAGGATCCGAACCAATGAGGAGCCCCTGTGAAGAGACATGAACTAGAAAACGTGTTGTTGTGAATCCCCAAGAATGGATTTACATCGGAAAGAGCCCTAAGGAAGCGTTCAGGAAGCAGCAACACTTTTCATGTTTGACGGACGGCCAGGCTCCAGATGGGCACAACTTCATCAACTTTAGAGGCAGCCTTTTAAAAGCGCACGCAGTAAAAGATCAAGGGTAATCCCACAACCAAATGAACATGATTTGTCAAAGGATGAAAATGGATATTTATTTGGGGAAAGTAGTATTTGCAAAGTGTACCATCTCACCTTCACTCCGGGAAGAAACACTCAGCGCTGTCAACATAAAAAAAAAAAACTGATATCAGAGACTTGCTGTGCCTCTGTTGTGGCAGACTTGTAGGTGATGACAGCATTCTCCCCAAACAAGTACTTGAATTACATGCATCTAGTGATGATTACATTCAGCCTTTGACAGGATGTCAAAGCCTATGGGATTAAACACGTTTCACTGTACTGAAATAAGAAATCATTACATTAAACTAAAGTAGGAGGATAAACAAGATACTGTATACCACTCCTTGGTATGTTTATAGCAATGCTGGAAAAAAGGATTTATTTTTGCAATTCATAAAGAGGAATATATGAAAAAATTTTCCCTCCCTTCCAGGGAACAGCATCGGCAGTGCTGCTCCAAATCCTCCGTCCAATTCGCAGAATGTCACGCTGAGTTTGAAACAATATTTGAGCAGTTCTCTCAGGCGTCAAAGTAAGCTGTGTCTTATTACGGCTCGCTGTTGTGCCCCTCGCAACATGTTTATGAGATGAAAATGCGATTGGAAATAATGCCGAGCATGACTGATTTGTATTCTTCTGCAATTTTTAATAGAAAATGGCTGTATAAAGTATATATTCAGGGTCAGCCATATTCCAAAGAGAGCAATTATATTCCCATTTCTCTGGTAGAACTCAACAAAATGCATTATAGTAATGTTTGATATCTACTGTACCCATCTGGGAGCTTTGCTTCTAGCAATTCAGTGCAAAATTTAATGTGCAATTTTGTTCTTAAAAGAAATGTAACCAAGAAATCAATACGTTTAGTGTATCATAATCATTTTTAAAGGTAACCGCAGCATAAAAAGGATGGGATTTTAGGCTAAACCAAAATCTGTCTGACATTACCGAACAACCCAGCATGATTTAAAACAAGTGTGTGTTTTATTTTATGGAAACGCTAAAATCATTGTGGTTTGCACAGTGCTAACTGCTGAGCTGTAAGCTTCTGCTGCTTTCTAGCTACATTAGTTTCTTAGCTGTGATAGTATCCTTGAGCGAGGTACTGTCCCCATCACTGCTCCCCGGGACTGTAGATGGCTGCCCACTGCTGTGCGTATGGGTTAAATGCAGAGGATTCATTTCGTTGTGATTCACTGTGTGCTCACAATGACAAATAGTCACTTTCACTGAACATGTCTTGGCTTCTTGATGACATATGAGATAAGGGGGAGAACTGGGTAAATTAGATTTTTGGTTAAACTGTTGTTTTCATGTAGGGAGATGTGTCAGTGCAGCTTCATAATGTTCTCCGTCTCTGTGCTGCGTAGCTCTGACTGATGGAGAGAAGAAGTCAGAGCAGTAAGCTGTGATTATACTCCACTGTGGAAACCTGTGGAGAGGGAATTAGATTAATTGCTGCTTATGCAGCATTAATACACAGTGACAGGGCCCCTGTGTTTTAGCGCTAGTGGACCTCTATTTTTTGACAGATTGATGATGACTCTACCATTAGGACGGTGTGCTCTCTGCGTAGCATGTTGTTTCAGTCCATTAACAACGCATCTTAATCTCATCTTCTTCACACAGGTGACTGTAATTTTGAGCGGCCCTACGCAGAGTGTGGCTACAGCCAAGGCAAAGAGGATGAGTTTGATTGGGAACAGGTCAACACGAAGCAAAGAGCCTCCACAGACCCCTGGATACCTGCAGGTCAGTCAACCCGAACAGTCAATCCTAACCCCTCTAGCCATTCAGATTGTTTCATTACTGTGAGCATTTTGACCAATCACAGCGTTGGGATTAATGACGGTTTTCATGAAAGACCGTGATTTTGGAGTTGTAATCCTGAACCATGTCACATTATTAATTTTATCAGAATGTTCATAATATATCGTAAAGCTTATTGAAGCTGAAGATAAATATAATTGCACGTAGTAAAATCTATATTGAATAGGCCTGGATCCTGATTGGGCACTGGTTTTCAAGCATCCATCCCATTTTTATAACTGGATATGAAAAGCAAAATCTGGTTTGTGAATGCTAATGTTAGATCTGCACTTTTGGTCAGACATATGTTTCTAGTAGGGCTGTCGCTATCAATTATATGTGAACAGACCATCTAGTGATGGTGATTTAATCTGATTAATCCAATTTATCAGCCAAACGATTAAAATGGGTGAGTGGTATCAGTCGCCTTCACTTTCCACGCAAAGCATAATCCCATGTAGAACAACTCTTCTTAAGTTCACACTTGGGAATCATTTGAAGCTGGTAGCATGCTTTATTCTGTGTCTTGCACTTAACCCCCCCTAAGTAAAACTTAAGTCTCAAAATTACATTAGAAGTCTGTTAGAATTTAAGCTGTTCAGGAGACAACAAACATACTTGCATCAACGAGATCTCGCTGGTGCTGGTTTCCTCCTTTCCAGTGACTGCACCAAACTTGAGGAAAGAACGATAATTCATTGAAATTTAATTTGAATCCAGTTATTGATTGCTGTTGAGTAATTTTGACAGCCCTACTTCTTGGTGTGTGCTACGACTTCATGGCGGGGAGGGATTGAACGGACTGGTTTAGTGATGTTTTGTTTCCACAACGGCATGTATTCTCGCATGTATTCCACTGCATTGAAATCATTACTTCTGGTTTGTTAGGTGTGTAATTCATTAGCACCGCGGGTGAATGGAGCCTTGGTTGCTATGGCAGTTGTGATAAATGTTTTTGTGGTTGTGACTGTCCTGACCCCTCCTTACTGTCTGCTCTCCTCGGTGTAGATAGCTTCTCCCCAGCCGGTAATGGACAAACGCCAATTTGGACAGCAAAGTCCATTTTTAATAGATCCTTTGAACATAAATTTGTTTTGAAATAGTTCAGGATTTGAACCTCCTTTCAAACTGAATCGGTGGAAGCCAAAGTTAATTATTTGGTATTGTGTCCAAGGGTATTTTTACTGTAGGACATCAATAAATCAATTAGCAGTTAAATATTAATTTCCATTTCTCACAGGATACTCAGTAGTGTTTGTATTCCAATAATAATTAGCTTTATTCCTTTAATGCACCCAGGAGGTAAGTGAGTTTCCAAAGCACTGAAGCAATGCTTTTAAACACAAACACACAAGATGCACATTATTTATTTCTCGAGCAAAATGTGACGTTTGCCCTTTTGTCTATATCTGAACGCACTGCACCCACATGACTGATCAAAGATTCACTTTTTCACACAATAATATGGCCATTAGAATGTCAGCATTGCTCTCTCTCTCTCTCTCGCTCTCTCTCTCTCTCTCGCTCTCTCTCCCTCCGTCTCCCACTTTCCCTCTGAATTCTGATATTAAAACATGTGCAAGTGACGTCCCGGCTGGAAAAGCAATATAGCAGCAGAATTAATTGTGAGGACTCAGCTAATTTCATCTCACCTTTGTCAGTGCGTAGCACCAACCCTCAGAGGAATTACCCGACAACAGAGACGAGAGAGAGGAGTCACAAGAAAGGGAAGTGTTTACCACCTTTCCACCATAACCGATTTACGTGTCTCAGGCAGAAAGCAGCAGGAGGTTAAAGCCAAGCTTGGTGGAGGGGTAACGAGCTACACGTTTGTTGCTTCATGCATTTCATACCCCTCACCAAAGAAGAAGCTCTATCTGAATGTGATATTGTTTTATTTTCCGACACCCCGGTGCGTGGAAATGGGCCTTTCTTGATTGCCTGAATTGGAGACAGTTAGTCATGCTGCCGTGATGCCCCCCTCCAACTTCTTTTTCTCTTACTCAGTATCTCCAGCATGATTTGTGCTGGAGACTCAGGTCCAGCGAAAGAGTGGAAGGCATTTCTTCATTCCAAAGGTTCATTGACCATGACAGTCCTCACTGCCTTTCCCCTGCTGCTGTTGCCACGAAATGCCATGGCGATGTAATAAAAGTGGTTTTTGGTGGTGATCAATACCCGAGGCTCATATAAGCATGACAAGTCAGTCTGAAATAGTTCATCCCCCCAATATATATGACTGTTCTTATCTATTTAATTCTACTGCACTGCTGTCGAGGTTAGGGCTCTTCTATGATATATTGGTCTTTTTCATTTGCTGTATGTCAGCCAGGGTTAAAAGAACTGACCCAAGTGAAAGTTCTGCTACTCAGTTGTGCTGCTGGTGAATGGTCCCAGTTTTGGATGCGTCCGAGTAGAAGAGCAGCAGGTGCGGTCCTCCCTTCTTTTACAGTTCATGTAGTAGGCAAGGCATTCTTATTTTTTCTTCTCATTTCTCATTAATCTTTTGATGATAGCATGGCCCCTGGACATATCATAAATCAAGTGACAGAAAATGTGGAACACCAACAGTGAGAGAGAACCAGGCCAAGACGGCCAGTGCTCAGAAAAGTGCCCTGCTTTTTTACGCCCCTCAAACCTTCTTCTATTAAATGGGAGGCGATCTCAAGCTGTGCATGCCTCTTTGCTTTGGCAAGGCACTGTGGAGACTCCCCTTTCCTGTGACCTTCTCTGACCCCAAGCTTAAGGGGTTTTGCAGCCGTTGAACTGGAGCGTAGACCCTCTGTTGTTCTGATGAGGTCACTCCTCACTCCTCTTTGAATGGGCTGCTGTGGATATGTTGTCAAGATCAGGTTACCGTGGCAGCATTTTTGACACGCGAGAATTTTAACCTGCGCTCCCAACAAACGAACACTACCAAATATATATATATATATATATATATATATATATATATATATATATATATATATATATGGTGTGTGTTTTCAAGTACCTTTTTGAACTAAAAAACTTTTCTAGTAAGTTTTTTAATACTAATCATTTGATTTGAATTTGATTCCTCAAGAACATGCACTTTTTGTTTGTTCTGATTTTAATCAAGTAATTGATAAAACCCTATGTTTTATTGATCACTAAAGAATTTTTGGTGTATAATCAATTATTTTACTTGATTAAGAGATTTTTCAGTGCAATGCTCTCTGCAATACACTGCTTGGAGTTATTGTTATCTATCTATTTATTTATTTATTTATAATGTATTTTTTTTATATTTACCAACTAACTTTTAGATTTTAATCAATGACTAACACTTTTTAATATATTAAATACATTTTTTATATTGATCTTTTAGTCTTCCCTTGGTTCTTGGCATGAGATCTTAGAGCTAATAATGCCGTTGATACAAAAAAGCTTGTAATGTTACCGGGGAATTAGAGAGAGCATAGTTTTAGAGGCGATTACAGGCTTACACGTTTCAGTTCAGTTCCTAGCACTGTTCGATAACACATAGTACAGTGGTATAAAGTGAAAGTGAAAACGACACATTGTGAATCACAGCACAGCAAACAATGAATCACAATGAAATGCATTCACTGCATTTAATCAATACACACTGTGCAGCAGTGAGCAGCTATATCCAGCACCCGGGGAGCAGTGATAGGGACGGTGCCTTGCTCAAGAGTACCTCAGGGCAACCTAATTATCTGGGAATCGAACCCAAATACTGAGGTCTAGTCCCTAACCACTAGGCCACCGCTGCCCCATTAAAGAAAGACATTTCACATTTGAATAACTGTGATTACTTCAAGACTGACATAGAGGACGCGCACAAGATTTAGGGAATAACAGATGTATTTAACTAATAAGGAACTGAGGAAAAAGGTTGAAACAACACAGAACCAGACACACTACTAACACACAACCTAAAAAGATGGTTGGTTGAAAACTTCCAGGGGCACAAAAGAGGAGGGCAGGGAGACTACCTGTCCTTGTGAAACACACATGTGCAGTAGGGGGCAGCTATTGAAAGTGCCCAGGGAGCAGTGATGAGGACAGTACCGTGCTCAAGGGTACCTCAGGAAACCTACTGGTAAAGGATTCAAACCCGGAGGCCAAATTCCTAACCACTAGGTAGGTGTCAGGTAGTAATTACGTAGCTATTGGCTAAGGTCTTCTTGCGAACACACCAGAAAATATTTACATAGTTTAAATCTATATGTCATAAAAAATAATCATTCAACTAAACAGAGCACAACTCACATAAAAAATCTATAAAAAGTAAATTTTTATAAAGCCTCTGGTAAAACAGTTACAATGAGTTTTCTTTATTGAAACAATTTCAGTTGATTTAAACAATACCTTTCATACAACCCGGGGTGACTGGAATACAATAGTAAATTGTCGCGTCATCTTAACTTGAATTTTTTATTCTTGTCTCATGATATTCGACCGTATATTCCAACAGAAGGGGCTCATCATCACCGACATTAGTATGAAGACTGAAGCAGACATGCTTCTGCAGAAATTCCTACTTTGGCAAAGGAGCAGAGAGCCAGGTGGTGTGAGAGAGGGTCTAGTAATGCTACTCTTCTCACAGTTCACACAAACATCTTCACACACCATTCACACAAGTAGCAGTTCACAGAGGCTTTGAGCCTTCTGTTTCAGAATGCAATTATCATAGCGACCCTTATGTCTGTGTGTGTGTTCATCTACCAGTTTTCCCTCCCACAGCACGGAGAGAGAAAGCAGTAACCCACTGAGTGTGTCTGGATGTCTGGAGGTTGTTTGTTTGCGTGTATCAGTGTGGTACTATGATACACAATCAGCTTTCACTTTTCTTTCCTGAAAAAAACGGTAGTGTTTATATGTATGTGCGTGCGTGCGTGCATGCAAGAGTGCATGTCTGTGTGTCTGTGTGTGTGTGATGTCAAACTCATGGAAGTCATACAAGTGTATAGAATCCCAGTTCAGTTAGAGAAACCTCTCCTTTGAATGGTTCTAATGCCCTGTTCCACCCTGACGTAGCGTAAGTGCCCTGCTGCTCAGAAAGCCTGTGAGTTACACTAATGCTGGCTCTGCTCTCACAACCGAGGTATTGCTCAGTCTTTCCTCTGAGGGCTATGAGAACAAGAGTAAATCATAAGCAATTTCCTCCTATTTGCTGTTTATTTAAATCTTTGCATTTTCATGATTTGGTATTAACACAATGGGGAAGTGTACCTAGTTCTTCTCCTTCTTCTTCTTTTGGCTGCTCCCATTTAGGGGTCACCCCAGAAGATCATCAGTGAAGCTAAATCATGGATCATGAGCTAACTGTTGCTGTTTCCGCTATGGATAGGACAGCTATGATGATACCAAATGTGGGCGATTATATATTATTTTACTTATTTCACAGTGAAACCACTGATGATAATTTGTTAAGTTTGAGAAAAGTTCACGGAGGTTCTTTTTCGTTGTTTGTTAAGCTCATCTGAACTTTATCTGCAGCTGAAGCAGTGGTGAGAGGAACTTGAGCACAGAGAGGGTTACGGTTGGTCAGATGAGTGCGGGTGCAGTTCTTCAAAATACTATGAGTGTAAAACAAGTGTGTACATTACCAGTTTATTCCAGCTTGACATGTTTAATCACCCAACGCAAGCAGTACAACACAACAAAGCACTATATCTGAAATCAACCGCTATTCCACAGTACGTCCTGTCTAAATAATGCAATCTTATTATACATTTAAAGCAATTTTATTATCAGACACAAATAGTTTTGAGATTTTTGGCTCCTTAAAAGTGACTATTCTTGGTGTTGTGAAACACAGCACATCACACAGTGAGACACAACGAAATTCAACCTCTGCATTTTACCCACACACACGTGCAGCAGGGGACAGCTATTGAAAGTGCCTGGGGAGCAGTGATGGGGACAGTACCTTGCTCAAGGGTACCTCAGAGCAACCTACTGGTCTGGGAATTGAACTCACAACTTTCTGATTCTTGTCCAGCTCCCTAACCACTAGGCCACCACTGCCCCAAAATCAGTGTCAGCATAATTCAGATATTTTTCAATGAGATTTTTAAGGCTGTTTAGTGATTCTGGCAGCATCACCCTTTTTTCAAGGGAGCATTAAGTTAAATTAATACTGTTTTTCAGAAACAGTGGACTAAGTATGCCACAACGAAGGCATCTCTGTATTGGAGAAAACAGCAGTGCTGTAGGGAGGCTGTAAAGACTCACAGGTTTAATTAAGACATGAAATAAACGCAGTATTCACCGCTCTATCTGAGACATTTCTGGGTTCTTTGGTTTGATTCTAGTCCTTATTTTGGTTGCATCATCAGTATGCTAATTCACTGTGTTAAATAATGATGTAAATGTGCTATTCTGATAAAAGCCAAAGTGATTCCTAATGATGTATTCAGGTTAAAATCAATTTGAGCCTTGTATTAATGAGTCATAACTATTCTTATACAGTGCTATTTTCTACTGTGCTAACCTGAGCACATTAGATGACCTGCTTATGTCAGAAAATTGCCTACCAAAGACATGCATTTTCCCAGCTTCATGCTTGTTGACATAATGCATATGCACTGAAAAACAAGCTGTAGAAAACTCACGTGTGCCAGAATATCAGCTAATCTGCTCAGGAGGGCTGTGTGAATGGAGATGAAAATGGCTGAAAATTCTCGACGCCCCTGCTTGGAACGATTTGTCTGGACCGTAACCGCGTCCTACAATTCAAGCTCACGGCAAATCGAGGCAGTGCAACCAAATGGATCTCTGATACCTGGCCAGAAGACATGGTCCTTATGCAAGAAGTGGCGTTAAATGTCTTGAGTGTGGCGCGAAACAGGCGCGCTCAGCTGGCAGCCTGCACTTATTAATATTTCAAATATACCATGTTATCAGGGCCAGCACAGCTGCTCATGAGTAAATAAAGTTAACGGTGCAGTTCAGCAATCCAACACAATGGCCCTTTTATGATAACGACGGCAAAAAGCCGTCTCTGTCACAACGACCTTTGGCGAACAGCGTCCAGAACTGGCCAAGCACAGGCCAGCACCAAACAGCTGTGTCTCCCAGGCATCTCCCATGAATGATGTAGCTGTCAGATATGAAAATAGATTCCCTCACATACAGACTTATTTATAGATGTCTAAACTTTTCCATTGACCATTTGTGTGTGATGTTTCTCATTTAGACTGCACATTAGTTCACTTCCTATTTCTGAATGAATGATGGAAAAGTTTCACAAATTTTGCCTTGTTCATGATCTATATATTGCCTATAAATGATTATGATTGATAATTTGCTTCATTTTTAAATTCATTGCATGGATCTATTATTGACAAGAGAGGCCGGATTGGTCGGTAGGCTTTCTTGCAAGACAAGTACGGCTCAAGCTAGAATAAACAAACACTGCTCGATGTCCTTTAAAAGTCTAAAAGTTACAAATTGTAGATTTTCAAAGACTAATAATTATGGTCAGGTTAATGATAATGATGCCTTTCCAAATAAAAAAGTCAACATCTGGATTTAACCAAGGAAATTGGTAAGAGCCTCTCATTGGGTAATGACTGCATGGATGATTATGTTTCAGCTGCAACAGGTTATTTAACCCGAACTGATGCAGTGAGTAGTTTCTCATTACTTAAACAACCATGTCGGAAGACACGTCGTGTGGTCGTGGAAAAGATGTTCATTTGTTTCAGAAGGGTCAAATTATTGTCATGCATCAAGCAAAGAAAACATCTAAGGAGAAGCTGAAACTACAAAAATTGGGTTAGGAACTGTCCAACACATTAATAAAACTGGAATGATGGTGGAGAACCATCAGCTTTGTGGAAGAAATGTGGTTGGGAAAAAATCTTTAATGACCGTGATCAGTGACCGGTTAAACGTTTGGTGAAATCAGATCCATAAGAAACTACAGAAGAACTCACGGCTGTGTTCAATAACGAACGTCAATAGTGAGCATTTCCTTACGCACAATACGAAGGAAGCTCAAGGGATTGGGACTAAACAGCTGTGTAGCCTTAAGAAAACCACTGATCAGTGAGGGATGTGCTGAAGAAACAGCGCAGCAGTCTGACTCTCCCATCATCTCTACAAGATCTTAGTAAAAAAAAAAACCGCTGTGACATTGCAGAAGCTTATTGAAACGATGCCACAGCACAACCTCCCTCAGTCTGCAAAATGCTGGAGATCAGCGCCTTCAGAGATTTGTTACAAAATAGGGACTGATTGGCTTGATGTGTAAATGAATAAGAAAAATGTTGAAAAGTAGATTCTTTTGAGTTTTCTTTCCGGAGTTGAGGGTTATTAGTCGTATGCCTCGGAAGAGAAAGTATCGCATAAAGGTTGATGGGTGCCACCTCTTGCTACCCCTTGCTACCCTTTCCCTGGGAGTTCTGTAATAAGACCATGTGGGTGTTGAAAAAATTCAGTACTTGCTTCAGTACTGACCTGCTTTATGTTACTGACGTGAAAACAATCAGAATTTTGGCCTCCGTTTTTCTTTGAGGTTTTGACTGAAGTGACCAGAAAAAATCCAGTATATTTTTTTCTTTTAGTTTTAAAGCAAAAACCCATTCACACAATTTAATTGGCTTGAGTCCTGCTTGACCATAATAAAGATCTGGGTGTAGTTTGAGCAGGTTGAGAGAGATTTTACTCATTATTTGGTTATTTAGGTGAATATGACTTTTTAGTCTCACTGAGCTGCAGTTTTAAGCGAAATAAGCAACTTTTGGACTCGAACCATATCTTAGCTGATTGACCGCATCTGAGGGAAGGGGAAAATTGCGATTTATTTATTTATTTATTTATTTATTTTTGCTGAACTATTCCTTTAGACCGCTCAGCTCTGCAGTTATCAGCCCCATATAGACTCTGTATGGCAGAGATTTACTTGACCTCTACACAGCTGTTCATTTGAGATTGTCAGACGAGCTGTAATATTTCTCACAAGCTCTCTTTTTTTTGAGCTCTTCCTTTTCATCCCTCTGTCCCTCTGGGAATCCCTCCGTCCACCTCCTGACTCACCCCGGCCTGGCTGGGTGGGGCAACTGATTGCTCGAACAGTGTTTGCTGAGGCAGTAACTTGGCCTTTGGCAAGATTTCAGTGCAGATTATGCAGAAGGGGATACTAGATGGGGTTGATGGGGAGTTGTGGTGGGTTGTGGTGGTGGTGTTGGGAGTGGGGGGCGAGGTGGGTGCTGTGGGGTTCAAAGGCCCAAAACATCTCCCTCCAAGGGAGATGACTCGATACACCACTCAGGGGCCACGGGGAGTAATTGGGAGCGGCGAGTGAATAAAGATGACTTTATTACATTACGGCAGGTCACAGCACAGTGCACGTACAGCATTCAGAGAAGCTGCTTCCCGCCACACACACATACACTCACGCACACACACACGTAAGGAGCACACCACTGTTTATTGCTCCCAATGATTAAAGACCTTGCTTTCAGGAGCCAAATAACTGACATCTGCCATGCTAATGCTTCCATTTATGCTTTTATTACATTAGTACAGATTGAGGAGGAGAGAGTTGTTCTTTCTGACCTGCTGTACTGCATCCTGTCATGAATACAAACAAGCACATAGTTTTGAGTCCTTAACAAACCCAGAAATATTCCAGATCATACAGAAGCAAGGGTGCTGTTGTGGGACCAGCTGCCTCCTCCTTCTTAGCACAGTTTATAAGTATAAGAAACATACATCTGAAAACAGTAGGTTGCTTTTGATCTGTTACCTCAGTGAGTCTTCCGGAATTAAATAAGTGTAGCTGAAGTTGCATTTAAATACAGTCATTTATGATACTTCACTAGCATCCTTTTTTTCTCAGAATTTTGCAGACACAAAACAAAAGCAACAACTTACCAAAAGGTGCATTGCATGTTTTGAGTAAAATGTTGAGTTTGGCTGATTCTGATCATGCATCTCTATTGAAATGTTGACATTCCTTTTTATTATTGTCTATTAAGCTATAAATAATATGACCCTAAAATCATTTTGTAGCAACTGTTCCCATATATACAAGTGCATAAAACATTGGTTCAAATCTCATTCATCCAGCCTCTTGATTGTTTTAATGATTAATAATGACATTGTGAGAAATCATTTAATCAATTGTTCTCCATGTTTTAGAAAAATGTTTATGTGGGCCTCACCACCCGTGTGAATATAAATGGACAAATCTGACTGCTACTGTGAAAACCTTGATCCGGCTGAACTCGCTACATAAAAACGGGTTTTAATATAAGGAAAGCAAAAGCAATAAATATAATCTGTACTTTTTGTAATGTTTGCAATCTGTAGTTTTGGTCTTTACATAGGACTTTTATGTGTTATTAAAATGCAAATCTTCTATTCAAACCAAGCACGAATACGTTTCATGTAGCTCACATAAAAATGTAAATGCATTCCGGAAGTGATCCAGCTTGAGTTGCTGTCATAGTGTCTCTCGAAGAGCTATGAACGCATTCCCAATAGCAGACTGAACACGGAAACAAAGCAAGGAGCCTGTGCACTTCTAAGCTGCTCGTAGGCCACTTTTTCTCTTTATCTTATAACAGCAAATGCTGAGAACTGAGGAAAAAGCTGGTCCTCCATCAGTTTACGTCAGCCTCTACCTGCTGCCTGATTGCATGTGTAATTCAGCAAGTTTACAGTAATGGGTGCACTTGCCCCACTGCCTCCATGCAGCAGCTGGATCCTGGGTTTTACACCTGGGATTGTGCAAACAGCACAGAGGTCCAACAAATTAGAGCGTGAAAATAAAAAGCACCTCTTATTAGTGAAACCTAGTTAAACTAGCGCATTTGTGTCAAGCACATTTAGTGTAAAGTGCGAGTTTGTTGACTTTCATGTAGAGTTTGTTCAGTACTGACCTTGCTTATGTGGCTAATTACACGAAACATTCAAGCTATAATTCAACTTTTTTGAATTTGATCAAATAAGCATAGCTAATCGTGTTTTTATCCCATGCTATCGCCTTATTGGAATTATATTAAGCCATTTATCCTGGGGATACTGGACCAGAACACTGCATCATTTGCGCTTCTGCACAACATTAAAAACCTATTTGCGACTCCGCTTCGCTGGATCCCAGGAACTTGGGGTTAATTTCCCATGTCAAGGCCCGTTATCGGGGAGGCTGCATGACGAGGAGGGTACGGACCCTGTATCATGTTGGTTGCTTTGAAAACCGCCTGCCTGTCCATTGGGGGTGGTTAGTGGGGGTGGGGGAGAGTTTGCGGATTAATTCGCATTGATGCCACAGGCCCAGCCTTTTGATTACAGAGCCACCTATCAGCACACACATGGCAGTAATTAAAATCCATCCCACTAATTCCACGCAAACAAACAGTGATAATGCGATGAGCGCCCTGTAGGGACCCAGACACCCTGGCTCAGTCTGCCTGTCTTGCGGTACATGAATTTTTACCCTAACGCCATTTTCCCTTCTCACACTCAGAACTAACTGAGCATGTCCCTCCCTTCACGCTGTGAAATGTTGTCTGAAAGTCACCCTGCTCGCTCAAGCAGCTCACTGTCAGAAGGACAAGCTCTGAGTCTGGAGCAGGGGGGTTAGTGGCCTGGCGGCACGGCTAATAGTGTGGAAGGAGAGCAGCAACAGCCGTGCAGTACAACAAACGCCACCATCAGCAGCTGGGGCGAGATTGGCCCCTGACACAAACCTTTCCCTGTCAGCAGCCAGCGTGTAATTTGGGTTCAGAGAGGGTGGGTCTATGTTTTGATTTGATCTGGGACTTCGGGTTAGCCGTGTGGAGAGAACGGGGACATGGGGTTACGAAGCATGGGGGTGGGGTGGTGGTTATGATATGGGGAAAAGACGGAAAAAGCCCACTCAGGCTCTTTAGCTCAGATTGTTTGGTTTAGTGAACTTTTGAAAGACGGTGTAAGCTTTTTTTTTAATATTATGACACACATGCATTGGCATATAATTTATATTTGTGTGTGTGTGTGTGTGTGTGTGTGTGTGCGCGTGTGTGTGTGTGTGGTTATTGTCTATACAAATATAAAATGCATTTAAAATATTTAATTAGTTAGATCTTTGATCTTTGTATTTTAACTTCGGAACCATGTAATTCAGTTATTTTTCACTAAATCACCTGTAATTATCACCCATGTTCATACAGATGGAAAGATATCTCCATGGCGACACTGAAGCAAAAATAGAGGGCACACACATGTCGATCTTGTCTCTTCTCGTCGCTCTCTTTGTCTCTCTCTCTTTCTCTCTTTCTCTCTCTCTCTCTGTCTTTCTCTCTTATACGCACTCGCACGTCCCTTTGCTTGCTCTTTCACTTCCCTCCTCTGTTTTTCTTTCCCAAGTCAGAATATAAAATGATCATTCAGGCCCCAGAGCAAAAGGGACAGGAGACATTACATGAATGATAAGCGATTCTTCCTCTCACCGTTTTCCTCTTTCTTCAGCATGGCTATTTGAATTTGTAAGTGTGGACTGAAATGTTGAACGCTGACGTTTGAAGGCACAGCCTCTCACAGAAAGTAATCTGTTTGAGTTAGTCTCATTTAGAGGTACTGCACAGATTAGATCTATCACTTTTTTTCTCTGCCAGCAGTGATACTGTTAAAGGCTTGACAATTGTGCCAAATTACCTAAAGTACCACAATTATCGCTTTTGGACTGGCTCTGTGTCGAAAGAATGTTTTCAGGATTGAATTAAATTGCTACTAATACTGCAGTTCTGTGTGTCAGATGTGCGCTGAGGTTTATGTGAGACACGCTAAATTTGTCTGATTTTCAGGTGTGCGTGTCCAGTTCAGACACCCTCTGATAGGCAAGGGGAGCTTACCAGCAGTCGCCTGTTCAATTTCACTGGCTTTCTTGCTCCAGAAGAATTATGATTCAAAGTAATGTTTTGGTCAGTAAGACGAAAGTCTCCTGCATTTTCATTCTTTGGTATTTTTGCTGTTGCTTTGAATAAAACAGCTTTTAGGGCTGATTTGTTGCAGGAACATGTCCATTTTGAATCACCTATGAGTCACCTGTCAGAGGCTGGCAGTTGCACAGTCAGGTATACCAAGGCCCTCCACAATATGTGTGCATGTGTGTGTGCGTGCGTGCGTGTGTGCGTGTGTGCGTGTGTGTGTGTGTTTGTATTTAGACCAGTTTAGACCATTTTTAATGATCCATTCATCAGTTTCATTTGATTAAACTCTCTTAGTTTTCGAATACTTCATATTATTTTGCACATTCATTTGATAAAATGTGTACAAAAATAAGGACATGTGCAATCAAACCTCCAAACACGCTCGCAAGTGAAAAAACACGTGAATGTGAAGCCACTTCATGTGATGTTGTTACACACGAAATATAATGAATCGTCTTCACGGGTCACAAGATATTCTCTCAAAGTGAAAACGAGATGGTGTTTAAAAAAAAGAAAAACAAATGCAAGGTTTTATTTAGACAGCAACAGTATTCAATGGAGGCCATAAATGTTTGGAATGGTGACTGATTTTAGCTAGCTTAGCGCAGGTGTTTAGCCAACTATGCGTTGTTGCATCATTCATTCCTAAACCTTTTCTTCTTTGATTCTTGAAGCAGGAAAACATACAAACAAAAGAAAAATGGAGTCAAAAAATGGAATGACCAAACCAGTCTCCCAGCCTAAACTCTACTAAGCCTTTCACTCACAGCAAAACTGTGCTGTTGGGCTGTGTTTAATGGCATTGTCGTCTCATTAATATTCCAAGGTCTACACTGCATAATTGTACCACAGGTGAACAAATGAATACCTGGACTGATCTAAGCTCATATACCTTGCTTCTTCAGTCTCTTTGATTTGGTAGACTGCGCATGTGAAGGGGGAAACAACCCAAGGCAATTATTTCTAATCACTTTGAAGAGTGGGATTGTTTTAATGGTAATGAGTAGAGCCAAGAAAAGGGAAGGCTTTCATCAGAAAGCAATAACGAGGTGCTGTTCCAGACGGGCCAGCCGCTGCAGCTGGCCTTCGCGCCATCATACACTCCTGTTAACGTGCCGTGGCACAATTACCAGTGATAATTCCACGTTTAGTGCTTAATAAGACAATGATGGATCTGAGATGCGGAGTTGAAAGAGAATCCTTGGAGAAAAAGAGCTCAGATGGGCTTGTGCATCAAACGGGACAGGACTGCGACTTTGCAGCAGTTCGAGAAACTGCTCATTATCTTCAGGCTAGAGTCAGCCGAATCAAAGAATAGCCGGCAGATGAAAGTGACAGAGTGTCTGTTTCTCCCTCTCCCTGTCGCTTTTTTCTTTTACCTGGTTTCACAGGTCGCACAGAAGTGTGTAGGTGTGTGTTTGTGTGCGAGTGAGAGAAAGCATGCATATAAGACCAGAGTGATCAAGCATCTGGCTGCAGGTGATCCACTTAGTCTTGAAGAGGTGAGAGTCTCAGGACTGAAAGGATGGCAGAAATCAAATCAGAGTTTAAATGGAGTCGGTGCAACAATGCTGTATGTTGGTGGGAGAGGGGAGCTCCTGAAGGTGAAAGCTGATGCTTGAAGGATTCGTGGCCTTCATGGGTTCTAGCCCCTCTGCCTTGTGCAGCCAGAGGTGAGCCCCCAGGGAGACTGGGACGCTTTTAGAGGATTAAGACTAAATGGAAGTGTTTGCCTATTGATTTTTAATATAAGAGCATGCCGAAAGGGAGGGTCCACTTGATATGGAGCCAGATTCTGATAATACGGAGGCAAAAGTAGAAGCGACAGGATTTATCACTGACAAACCTGGGGTGTGTTTCTGTGACCAAGACATGCAAAAAAATCAAAAATCTATTTTATATCTGTGCACACCCACGACAGCGCACAAATCATCTGAACTGATATGCGTCTAACTATAGACCCTTAAAAGTGGTTCTTCAGGGGTTATACAAAAAGGTAACGGTTAAATATAGAACTGACTTTGATGTGCAGATATGATTACCTTTCCTGCTCTCCCAGAGTTTTCTAATGAATTCTCAGCACTCCAGCGGATTTGATCAAATACGTGGATGAGGACAAAACCACCCAGGGTCTTCCAGCAGAGAAAACTAGGGCCAAACAAATAGATTTTTATCACAGTGATCATTTACAATTACATATTTTGTAGTTGTTGTAATCAGTTCATTTCATATCCTAGTTGATCATTTCTAGGAATTATTATTTTTATGACACATTTCCATTCTTGTAATTAAGGTTTTGAGGTACCCTTGAGCAAGGTACCGACCCCATCATTGCTCTCCGGAGTGCTTTTGAATAGCTGAGCCCTGCTGCATGGTGCAAAAGAGTGAAAAGTAGAGGTTGAATTTCGTCACGTCTCACTGTGTGCTGTGCCTTGTTTCACAAGGACAAAATAGTCACTTTCACTTACAATGCTTTGTACAATTTTAATTCCCTATCATTTGGCACTGTTCTATTGAAGAGGGTGTACTCATCATCCTCATAAAAATCAACTTTCATTTCTTATTTCTCTATTTGCGTGGTAAAACAGTGATCAGTGACCCTTTGAAAAGTGTCAGAAATCACAAAGGGTTTTCTAGAATAAAGCTCGACCTTTTTGAAAATGTGATTAATTGTCAAAATAATTGCTAGATTATATGCTTAACAGTATTTCTAAATCGTGTTAAATCACTGTTAAAAATGGCACATAGTGGCTCACTGCTCTAGTAAGGCATTTTTCATAGATTGTGCTGCATGATTACTGCAGTGTTTCTACAGGAGAGTGTTGCACGTTCTTGCAGTGAGATTTGGAGAGAAGTAGAAAAGAGTTTCTCTGCTATTCTCTTTCTTCCTACAGCACCATGAAATAATGATATCCCTGAACAGGACAGGTTTGGCTAGGTGCGTCTTCGCCTTTAGGCATACTGGGTTTAGTTTATAAAAGTGTTCTTTTGTCATGGCCTGAGCCTCCTTCCTCCCCGAGCTGCTATGCTGCTATCCTCACAGCAGCAGTTAGGCTGTTTACATTGTAAATAGGGGCAGACCACTGGGGAGGCAACTGAAGACATAATACAATTTATACCTTTGGGGCAGTAGGAGGATAAACACACTTTTCAGCATTCTTTTTCCTCTACTTTCTTTCTTTTTTTAAACATACAATCACTGGTATACCTACAGTATCTAAAGTAAGCCTCTGGCCTTAAAGGAAGCAGATGGTACTTCCCTGAATCTTGGCAGCAAAGGTTCACACAATCCACGGAAGCCATTAGACAAAGGAGCTGGAGAGGGCGATGGGCCACCTGGGCAAGAAAAAAAACGTGTCACGGAAGAAAACAGCTGAAAAGAGAAAAAAAAACCGACTCTTTAAATTGCAGAGTATTGACTCATACACAGATTGTCTGTGAGGAGCCATTCATGCACAAAAGGCTAAACGCTCCTATTTTTCACGTGTCAAAGGAACAGAGACATGACAATTATGATGTTCCTTGCACCGACGGCACCCTTTCTGCCAACTCCAATCATTATGCGAGAAACCACATCATGTTGATGATCAACTTTTTCTTAATCCACATTAGACTTCTGAATGAGCTTTCCTGCATAGAACTGTGCAGACCTTTCGCAAAGGGAGCAACAAACAAAATGTAATATATAGATAATATCGAATCAGCATCATATTAAACACAATGCAGCATATAAAGAATCACTGAGTTGTATCAAAAAACGCCAAAAGCAGAGGGCATTGTGTTTGCTATAAATAGAGTTTCATGATTCATGATTTCACTGAAGTATTTCGTACGAGTATAAGAACGGGATGCTAGAACCAACGCTAGCACGTGCTTCCATTTCAAAGGGGTAGCACCTCGTAGTGACGGTATTCACTTTTTAACTATACTTAAACAATGTTTGGAGGAGAACCCTAACTACCAATTCAGTTACATGATTTCTTGTTTGCTAGTATTGTGCTGAGTGATGGAGGAGTAAGAGGGAGGGCCATCCTGCCCACCCAGAGAGAGAATTATACTCTCTTAGTCTCCTTGCCATGGATGGGTGTGACATCACTGGGTATCAGATTCATTATCTCCTAATGATAAAGGCAAGACTTATGCCACTCATTAGTAGGCAGTGAAGTCGAAAAAAATCTAACATTTCTGTGTCTTGTAAATACCCTCAGCTCAGCTTGTAATCTGATGGCTAGACATTAATGCTTTAAATATATTAAGGAAATACATAGACATCCAGCTATGGGGGTGTGTGTGTGCACTGTTCAGGCTCATTTGAAAGTGCACACCCATCTTGAGGCACACCAAGCATTTTGACAAAGTGCTGCAAGAGCGGTTTGTGTATCAATAGAGGTGGAAGTGGCGTATCCATTTGAAGAGGATAACCCAGAAGCACAAGAACACCCTACTGCTTATATTTTCCTCGTTTTGTATGAAGCAAAAATATCTGTAGGCAAAACTATGTATTACTGGCAACATTACATTGTGTGTGTGTGTGTGTGTGGGTGTGTGTGTGAGAGAGAGAGAGAGAGAGAGAGAGAGAGAGAAATAAAAAACAGGAAGAGTGTAATGGAGGAAGAGGAAGGGAGAATAAAAGAGAGGATAAACATGTAGGCGTAGTTGTGGAAATGTGCAGAATAGACGGGTAAATGCAATTTTAATCAGTTAATCTGAATACACTGCATCGATTACATTTACTTTGCTTAAAATGCATTTTTATTACATTTTCAAATATAAAAATGAAAACGTTTGTATTTCACATTGCAGTCATTTCTTAACCATTTAAAAAATTATAATGGCAAAGGTGGAGATGCATTTTTTCACCTTCTAGAGAATCAAGATGAACTTTCCTGCTTACATAAATATCAGGGAAGCTGGTGGAACAGTGTTAAAGATGTGCCTGCTTAATGAAAGGAAAGGAAAGGAGAACGGATGAGTGGCTTTAAGCTGTTTGCTGCAGCTCAGTCTGAATGAGTAGATCAGTTGTTGCTGATGGGACACGTTCTATGAAAAGTACTTAATTGTCAAAAACTCTGTGAAATGATCTTAATTGTCAGGTTCAATCAAAAAGATGATTAATCTACAAAGCTGAACATGATCCCCTGCCTAAGTTCATTTCTCTGCAACTCTTTCCAAAGAACATCTTTCCTGTTTTTGGATAGAGGTGCACAGAGACACAACTGCAATTCTCTAAGTTTTAATAATTTAATATTTTATATAAGTTAGCACTTGTTTTTTTGGCCCACATTCTTGAAAAGTAAACATTCTCAAAGGGGTTCTTTGAAAGAGGGCCATGAAAGGGATCTTTTAGATTTCGGAAATGTCTTTGTATAACCTTTTTTTTCTGTTTTCAAGATTTTTTTTCTTTCTTTCTTATTGTTTTCAACCAAAATGAAATATTGAAATGAGCTACTATGGCAGAACTTGCAGGGTATACATGCAATATTGATTCTGATGAATAAACAATTACCTATGAGTGAACAATTCATATGCATATTTTTAGCTCTCAGAAATCAACAGATTTCTTGTAGTCAGTAATCATTCTCTTGATTATTGTGGTTCTACACTTGGTACTAATAAAAAAAAAATCATTGCATCCTTACTTGGTGGACGAGGGCTCCCTGTGACAGTCTTCTGATTACAGGTTACAGCATAACACCTCATCAGAACAACACCCAAACAAGGTCTTTAGTCGTCTGCAAAAGGTTCTATCTTTTAGAACACTATGCACTTTGCTGGAAAATCCCAATTAAATATAATACTTTAAATATGCATCAGCTTCACGCTGGTACTAAGAAGAGTTGTGATGGACTGGAAGCCTCGCCTGTTGTGCTTTTACTGGAATAATTTGTCTTTGACTTATTAGACTGCTCCTTATCTCTGCTCTATTCCATTAGGTTTCCTGCCCTCTAATTAGGACACATGCAGGAAACGGCAAGAGACAATATCTTCAATGGCTTGTGTACATTTACCACAGCCATGCTCTCCATCATACTTCCTTCCATCAATAAATGGCTTATTTTAAAAGCAATCTGTCAGACGCTCCTTTGTGTCAGTTATCAGGGTTTCTTGGGGTGTTAAAGAGGCTGGGCGATGCTTAGTCAGCAGCCAAAGTCTTCAGCCTGCTACACACTACCACATGTGGGTCTGCCATTGCTACAGACCCTCAAATGTAGCTGAGTTCTTTTAAACAAAATGAGTCTATTCCACAAAATAGAAGTGCACTTCCAAAAAAATCTGTTATGTGTTATGCTATCGTTTGCACAATGACCTAGAAATTGATTCTATGTATGTGAATGAGCTGCTTTGTTGCTAAAGACAATCAGGAGAGGGTGTGTGTGCAGTCTCATCTGTAGAAAGTGAGCAGTTCATCTATACTGCATGGAAAACTGTATTAGCATCAATAATTCAGAAGTAGTTAAGGAGCAAAAAGATAGTAGCTGTCTTTGCAGCTTTTTTTGTACATTTTTATTTAACTTTGCAAACACATGAACTGGTTTGCAATTCGGTGGTCCAGTATCTTCTAAACTTAATGGAAAAAATGAAGCATTGTTTCTGCACTACGAAAATCTTTATCAAGGGAGGGGGGGCAGCTAGGACATATGTGGCATTGCAGCTGGGGAGCGGTAAGATTCCTGTGATATGCTGTGTCTGTTATCAGCTCTGCAGGTTGTGCTGGCACAGCAGAGGGTTGTTGGCTCTCTGCATGGAGCTATAGCTCCCCCATAGGCCGGGGCCCCGAGCCTACACCACAGGTGTCCCATAAGACATGGAGCCCAGCCAAAGTGGGGAGTCGTCCACGAGTTCCATCAGGGCGCCTCCATAAAGAGGGCTTAGAAAGGCCGACGCTCAGTTGCCCAGAGACGCAGCTGGTGTCCAAGTGTGGGTGGAACCCCCGTCATTGGCAAGCAAAATCTACTGTCTAACAGGCAATGCTATGCAAATTTGACATGTAATCCAACAATCGGTCAAACAGATCATTGCTGGCTGGAGTCTTCTCTAGCCCAGTTAGTCTTTTGACTTTGATCTACACAATTTAGAAGCGAGAAAAAGATTCCACCAGGAGCAACAAATCACAACGTTTTATCTAAATTGCTATCACTTGGATTGCTTATGTTTGATATGACTCTGAGCAACATTAGGCAGTCTGAACCTGTGTTTGTTTCTCTTGGAACTTTAGCCAGGCACCAGCAATGCATGCAGAGCAGTCTGTGTATTAGGGGTCAGGAGCATAGCCGTTCCTGTTTATATTTACTCATGGAGTTTGTATTGAAATGAGCCATAAACTCAATTACCGGATGCCCCTTCAGGCAAACATCCCCTCCCCTCCAGCGCTCGACCCACCCGGACAGTCCTATCCTGTGCATGGCAGCCTTCACAAATCCTATTTCCAATAAGCCCAGCTTCAATTTACAAAGCACTTTGCATGTGAAGGGTAATCAATAAGCACAGGCGCTGGTACATAGCATTGAGAACCTGAGCAGCACTTCACAATCGTTAATCCTTACATTAAAAACAGGAGAAAGATGCCTATTTAACTCTTCGCAAATCAGCATCCTCCTGGGGCAGTTGGGCAAATTGGTTGCCTGTGTGTGTCTCAAGTTTGTACGCAAGACAGTATCATTGTGTGCACATCTGGCTAGTTATGGCAGCTGCCAAATTAGAACCATAAAAAGCTATTGATTTTGTGTATTTTTGCAGTGGCAGTCATAATTTGTAAGAGATTGAAAAGGCCTTGTGAAATGGAGGATGGAGCAATTTGGCTTCACTGGGCCATATGCAGCACATACAAGGATTCACCTCCAACCCTGATATGATTACAGCGGTCTCAAATGGCTGCCGAAGGACCATGCCTGCTGATCAGCTGAATGAAACGTGATATTGGAATTTTTTTCATGAATGTGATTTAATTAGATTTCAGTCCTTGTCAATGCTTGCTATCCTTCATGAATACAAGCAGCTGTGTTCTCTTGGAGTATACCTTCAACGCCAGGCAACGGATTCTTGATCGCTTTCGCGAGGAATTTGTATCGGCCTCTGCATAAAGTACTTTTTAGTAGTTGATTGTCCTTGTCCAAACAGGGTTTGAATGAAAATCATTTTGTTATTCAAAAAGATTTCATTTCAGGCTTTGAGAAAGTGAAAAAAATGCTGCTCTAGAATATCTCTCCAAATCAAAGACCTATGTAAGGACTATGAAACCTCTGATGTGCAGTATGAATGTAAGTGATTATGTATATTAATAACCATACTATGATTCTTGGTATGTTTTTATTCATGTAGAATGATGACATTTACTCTTCTTCATTTTTTTTTCTTTTATTCTTTGGCCAGATTTTTGTTCACTAACACACATTTTTAAAGTTACTGCTTTATTTTCATGTAATATTTTTTTCCTGTGCTCAAAGGACATTTTTCTGTTAGGTAAACATATCAAAGTAATGTAATTTTGCCTGTAAACTCAAAAGCACTATAATACATTTGGGCTTCATCATGTTTTTCATTTTCTGCTTCTCTCTCTCTCTCTCTCTCTCTCTCTCTCTGGGTTTCTCTTTTTCCTCACGGTTATAAGGATGGGACATGGATCCTGACTGTAGCGCACACATTTTTCTAATCCTTTTCCCTGACGGAGACTCATTGATCCATGTGCTAAGTGAAAGCTGGTGTCTCCTCCCAACTAGAAAAATCTCATTACCTATTGTGTTCACTCGTGGGAAGGTGTTTACACGCAATAACACGTCCGCTGGAAAGGAACCAACAAGACAATTGTGCGACGCAACCAATGTTATCATCGTGCCTCCTCTCTCTCGCACCCAGACAGGCTCCATGCGTGTGTTTAACCTCTTGAATCATGTATCTCGTTAAAAAATTTAAGTGCACCAGTGACTGAGGCCCGGTAAGCCTGGGCAACTCATCATGCCTTTTTAAACATGCATCTGAACACCGTCTTCCATTAACCTGGAATTAAAACCAATATTGTGCTCTTGTTCCTTTCAGGGATGCAAGAAGTCACATAGCATTTCGCTGATGACCAGGTCTGAGATGAGTTTGTCAAAAATGTAGAGGAGTTTTGGTCTTGTGTTATTCATCTTTAGAAATCATTGATGTGTTGCTTTTAAAGGGATCGTGTTGCCTTGTATGTCCTGTATGTTCATTTCAAATATTTTCATTTATTAATGCATTACCTGATCCAGAAACAGATGCTAAAGGGAAGATTTCGTGACAATTTTTTAATTAGTACAATGTACTGGGGCAGCAGTGGCCTAGTGGTTAGGGAGTTTGCCCCGCATCGGAAGATTGTGGGTTCGATTCCCTCACCAGTAGGTTGCCCTGAGGTACCCCTGAGCAAGGTACCATCCCCGTCACTGCTCCCTGGGCACTTTCAATAGCTGCACGGTGTTTGTGTGCATGGGTTAAAAGCAGAGGTCCAATTTTGTTGTGGTTCACGCTTGCTGTGCAGTGACCTCGCAATGACAAGGGTTGTCACTTTCACAATTTTTTCACTTTCTTTCACTGCAAACTTTTAAAGCACAAGTTTAAAGAAGTATTTGCTAAAGACTTGCTAAGGTATTCAGAAGGAGTGTTTTATTAATGCATGAGATTGCGTTACCTGTGGTTTAGTGATAGATATAGATTGCTTTTTGAATATTTTCATGCTGTTAAGCCAGGGGCCTTTATGCCATTCACATTTAAATGGGAATTGAACCAAACCTGGGACTAATAAGCAGTATAACAAGACCTTAATGTTAGGAAGGGAAAATACTAAAATATGCAGGACAGCACATTGTGTGTGTTAAGCAACAGCTAATACACAATGAATTATCAATTCCATAAAGGGATCAAAGAATCAACTGTCTATCTGAAGGGATTAACTGCAAAACTGTTTACACCACACCCCTTGTAGCCATCTGGTTGCCATTTCAAAATGTCTTTGGAACATTTTGTTCCAAACTGGAACGCTACTTTAGTATCTATACTGCATCCACTTTTTTTGCAAAAGACAGAATCTGTGCCGGTGATATCCTGCTGCACAAGAAAACAACAATTTATTTTTATTTTTTCACCGAAATAGTACAAACCAATTAGCGGTTTGTGCCATTTTAAAGTCGCACCCTGTATGGAAATTCACAAACAGCCATTCAGCAGCTTTTGAAAGCCATTTGCTCTTAATTGGTCTCGAATGCCCATTGCTGAGAAAGGGAGTAGAGGTTTCACATTTCATAGTGAATGCACTACGGATGTTGCTAACACTGTTGTATTACAATGTGGATTCAAATTAATTTGAAATGTACCCCTGAAGATACTTTAGCCGCTATGCCGTGGCCTTAAGCTTGAGGGAGAGCTGAACTTCTGTATGGACTGTGGGGGAAACTAGACTCACCTAATAATGTTTTCCATATAATGATGCAAAAAGGAGCAAAGGTCATTAGGCTCACTGTGTTCCCGCTCACTGGTTCTCATCTCCAGTGTATTCTTTAGCTTGATTATTTAAAACAGCTTTGCCCCCTGGCCAACAGGGGAGGAAAATCACAGGTTGCAAGAGTCGGAATTAGCCATTAATTATCGACATCCTGAAATGGACAGCAGGGGACTTGATACCAGGAGGATCACTTTCAGGTACAAACAAATCGATTGCACAAGAATTCCCTGTTCGTCCAAGAAAGGCATGTCAGGAGGACATAAGCACTTCAGTCTCCATAATCTTTCTGTCCTGCTTCTTTTTGACTTCACTCTTGGCCATTTTCTCGAAAACACATCCAGTTTCGTATTTATTTGAGACAATGGACTGTTGGACGGATGTCAGTATATTGTGTAGTATTTGCACTTGTTAAGTGCTGATGCGTGGTGTAGTGGTGGTGGATGGTGTTATGTGGAAATTGTTGATGTGCAGATGTGGAGTAATGAGGGTGTTCACTCAGCTCTCTCCTGTCAGAAGATGCTTGGGCCCAGCTCACTGTCACTGCACGCCAGCAGGCTCTAATTTCTTCGTTTGATGAACAGAGAGGCACTCTCTGTTATTAGCCCTTCCTCTTCAGCCACTCTTGTTTTAGTTATTTCACTCTCGGCTGAGTTGGAGGCACGGCACACTTTGAGTGTAGCTCAACACAACGCAGGCTTTTCAGTGCTGAAAGATGGAACACAACATATTTTCGCCTCTACCCAACTGCAGAAGTGGTGGCCTTGTGGGGTGTTCGGGTTCAATGTGACTAGTTGCAAACAAATCGCCAAAATATTGCTTCCTTTATTCCAAGGGTAGAGGGAGAAATGGTTTTGTTAGTCTAATGAGGTGCAAAAATGGCGCATGGCAGGTGTGTATTATGCAGCTGATGCCAACTCCATTATTTTCAATGCAGACGTAATTACAATTTTTTCCTCGCATGATGCCAGGAGCCTCTGAATGCTCTCATGGGCCATCAGAGGCCTCTTGACAACAGCGAAAATGCTTCTACTCCACAATAGCCAGACTGTGATACCTGATAGCAGCACTAAAACAGTTGTACTGCATTAACACAGCTGTAAAACAATGAGGAACCAGGAACATGAGTATGTCTATTATATAATTTAATTTATATAACACAATTTTTATCGCCCTCCATGTCCAGCAAAGTCTTATTTTTCACAGTTCAATACATCAAACTTCCCACTATTAGTTTAGGGAGGAAGGAAAGATTATACATATTAGTTTTGTGGCATGTTCAGTCTCATAGCATTCTGAAACGATGCACTGCACAGAGGAAAGAAAAGAAGAATGCTGGAGAAAGCGTAAGTGGGGAGCATACACGTAAGGTTTCGTTGGGTTCGATCAAAAATCTTAGCACTCCATAAACAGAGCTGGACTCCAGTTTGGAGACCGGATGTTTTGAGATAAGCAGCTTGTTAGACTTTGTGTCTACTGCTTGGAGGTAAAAGAACTTTCAAAGGTTTTCCAAAAACGAAATGTGTGAATTTTGTCAAGTGGTCTGGTCGTTTCCGATGAAAAGAGCTTGTATAATTACACTCTGAACTACCTGCTCAGCTTTCTTGTCAGGTTTACTTTCTTGATAAAGTCATTTCCATCAAAAGGCGTTCATTAATATGTAAAAAGATTCTAAAAATGGCTGCAGAAATGCGAAACGTATGAGTTTTTAATTTACATGTGAATGTGCAAACATAGTTATATTATTTGCCCAGTTGCCCCCTAATGTTAGTTCTAGTGACGTACTTCCCACTAAGCTTCTATTAGTTCTATTAGTATTAGTTCTATCTGACAGTTCGCATCACAACAGTACTTTTACTGTGCATGTCAAAACGTGGGACTGAGCTGGAAGACCGAACTTGATTGTGTTCAGCTGGTTTGAGGAGCTTTCACAGCCTGTCTTGGTGGCTGATTTGTTTACTATTTGTATTTAAACTCCACTTTATTCAATGATATCCTAGCTGTTCCACCCTCATAGCCAACAGGCTTACCTGGAGGCAGTTAGAGGTTCGGTATTTGCATTCTCCTTATGGAAAAAAAAAATGCTTCTCAGCCGGTTTATGTCATGAGAAGTGTTTTTTATTAAATTAAATGTTTTGCAATAAAAGATTACAATCTAATACAACCACCGCTTTTACTGAACCTTTTTTACGGATGTGAGAACAGATCATAAAACCTTGCAGAATTGCGAGCAAAGCGGAGAAACTAGTTCGAAATGGCTGCACTACATATTTTGCAAATGGTTAGCCAAATAAGAGGGTTTTCATTCAGACACAGACCAAGCAGCAGCTTTGAGACATTTCCTCAGTTCCTTGTACATAAAATGAAATAAAATATGATCAATGAGTGTTGCCATATTTCTGAACAGTTTCATGCATGACAAATATCAACATCAACTCTGCAGCCATACTGTTGCATCTCCCAGCAATTAAGAAAAGAAGAACAGACTTCCACCAATGGGTGACTCTGACATCACTGGACAAAACTGAATATAAGCTTTATGCAAAAAAAAAAAAAAAAAAAAAAAAGCCGCTCTTAAGTGCTTTACCTGCAAAGGAGTAAAAATGAATTTGAAATGAGCTAAAAATGTAAACTTTTAAAAGATTTAGATTAATCCATGGATGTAACTTAGTTTTTTTTTTATTTACACATACATCCACACGTTTCCTATGTACCATTTTGCTAATTTAGTACTTCACCACACCCTTCCTTTCAGGCCCTTTATGGAAAAATAAAACAGATATAAAAAGAGGGTTGAAAATAAAGTGGTGGTGCAAAAGAATAAAGGAATGTATTGAAAGGCAATATGTGCTTTTCTCTGTATTTGAAATATGTGTCGTGGGACACGGCGCTAAGTGGCGTTTCTTTTTCCTTTACTGCTTCACCAATGAGCAGCTAGTCAAAGGAGGAGGATGCTTGCGAACATGGAAAATCTCCACTTGAAAGACTTGCGCGTTCAGATTTTGTACAGTGTTTCACTGTGTGCTGAAATGAAGGATTGTACATGCTGATAAATGCAAGCTTTTGAAAGCACATTAGAAAGCAATTTGTATCAAAGGGACGAGCTTATTTCTTCAGCCGCTGCAGATATAAATCCAGAAATGAATAATGAGAGGGATTTTTTTTCTTCTCTGTAGTGGAAGCAGCATTTTATTTCATTCAGATAACGATGTTGGCAGAAAGCTATGAATTACCGTAACCAGGTACCATCTTTCTCAAAGTACTGCTAAACACAGGCTGATTTATTTGGTGGTTAAGCAGCTTTTAGAACCCGGAGACATTCCACAATCTGGTGCACAAATATTCACACGGACGACCTTCGGTGTACAGAGCGTTCACTGTCATATCTCTTCCACTCTACCTCCTTTTCGCTCTTTATCTCCCTCCTTCTTTCTTGTTATCTCTCTTGCTCTGCTACTTGTGTTCTCTCTACACTCTGTCTCTCTCTCTCTCTCTCTCTCTCTCTCTATACTCTCTCTTACTCTCTCTCTCTCTACTCTATATCTCTATCTCTTGCCTTGTCTTCTCTTCTCTCACTCTGTTTATCGTTGTCTCTGTCTTTCCCATCCTTTTTAAGTCTTATTTTCTCTCTCTGCCACTGCTCTGTTACTTGAGCTCTCTCTTTCTCTCTCTCTCTCTCTCTCTCTCTCTCTCTCTCTCTCTTGCTCTCTCCCCCGAGTCTTTGTCTTTCTCTCTTTCTTTCTCTCTCCTTCTGTGCCTCACACTCCTCTCTGTGTCTCTTTCTCTCTCCTTCTTTGCATCACTCCTCTCTTTCTCTTTCGTGCTTTTGTTATTTACACTCTCTCTTACTCATTTCTTCCCTTCACTCCTCCTCTTCTAGTCTTTCTCTTTTTATCTGTCTCTGTCATCGTATTTCTTTCTCTCATTATATTCTCTCTCTCTCTCTCTCTCTCTCTCTCTCTCTCTCTCTCTCTTTCTCTCTCTCTCTTGTAATAAACAGATGTAAATCAGTTCGGTTGAATAAATCAAGCAGTGTGATTGATTATCATGATAGGAGGTTTTAATGAATGATCTCTAAGGGTGGCTGAATCTGTGCCTTCCAGGAGTCATTTCTTCTCCGGGCCTATTTCCGCCCAGCATCGCTCCTCCTCCTCTACATTTTCATCACAATGAAAATGTCTTAAAATGCTGTTGCATTACTGTGTAATGAATGATTGAATCCACGCTCTCTGCAGTTCTCACGGGCTAAAAGAGATCAGCGATAACATTGGCTGGGAAATGAATCTTCTGGGGGGAATTTAACACCTCAACCTGCAATTTCAGCCTGACACCGGAAAGCAGGGACGGACAAGGCTGAGCATGTTGCCATGTGTCAGCCATTGTTTTGTAGAAATTATAAAAGAGCCTCTGGGCCGATGTACAGGTGTGTGTTTGCAGCTTTTTCCTCTTGTGTGATGGAATATACATTGCAAACAGGTCACCACATGCTTAGACCTGGTATGTAGACCACTACAGAGGAAACACAGAGTATGGAAATCACCTCTGATTAAAAGGTGGGCTCAGGTAGCCACCATTGCTGAGATGAATGTTGAAAGTTTGAAAAGTCTGTTGATATTTGGCACATGTTTATTTCTTGTTCTTGTTAAATTGGACTGTTTATTATAAGTCACAAAGAAACAGTGATATTTATTCAGCTATCATTTTCTGCATTAAATGATTACAAAATAATAATTTTCTGCTATAAATTATTGGAGCTGTGGTCTTGCTATAACCAAAATTTAGATAAACCACCTTTTATCTAAATGTGCCCAATCTACATATTAATGAGAAATACATGGACTTTAATCTCGGACCTCAGAACTTCATGGTAAGTGGACCTGATAATGGGCAATATATCTTAAAGCAAAGCCCTGAATGTGGAACTAAAAACCACAGGTCCATTTTAGAATCATTTCGTTTTGAAAATGGACCGAAATGTTTTTGCATTTTTCATATTTATTTTTATTGTTATATTCATTATATAAATATTATATAAATAGCCACATAAAAAGATGTTTCTTTTATTGCTTTGGTTCAAATATATATATTTACATTTCCGTTTTAAGTACTGATTTAGGAACTCTAATATACAGCAGGCATTGTATCATCATATAGATGTTAAATAGATATCATTCAGAAACTTCTTTTCTCTTCATGCTGCAGAAGCAGGACTTTAGTGATTAGACTTTTATAATCTTGAAATAGACAGACGAGAAGGCCTCTGTAATGGCCCTTGACCCTGAGAGAGTGGTGATTGTCAAGGGCTGGCATGGAGCCCCTCATGCTCAATTTGCCCCATGTTGCTCTTGAGAGAGCATTGTGGTCTTATTGATCCAGGCCTGCGCTTTAGGCTGTGTCTGAAAGGTAGCTGGGCAGTACTAATGGACTAACTCAGACTAACTCACACTAACGTGCTCCTGCAGTCCTGCTCCATGCTCCTCATTTCAATGGTGCACCCTGGAGGACGAGAATGGGGCTCAAGGCTAGCAATGAAGCATCAAAATTCACTCTCACTCTCTCCTCTTCACTCTCTTTCCCTGTGTCTTGCTGCTTTCTTCCTTCCATTCTCTGTATGTCTCTCTTTCTCTCTCGCCCTCTTTCTCTCTCTCTCTCTCTCATCAAATTTCCTTCTCACTCCATCCTCATCACTTTTTCCTTGTCTCTTTCTGCTTTCTTCCTTCTTGTTTCTGTATATTTCACTCTGTATGTCTCTTTCTCTTTCTCTCTCTCTCTCTCTCTCTCTCTCTCTCTCTCTCTTTCTCTCTCTCTCTCTACTAAACAATGTAAGTAGTTAGTAAAAATATAAAAAAATGAATGTAATTAATGACATGTTGAAACAGCAATAAGCCTAATGCATGAACAGTGCAATGGATAACAGTGCAATAATGTGGAGGACAATAATTTGTTTTTCTCACACACACAGATGTCTTAGGTTACTCTGAGGTGACGGTTACACCAGAATACAGTTTCAGTAATGACTTCATCCTGTCACTACATTTAGCATATGTTGCACAGACTTTGTTTACATCTGCATTCTTGCAAGCCTGTTAGTTTATAAGATCGTAAGACTGTTTGTAAGCTTTTAGCCTGTTGTACGATTTTTTATTTTCTTTACCCTCACACTGAAATAATGAGTCCAATGGTCTCAAACGTGGCTTTAGTTGCAACATCGTTTGAAACGATAGAAATAATATTCACAGCAGGTCTCAGAAAAGGAACACAGTTCATCGTTTTACTCAAAGCACAAGACATATTTCAGCATTTTAGAACAAGACTGGGCACACCAAAGTGAACAAAAAACAGCCTTCATTTCTTCAAAATGCGTTACACAGCAATAGCTATGGCAGATAGATACTAAAAATAGGTATCGGAAATGATTTGAGAACAATTTCATACTATTAGATAATTTATTTATTTTACTGTGAAAGAGTGAAAAGTGAAAGTGACTATTGCTGTCATTGTGAAAAATGGCAATGAAATTCAATCCCTGCTTTTCACTCATACATAGCGTGCAGCTATTTAAAGCACCCGGGGAGGAGTGATGAGGACGGTACCTTGCTTAAAGGTATCTCGGGGCAACCTAACCAGACCCTGGTCTGGGATTCGAACCCGCAACCTTTTGATCCTGGGACCTAGTCCGGAGCCACTGGACCACCACTGCCCCATTTAGGTTATGCTGGGAATTTAGGTGATGTTTCCATCCTATAGAAAGGATGATAAAATAATAATCCAAACTGGGTAGATGAAATCCCAGTTACATAAATGATAAATATCAGAAACTGGTAATGCTGGGGCATTATTAGATGTCACCCATAATCCCCAGTAGGTTGTATGTCATGGTGCTGAATAAAATACATTTAAATGTTACAAACGTTTTTACTAAAAGCTCAATAATCAGTAAAGTAGGTTTAAAGATTTTCAGTTGTATCTTTGGTATGAAGACCATCCAGCACTGGTGATAAGGTGCACTATAACATAACATAATCCACCTTGAGACATTTAATTTACAGCTGTGACAGGGGACTGTATATTCAGTCTTATAAGTATATATGAAGCAGTATACCTATTCAGGCAGTTTGGAATGACAAGGAGAATTATTTTTCATGTTGTAATTAATGTTTTGATTAATTGCCTGTATTTGGCAAAGCATTTAAGCAAGCTCTGATAAAGATGAATGAATTTTCCCTCTTAATGGCAGGATACATCCTTGTGTAAAGATTACAGGGTGATGGGAGCCAGAACAACTGGCCCCCGAGGTTTTCACACTGCTGTCATCACACATAACATGCATGCCAAACAGAGCTTCTGCTTTTGTGCACTTAAAATGTGAGGAAATGACTCTTAATGAGTCTGTCCAAACTCCTCTCAGCACACAGACTCGCACAGAACCCAGAATCAATAGCCAGGTTTCCAGGATAAGAGCTGCTATTAATGTTCTGTAGAGATTATTCATTAACCATTGCACTGACACACTTCCCCTGTGTGATTCGAAACATCAGCTCAACGTCTCTCAGGGTGTTAGCCAAGCAAACAGTTCACACTTTAAAGCATATGACATTCTACTCCTTTGCCATTGAGGCAAATGATTGGGCAAATAATAAAAAAAGGTGACAAAAAAAAAAGATAACCCTGAAACTACCAACGAGTGCCACATCACTCATGAACCTGGATACTGGAAATGAGTGTAGGGTGTTTCCCGTGTACCGGGTCAGAGGAAGTAGTGTGTGTATCCAGAGACCTTGGTTTGTCTACACTTCTGTGTCTGTTGAGCACTGCTTTTTCAGGACAAACAGCTGACTAGGTTACCCTGTGAACAGAAGTACACAGCCTTACATGTTTATACCATTTTTTATACTGTGTATATACCATGTATGTCCATAGTTTTGGAGAAACTTGCTATTCCCTCCACTGAATGTAATAGTGTTTATAGGGAGTACTCCACTTTGCAGAAATGGACTTTGACACAGCAGCATTAGTTACCTCAGGTGCTGATGCTGGACGATTTGATCAAAAACTCAACATGAACTCACCCCAAAGGTTCTACCTGACCATCCTGCTTTTCAAGTGAGAAAAAGTGTTAAAACACAAGAGGCTGATTTTTCGTTCTGTTCAACTAATTGTTTAAACTATAAATAGCTCTTGATAAACATCTCATAAACATTGTAGCCGGAACAACTTTTTGGAATGTCCCGAATAAGATAGAATCTATTGGTGTAATGAGTAATGTAAGGTAATGGGTCACTGAACTGGTCAGTTAAGGAAAATAACAGCCACTGATGGCAGACAAATTGGGAAAACAGGAAAGACAAAATCCTAAAACATTAAGTTATACCATAAACAACCTCAATGGAGCAGAAGGTATGTCAACGCACTGTTTGAAGAAGACTTGCTGAGAGCAGAAAAATTGAGGCGATATAATTAAATACAAACAAATCGTCAGCAATAAAAATGAGGAAGAAAAACAAACTGTATCACCAGATCTAAACCCAACTGAACTGAGCCCCCAGTACAGGTTCCTCCAGGTGCTCTGGTTTCCTCTCACAGTCCAGACGCATATCAGGTGAACTGGAGTTGCTAAGTTGCCCTCTTGGAGTGTGTGGGTGTGCGTGAGTATGTGTGTGAGTGTGTTTGTCGGTGAGCGATGCACTGCCGCCCTGTCCAGAGTGTTTTCACGCCTTTCGCCCAGTGATAGCTGGGATGGAATGCAGCACCGAACAACGTGACCCTAATCAGGACAAGCGGCTAAAAAATGAGTAAGAGTGAGATACATTTGCTCACAAATTGGGTTGTCAGATACACAAAGTTTTATGTTCTATGTAATTTATCATATCGAGATGTAAATACCAGGAAAGTAAAAAGCTGAAAATCTGATCGCTCATCTCATATTCATCTTTCGATCCCAATCCTAATGTCTTCAGACATTAAAAACAATTGAGTTGGCTTTGCTGTTCCAGTCTTTCTCAAGAGGAGAAAAGGTGTTGAGCCAAAAGGTAGCAATCCTGATAATGACAACATTTTATTGTTAGACGCCTCATAACATGATTGATTTGAGTTTAAACAATAAATGGAGTAATTTAGTAATGTGTATCTGCACTTTTTTTCAGGCACGGCTTTCATGATGGTAAACACTTCTGGAAGGTTTTCTGGCCAGAAAGCCCAGCTGTTTGTTCCTCCACTGAAAGAGAACGACACCCATTGCCTCACGTTCCAGTATTATGGAGCCAGTGGGGAAGGCTCAAGTCCTGGCCATCTCAACATCTATGTTAAAGAGAATAACAGCCCCTTGGGCTTCCCTGTGTGGAACTCTTCTGGACCTGCCTTCCATACGTGGAGGCAAGTAGAGCTGGCAGTCAGCACCTTCTGGCCCAACTTCTACCAGGTAAGAAGTTTACAGTATGGTTTTAATTAAAAAGTCTTTTAGACTCTGATAATCAATAAAATATTTTTTTATCAGTATTTCTGTGCGGTACAGTACTAAATGGCCAGTCCATTGCCTGGTGGTTGGGGACCACTTTAGATAACCTAGAGATACTTTGATTGCTAACAAACTATCTGATAGGGTTTACTTTTAGGATCATTAGTTTTAGGTTAAGGAACAGATGAATAGAATCTATTACATTTTTATTATTTAGTTGTATTTAATGGATGCTTAGGTGAGAGTTAAAGCAAAGCAAGCATCTAAAAATAGAGACATAAAATTTTTTTCCATTTTGTTTCATCGCAAATGTCTTTAAATGGGTTTTCATGGAATGGGCCAATCATTAAGCTGAAAGAAGGCATGAAACAAACTTTGAAATTCCAAATTGCAAGATACCAGGCTGCCTTAATAATTGAGTTAACCGAACTTCTAATAATAAAATCCCCCTGCCCTCATTCAAGGTAAAAAAGTTCAAACACAAAGTTTTTTTTTAACAGTGTAAGAATCAGATTTAGATTATTTACTTTCCATACCACAGCAGGAAAAGTTTTCTTTTGCCATCGTACACAGCAGCATGTCTTACTGATTAATTCCTTTCCCAGTTGACACAGCACAAAAGCACAACACAAAGCTGCCCAGGTAGGCTGATTTGTCACCTGCCATGCAGGAGTGGCATTGCCTGTTGATCTTTGCAGGGAATCCATTATAATTGAGAGGGAAAGTCCCAATTATTTCCTGCTAAAAGGGACCCCCAATTGTCCTGCAGATGATTCTGCTCTCTTCTGGGCTTGAATGAATGAGGTGGAATAAGAGGCAGTCTTTGCGCCTCAGCTGTCCAGCCAGGGCCCAGTGTGCATCTCTAATGGCTGAAAAGTCATTGTGTAAAGAACTGGCACCTTAGGAGTGCTTTTTGTGACAGAAAAGATCTTTCATGGACTCAACTGGAGATGAACATGCAAGCAGAAAAAAAGCAGAGTAGAAAAGGAAGGAGAAGTGCTACTGCTTCTCAGGTCGTTTTAGCCTGTTGTTCAATGATAAGGTCTGTTTGTTCAGTCTGATTGTCCAGTAAAGAGTGTGATCTTTTTGAACTTTGATAATATATATATATATATAATGGGTGTGTAACAATATATTTATTCTGATTGATGCAACATTTTTGGCTATAGATCAGTTTAATCAGTTACTGTTTCATTCATTCACTTATACCCTAGATCATATGAAAAAAGTGAAAGTGACAACCCTTGTCATTGCGAGGTCACAGCACAGCACACAGTGAACCACAACGAAATTGGACCTCTGCATTTAACTCATGCACTCAAACACCGTGCAGGAGTGGGCAGCAATTGAAAGCGCCCAGGGAGCAGTGACGGGGACAGTACCTTGCTCAAGGGTACCTCAAGGCAGCCTACTGGTGGGGAATCGAACCCACAATCTTCCGATGCAAGGGCAACTCCCTAACCACTAGGCCACTGCTGCTTATAAAGGCCACAAAAAATGATCTAGGGTTGGTTCAACAACAGTTCAAAGGAACATAGATTCTAATATTGTTGGCAATGAATGCAAGTCAGTAGCTACTGGCTAGCATGTCATGTTCTATATACTTCATTGAATGCAATGAAAACTAAAACTTTTTTTTTAAACACATTTGGATGGATTTTATTGTGAATTGAAAAGCATAATTTATAATAATGCATGCTTTGAACATATCAACATCATTGTAATTACTGAGTGATTGTCATCATTATAATCTGAAATGTTGCCAAACGCTAGCTAAACTGTTTCACTACCAGTCTTCAATGAAGCTTGTTTGGCGGTTTTACAGAATGGAGATGGCTGCTCTTCTCTGATGCTGACTCACTCAGGAGATTTGCCAAAATAATATGTGCTAAAGCAGATGGAAATTCAAAATGATCACATTACCACAGAGAAGGAAAACTAAAAGTAGTAGGCTGAGCTCATATGTGCCATCTATATAAACCTACTGGATATAGTAGCACATTGAATCCAAAGAGAATTATTTTTGGTGATCTTCTCTATCTTCTCTCTTTACAGCTGTAAAGTTCTTTTAGTAAATATAATGTGCCTTATTAGTTGCCATAGCAGCAAATTATTCCTTTATTAGTTACCTGATCCTGTTTTGTCTACCAGTAGCCTTTGGTATTCCAGGAGATGGTGCAGAGGGTTTGTTTTTTTATGCAGCTAAATCACTCTCTGCTTCAGCAATGCAGTGGACTGAGAGCTTTGATGGAGTTGGAGGTTGAGGGTGTTGTGGTAACCCTCCTTACTTTAACAGACAAGCGCTGTGTTTAGACATGTGTCTACAGTCCCCACGTGGAAAGAGAGAATACTAAATGGATCCTGAGGTCCGTAGAGAAATAACCACCATCTGCTGACTGTTTGCAGTGAGTGGCAGGAGACAACGCTCCATCTTCTCATCTTCTACCCTCTGCCACAGCGCAGCATAATTGATAAAGAATGCAGTTACGGCTTGTTAATATCTCAGTGATTAACAATAGAATCTGTAATCTCCGTCACTGTAGCTAATTAGCAGCAGAGAGGTAATTATGGGTTTGTGTAATTGCACAGTATCTTAAGTGTTTGTCAAAATGAAACCACCTGGTACTCAGAAATTACTTTGTCCCTTATTTTGTAATTACGGGGTTTGTGTTTTTATCCTTTCTTGGATCTCGTTGCTCTTTTCTTCTGCAGCACAATGGAAGAACATCGGCAACTCCGACTGCTTGTCCAGTTTGGTCGCTTTTCAAAACTTTTAATTGATAATAGCATGCGGTTTAGAATATGTTAATTCTTGTGCCCAGGTGCCCTCTAAACTTCACTGAGATTTTGTAGTGTTCAGCCATTATTGCGCTTCTATTAATAGTATCTGGATCACAATTATAGGTGAGAGAAAAAAGACCATTTAAGTGGTGCATGAACAGCATCTAATGATGGAGTGGGTAAGCAAAGAAAAATATCTATTATTATTCTTATTGTCCATACTTTCTTGTGCACTTAGCATTTACTGGGGAAATACCCCACCACGCATGATTGTGATTTGCCTTTTATGTAATTCTTTAATGTTATGTGACAAAAAAAAAAAGAAATGAAACATAAATTCATGCCCACCCAGTTAAAAGGTCTTCTTGATTATCTGAGCAGTTTTCATGCATTACTTTATATGGATTGCAGTTTAGGGAGACACTTTATTTTTTGGGAGATTAAATTCAGTCAGTCAGTCATTTTCTGCCGCTTGTCCCAAGCGGGGTCGCGGGGGAGTGCTGGAGTCCATCCCAGCTCACACAGGGCGAAGGACAGGGGACACACCCTGGACAGGTCTCCAGCCCAGCGCAGAGAGGAGCGAGACGGGGACGGCACCTTGTTCAAGGGTATCTCAGGGCAACCTATTGGGAAGGGGTTCGAACCCCCGATCCTCAGATCAGGCCAACGCCCCAATCACTAGGCCACCGCTGCCCGGGAGATTAAATTACAAATATATATATGTGTGTTGAATGTAAACCACAATGCCATTGAAAGTGAAAAAAAAGTGAAAGTGACAACCCTTGTCATTGCGAGGTCACGGCACAGCACACATGAACCACAACGAAATTGGACCTCTGCATTTTACCCATGCACACTCAAACCCGTGCAGCAGTGGGCAGCTATTGAAAGCGCCCGGGGAGCAGTGATGGGGACGGTACCTTGCTCAAGGGTACCTCAGGGCAACCTATTGGGAAGGGGTTTGAACCCCTGATCCTCCGATCATGCGCCTGACACCCTAACCGCTAGGCCACCACTGCCCCTGAAAGAAAATCTAGAAGTAGATATTACTTTCTTTCCTGTTGACTGGCTCCTGAATTTGTCTATTTTTAGGCCCATTTTCTCCATCTCCTTACAGTTTCAGAAAAAAAAACACTGAGCAAACACTGGTGCTAGCATCACAGTGTCACTAGGGTGGCATCTACACCAGTACATTTTTAGTACTTTAATTAGGAAATATAAGTTTTTTCTAAAAGCCTGACTTTGTTGTGTTTTTGTATTATTGTCGAAGGAATAGTTTTCCAGGCTTCCTGAAGGAATTTCAAAGTTTTTGACTCTCACTTTCGGTTCAGTCCCTGTACCTGACCGGTTTCACGTTGTTTCTGTTTGTTAAGCCACACAGTGACCTAAATATCCTTCAAGCAGAACAAAGCCGTCAGGCTTGAAGCAGCGCAGAACAAGTGTAGATGATTAAAGATGATCAGGCTGATGATTAGTATACTGATGATGCTGAATGCTTATTGGTTGCTACCCCTTTATCTACACCTTTTATCTTTAGGCTCTTTGCAGCCTGTCATGGAAAAACATCTGCTCCCATTTTTAATTTGATCTGTATCTTAATATTTAATATTACTTTTTACAATTCTAATTTTTTGAAAAGAAAATTATGCATAAGCTCTTCTCTCGAGATGATTTTTTGCCCATACAATGTTAGGAGTTGTAATACAGCAACAGTAATTGAGCAACTATGAATTCAGCTAATGGAAACGGGCCAACGACAAGCTGTAACTCTGTGGATGTATTTAGAAGCCTCAGGGTGCCAGAGCATTGTACAGTATTTTGACAGACATCAACACTACAGATTTAATCTCCCTCAGGCCGTCTATGACATTTAACATGGCCAAGACCGGCTTTCCATTTCCTTTAAATTAGCCCCTCATAAAGCCCTAATTACTGGCTGGGCCGTTCACAATTGTTCCTCAAAAGGAAGTGGAATGAAAATCAATTTAAACCTATTTGAATGTCCTAATAAAGGCATCTCTTTTGAGCAGGCTCCCAGTATTATCTTGTGCTAATGAGTCATTTAGAAGGGCTTTGTTTAGCAGGCATTGGAGTGACACCCTCGAGATCTACTAGGCAACATAAATTGTGTAGATGAAAATTGTCACCTGCTGAAAGATTCTTTGTGTGGTGGACCCCTCTTGCTTTGGTCGTTTAAAGAACGGAGAAAGCTTTTTAGCTCATCTAATACTTTACTACCTCCAAATGCTTTCTTCATGCATTATATGAAGGGTGGACTCTCAAAGGTTCTGTTTACCCTTTCAGTCAGGATAAAGGAAGAAAAAGTAGAGGAATGTATCGTTGCAGGTAGCCACATTTTTTGAGCAGATTGTGCCTCATGCTTTATCCTGAACATTTAATGTGGGAATGTTGGAATATCATCTGTAATGCTGATTTGCGATGTGATACGGTCTCATGTTTAAGGCTCGGAGACAGTGTAGGTGCAAGTGGCTTTCTTCATGTTTACAGTCTAAACGGTTCAATCTGCATGACGATATCCAGACCCACATGCTTGTGTTATCTCATTTTTCTGCTCCATGTTCAGCCACCATAGCCGTTTATCTTCCCTCTCATGATCGCAGTGCTTCTCTCGGCTGTATTTTGCTACCAAAGCACGATTGCATCAGGATGTATGACCTCAAACACAAGCGAACCTACTCTTGACCTCCATTTTATTTCTCTCATGAGTTGGTCTGCCTTCAAGGGTTTGCTTTCAGGAGTTAGGTGGATACAAACTGAGAGAGAAGGAGAGAAAGAATCCAAGGACTGAAGGGAAAGATTGTAGAATAAGGGGTGCTGCTTGTCCAGCCTGATGCAAACCATGTTCTTGGCTGGCTGCCAGCAGTGTGCTAGCACAGGAAAGGCTCCCCGTGTGCTTTGACCAGTTGGTTCCTGTGATAGAGCTGGGGAATGTGCAACTCCCTCCCCTTCACGTCTTTCTCTCTGTCTATGACCCTGCCATGAATTGTGGTGACCCATGTGTGAGAAGTCATGTCTGTGGAAAGGTGAGCTGATGTACCACTAACACTAGAGACCATAACAATTTTGCAATTCGTCATGGAAACCTGACTCCACCCTGACTCCCTGAAAGCCTGTGGGAAATGTCTTTCCTTGTGACAACAAAATGTTTCATTGCCTGAACAGGAAACACAGCAACAGAGCATTTCTGTCCTAAAAGTGAAAGCATTTTTGAGTTTGTCTCAAAGGTTTGCTATCAACAGTGTCTCTAGAGGAGAAATACTTCTATAACAGTGAATTATTGCTGCATGATGCACATTTTATCTAGCCGTGGAGAACATGATACAGAACTGATAGTCCTGTTTGTTTTTGCATATTTTCACAATGAATGCTTTAGGAATTGTAAAAAAAAAAAAAAAAAAAAACCTTGTCGTACTGAAAACACACTGGTAAAGAATTACTTCCTTTATTTAGGATGTAAAGTAATCTGACATGGTCTATACCGGCACCCCTTTAGGAACATTGACAATAAATCAATCAAAAATTCATCAAATCTAATATGAGGTTTGTCTAAATCAAAAAATATTTAAGTTGGTACATATTTTATGCACCAGCCAAAGTTTTGCAACAATGATAAATCTCGGAAACGACTTGACCGTTTACGCAAGCAGGTTTAGCCTGTAATAAGTTTAAGCTGAACCAGGCTTGAATATTTAGCTGTTTTAAATGTAATCTCACATGTGACCATTGTCAAATGAAAATCCAGAAATTAATTTCATATTAGTTTGGAAATCCATTTCATAAATTTGAGGACACTATTGTTAGACCCTTAGAAAATTCATCTTTGCAAGAATACCTGGAAAAAATCTCCCCAATTTCACAGAATGCAAACATCCAGGAAGTCACCCAAAGTTCCAGCAGAAAATCTAGTAATCTTTTACGGAGGTGACGTGAGAATGTTTCGCTACTTTGGAACAGACTGTCTGTATATCTGCGCATTAGTTGAGTTGAGAAGAATGGCCTAGTGGTTAGGGTGTTGGCCCTGGATCGGAAGATCATGGGTTCGATTCCCTCAAAAGTAGGTTGCCCCGAGGTACCATTGAGCAAGGTACCGTCCCTGTCACTGCTCCCCGAGTGCTTTCAATTGCTGCCCCCTGCAGTATGGGTGAAATGCAGAGGTTGAATTTTGTTGTGATGTGCTGTGCTGCATTTCACAATGACAAGAATAGACACTTTCACTTTCATGTAATCGACTGTTCCAGCAAGACAATGATTTGTAACAGAAAAAGTCAAAGTCAAAGTCTTTACAGAGGTGCTGTGCAGGGTTTCATATGAGCACTTTATGCCAAAAGCTGCAAGTATATGTAAATCAAAGTTGTTCTACAAAGAAAAGTGGGACTCCACTATAACATGTAAAGCCAATAACACATTTTGAGACATTTCCATTGAACTTATTGCTGCCAAAGATAATGCAACAAGTTTTTATTTTGAAGTGGGATAATTCACAGGGTGCATGTTGGATGCCGTTGCTCTTAAAATAAACAAAAACTGTGTTTTACAAGCTTCTCTTCATTTGTTACACTTTGTATAGAGACCTAAAAAGCAATAACTGTGGCACAAATGCAATAAAAGAGAATAGCAGGAAAGGGGCACATGCATTTTCATGGCACCATATTTCCAAAAATACAGCAGACCGAACTGGTTTGGCTTTGTAGTTTTTGAGCTGAAACAACAGTAAGGATGGTGTTGGTTAGTAGAAACATATTGCAGCCTTTTCACCAGGATTTGAGAGTAAAAACAGTCGAGAATGAGTTTTCTTTTATGCACTGGTTCTTATTTTTGTTAAATGGAAGGAAAGTGCTCAGTACCTCACAAGCTCGTCTCTACCCTTGAGAATTTAGAAACACAGACATCAGCAGGATCCCTTAAACTTAACCAGCTGTTCACTTTGCATTGCATCCTTTGACAGGCTTTCATTGGGCCAGCCATTCCCTTGAATGATGTTGAGGATTCAATTGTTTTGGTTTCATTCTGAATTCTCTCATTTTCTCCCTCTCTTTATCTCTCTCTCTCTCTCTCTCTCTCTCTCTCTCACTCTCTCTCTCTCTCTCTATTTCTCTCTTCTCTCTCTCTCTCTCTCTCTCTCTCTCTCTCTCTCTCTCTCTCTCTCTCCAGCTCATTTTTGAAGCCGTGAGTTCAGGACAGCCGGGGTTGCTGGCCATCAAGGACATCTCTCTCCAGGGACATCAGTGCAGTAAGTTGTCTCTCACTTTGTGTCCCATGGATGTTCTGCACAAAGCACATACCATGCCACGATGTTCAACAACAGAAAATATGAAAAGAAAGGCCTTTTTTCTAACAAATAAACATTAACCTGATGTTCAGATTCTCTGCTGAGCAGTATCAAAAATATAGGATGGTTATGTGAATTGTTCAGTGGTTAAAGATACACAGCCTTGTTTGTATGTGTTCATTTTATAATCAGTCTTTTATTAGCCTCTAATTTGGTATTAAGACCATCTGTCTTGATCAGTCAACATGTCACAACATGTTCCTCACGGCATTTTCGCGGTTAGCTTTGTAAAGAGAGAAGGAAAGGAAATAAATAGGACAAATACATCTGTGTAAGATGAAGGTTTTGTCTATTATATATTATTTCACTTGAAAATATGGTGTCTGTTTACTCTGAGCCAGGGCCTGTGATGCTCGCAGAGCTGTTTAGGCGCTTCTTCTCTGCTCTCATCCTCTCTGTCTTACTTTTCACCTTCTCTCTTTCACCTGCTAATCCACTTCTCTATCTGAGCTTTTGACTTCTCACCCCTTCATCTTTTTCCTTCTCTCTCTCACGCTGTCTTGACCCTGCTTTTATTCCATCTGTCTTTCCATAATTCCTCCAGCTTTCTACCTTCCTACTTTCATATCTCTAACTCCTCTCTGTCAAACTCTCCCGTTTCCTGTTCTCACTTTTTTTTTCACCTCCTCCTACACACACACATGTATTTTTCCACAGAATATAAAAGGTATCTTGAATAAATTAATCTAGGGAGAAATGGAAATATGCAACTTATTATTGCAATGTTACGTTTTTCTCTTGTTATTGAAGTCAATTTCTTGACAACAAGATCTGCACTATCTGTATTCTTCTCCACCTCAAAGACTATTTTAGATATTTATCTTATCAGTGCTACAGAAGTGTGAATGGGTTAGTATGTGCTAACAGATACAGAATATGGATATGAAAGCGACTATTCTTGTCATTGTGAGAACATACAACACAGCACACAGTGAACCACAATGAAATTGGACTTCTGCATTTAACCCATGCACAAACACGCACTGTGCAGCTATGAAAGCACCCGGGGAGCAGTGACGGGGACGGTACCTTGCTCAAGGGTACCTCAGGGTAATCTATTGGTAAAGGTTTGGAACCCACAATCTTCCGATTCTGTGGCCAACTCCGCTGCCACAAGGCCATATGCAATCCCACAGTCCTAATACATGGCCACCGGAAATAAACGTTATAAAAGACCAGAAGCTCCAGTGCTTTCTGCATAATATATCATAAGATAATTTCTTATTCGCTGAAAAGTTTTGCTATAGGGTTCAGGTCTAGAAAGTTTAAGGGATGCTTCCAGCACATCTGGCATCAGCAACTATTAACTAGCATGCAAGTATAAACAAGCTAAACTAAAGAAAAAAAAAAGCCTAATCCCTCCTCCTCCTCCTGTCAATGAATGCCTGCCTCACCTGTGATCAGATTGTTCAAAATTCTTGGACGTTGTGATTCCCCATGAGGAGGGCTCTGCTTGAAGCTGGGATTTCACAGTTACTCGCTTAAAAAATGAATAATTAATTTTAAAATTTCTTGATGAATCAGCTCACTTTATGAGTAGCAAACCTCAGCTCACCCCAGGTAAGCCATACAAACCATAAAAGAGCATAAAAGTATAAAAGCCTAAATGCGTTGATGCCTGCAGGTAATGTAATATTGAGAAGATGCGATGATGTCATGCAGAGGAGTGTTGTTTTCATCAGATTTGTAAGACTTTACGAATAAAACAGTTTTAAGTGATGTGAAATTCCGTGGCATTAGCTGAACGCCAGAGTATTGACGCTCAGTAAGGTGAAATTGTGCAGCCCCCATCAAACCAGGTGTGAGTGAGGAGAAGCAGCAGTGCAAGGGTTTGTTCTGAAGGCTGTTTTAATTGCCTACCACAGAGTTATGCTGTGTGCCATGTAAAAGACTCAGATGTGGGAATCAAGGTCACGACAGCTTGCTTCATCTGGAGACAGGGGAGCTAATTAAAAAAACTCCTCCCCATAATTTGATAAGCATGGACTTTCATCCTCATCAACTATCCCACCTTCCGTTATATATGCACACTGACCCAGATTCCTGCTTCACTTTGTTGTCAGATCTCCTGCCAAATGTCTAATAACATGAAAAGAAAGGTCTGATTTTATCAAGGACATGAGGAAGTTCTATTTCAGTGCTAATAGTAAGACTTTAGAAAAAGCATTGTTTGGAAAGCTGCATGCTCCATTCTGACCAGCAATCGCTAAACTGATCAAACTGGTTGATATTAAAGTTCCACAGATTTATTGATGTTTCCACAATCCTGATATGGCGTCAGTATTTTTTGTATGATTTCTGATTATTTTAAGAGCTAGCTTTCGTAATAACAATGCAGGCTGTGAAGTTATCCGAAATGACAAAAACGAATCAACAGAAACCAACAAAACTAGTGTGAATGAGGATCAGATCTGCTCTTCGAAGCTCTACAATATTTATGATGTTCAACAGCATGTTGTATGCTTATTATAATGAGTGTTACTTTGAGTTTAAGAAGTGTGACACTGCATTGACTCTTATCTTAGTCTAAAACAATATTGCACTGAAACAATATTGCATATGTATACACATATACATATGTACATTCATTATACGAATATTTGAATTCTTCCCAGTAATAAATTGTTCATATTAGACCGACTATTCCACATCTCACACTCTCAGTTCTGTCCTCTACAACGGCTTCTGCAACTTTAATCATTGCCCTTGAACTTGAGCCCAGGCTTATGGGTTGCACTTTGCTGGCTGGAATCTCTACCAGGGCTTTCTGCCTTTTCCCTTAACCTTTCACCATAATATCTAAATTGAAAACCCGGGATACAGCTGACCTGGAAGATGAAAAAGAATCCATTTTGAGATTAAATTTCCACAGATTTAACAGAACGATGGTGAAAGGTAGTAGGCGTGTGAAATCTTCTGCCCTGAGTTTTTAATTCTAGCAGAATTTGAGGCTGTTTAAAACTATTATTACTAAATATTACACTTACTTTATACTTTGAGGGTCGAAAAGCATCATGATCACTAGTCAAAGAGATTTAATATATTCCCTCAATACAGTTCCTAACAATGGTGCATCATTGTGTCAAAATGTCTTTTCGAAGTAAAATGTTTATACAGTCATAAGCCATTTTTAAAGCATGATGGAAAGGATGGTGGTGTTCTGTGCAGCCAATTCCCAGAACATTATGTTTCGGTAAACTAACCATGATCGTGTTTTGTAAAGTGAACTAGTTCATTCTGAAGTGTAAAGTGTGAAAGATAAAACATAAATGTATGTAAATTGATCACATTGTAATAGGTAAATAGTGGTTTAATACATTGTAATAATCTGAATGATTATTTTTTTAACAATGTAACCCTGTCCTTGATCATTTAAGCATTTGTTCCCAACAACTAGAACTAGAACTAGAACAACTGGGGAAAAAAACTCTAAAAATAGAGTGTTCAACTGATGTTCACGTTAAAGTAATATCTTTGTACATTGTTATAAATTGCGTAAAATATTAATCAGTCATGAAAATAATCTAATATTTGTTCTATTTGAATTTAGTTTGAATTGTTTACTAAAGAATCATAAAAATATAGTGATTAATGGGTTTCAGAAATAAATTAATGGCATGGATTATCGTCATGGGGCAGCGGTGGCCTAGTGGTTAGGGAGTTGGCCCCTGGATTGGAAGATTTTGGGTTTGATCCCCTCCCCAGTGGGTTGCCCTGAGGTACCCTTGAGCAAGGTACCGTCCCCGTCACTGCTCCCCGGGCGCTTTCAATAGCTGCCCACTGCTGCACGGTGTTTGAGTGTGCATGCAGAGGTCCAATTTCATTGTGGTTCATTGTCTGCTGTGCTTTGACATTGCAATGATGAGGGTTGTCACTTTCACTTTCATGAGTCACACAAAGTAAATAATGCTTTGAAAATAATGCAATCTAGTGCTGGAAGTGTAACGCTGGGGTGTTGTGGGTAGGAAGTAGATCCGTAGCCGGGAGTCTGGTGCTTGACTTTATTTACCATACGGAAAATAACAAAACTCAAAAGAACTTAAACACCAGTTACTTCGACGGCTAAGCCTTTAAAATGCCCGACGCTCTGCTCTGACTCATCGGGGCTCAAACAGCCAGCCCCCAATGATGAGCCCAGGTGTACTCAGAGCAGAGCGCCATCTACCGTGACAGAATCATTTCCTAAAAACAGAATTATGTTATTGAAAGATATGTGTATAAATAATTTTCTTACCTATTTCCATACCTCACCTAAATAGATGCATTTACAAACCATGTTTTCATCATTCATCAGTCATTGAGCATCTAAGAAGACAAAGTATATGAAGATTTAATACCTACGAGTGCACTTACATGTGTGTGCTTTCTCCTGCAGTGAGCACTCCACACTTTATGCACATCAAAGGCGTGGAGGTGAACGCCAGGCAAACAGCGTCTTTCCACTGCACCATTAATGGCCAACCCAAAGACCATCTGAACTACAAACTCTGGTTGCAGGTAATGCATCACTTCTGTTGAAAATCTCCTACCAAATCAGTCTAAAAAAGACTCCAAACTGTAAGTGGCATCATTTTATTGAATACATTTCCTGGAGGAACCTTCATTGGCTGTTTGTAATTGTTGGTAATTAGCATCTAATGAGGGTTTGTTAATGATAAAGGCGACACAATCATTTATTCAGGTGGTTTTTTGTGACAGTAATGAAGAAATATTCCTGTGTCAAATGTCCCATCTGCCCACAGCATGTGGATGTACGGATGCAAGGGCACACGTTTGTGTGTGTGCGTATGTGTGTGTGTGTGCAACAGCTGTAGGGAATCATTGGCGAGCGAATGTGTGCCCGGAGAAGAATAAACAGCTCTGTCTCTCACTGACAAAATTCACCATTTCACATCATAAACAGAGCAAAGATGACACAACAGAGCAGACAGAGCAAACGCACGCACACACAGACACAGACACACACACACACACACACACACTCACGCTCACAGGCACATATTTTGTGTCAGGCTCTCGATTTGGCTGAGCGGCCTCATATTGAAAGTCAGTTTAGATTAGAGTTTGAAAACAATAGGAGGATGTAGCTCAGATGTCATACTTTGGCCTCTTTATTGTCTGGTTTGGACTGCATTTCTCCCTGAAGGTTTTAAACCCAGTACATTGCCTGGTCCTTGGCCTTATCTTGACCGGCCGTGTGCTGTTTTCCCAGGAGAAGAGAAGTCGCCCTGCTGCTTTGTTCAGATAAACGATCCAGAAGAATGTCCGAACCTTAAAGTTAGACGTTAAATCAGGCCTAGTGCAGGTCCTTATTAGATCTAAGCCATTCATGTGATGCATTTTGGCTAATATCACAGTAACTTTGTTCTCTTGTCCCAGACGCAAGCCCAGAGGAACAGTTTTATCTTGGTGGAATGTGTTTATTCACTGCATTATTACAGGCATATTTGAAATTCTTCTTATTCTTCTCAGGGTATTGGTGGACGAGAGGCCCCGATGAAGGACACTAAGCCAGTGAACATGAGACGCTACATGGCTGCTTTTGACGTGGAGAACACCACCAAGGGCGATTCTGGACGCTACCGCTGTATCGTCCAATCAGACAAAGGAGTGGGCGTGTCTAGCTATGCCGAGCTCATAGTAAAGCGTAAGTGTTCGTTTGCATTTTTACAAGCCTTACTGCAAGGATTGCACTCAAGAACAATTCTTGAGCTATCCTTTCACTGGAGAGAGAAATAAAGTTTCATGTGTTTAGAGAAAGAAATGACAGTGCCAGTAAACTCATTTAACTTCCACCAGCTGGACAGCTCTGCAGAGCTGATTAGCCAGGCTTTCTTTCGCCTCTCACTTTCATTTGATTCAATTAAGGCAATAAGCCTATGCAGTGAAAAGCTAACTGATGTTGGTTTATATTGCATTTGTCATTCACTGGGGTAGGTTTATCTTTTGCTCAAACTTTTAGTCTGTAACATTTGTCTAACTGTGCAGTTATATTTGTGTGCATACGAGGCACTTGATGTTTAATACCAATTTTGAAATTCAGCACAAACAAGCACTGCCTGAATGTTTGCCTCTAGTGGTTTTGATTTGATTTTCAGTATTTTATGTGTTAAAACATTAAACATTATGGTGCAGGTCTTTATGTACTGCACATAAGTACTACAACAGACTATTTAGGTTTAGATTAATAAGCAAAAATAGAATGTGTAATGCATTTTATATTATTAATCTATTGTCTCACAATCGTACAATCCCTTAAATGCGTAGCTGATTGATAAAGAGCTCAGTCATTTGAGTACAGGCATTTCCATAACATTTACATTGCCTCCTCCATAGCTAACTGGCTAAGATGTTTTCAGATTCCTAGTTTTGGTTTCCATGAAAGAGGATAAATGAGAGAAGACCAGAAAATACATCTGTAATGGCTTTGCAGTTTTACATTTTACATTTAGTGTTCCTAAGTCAGTTTTTCCAATCTTAAGAGACACACTTAGAAAGGCCGGCCTTCAAACGAGGCTGCCAAAGGTCAGATTATAAAACCTGAATAGTTTGTGGCTATTGAGTGCTTCCAAAAGGGTTCAACACCCTCTCTTATATACTGACAGTAGAGGCACTTTAATGGGAGTGTATGGAAAGCTTGGAGTCAAGCAACAAGCTGTTTTTTTTTTTTTCACAAGCCTGCTATTCGAAACCACCTCCTGTTCAGAAACAACTACAATGTAAGTGAAACAGTGCCAAATTCAAACGCCTTTCCATTGGAATGGGAATCTCATTAAGTTTTAAATTATGAACGAGCAGTTGGAACATCCTTCTTCCTCCAATTAAATACTGGGCTGTATTTTTTTTCTTCTTGGTGCATGTGTGGTCTGTGCACAGGGGCAAGCTCCTTAATTTTCCAGAAGAGTTTTCCACTGTGCTTGCCAGAGGTTTGCCTGCGTCTTTTCCACAGCTCAAGTTTAGCACCCTGTTTGAATGAGCTTAACTGTAAGGCTGCCCTGGTGATTGATGGCTTCAGTCTGGATAGAGGGTTGTCAGTCAAGCAGACAGGGCTGTTGGGAGGCCGTGCCCAACAGGCCTGAACACACCATCCAACATGTCTCAGAGCAAAGTGTGTGTGTGTGTGTGTGTGTGTGTGTGTGTGTGTGTGTGTGTGTGTGTGTGTGCGTGCAGCCAATGGTGTGTTTGATATATATGAGACCTGCCGATGTAAATGAGCTGAAGTGCGCTGGAGTGTTCAGCACTAAATCCTGCTATGATTTTTCACGCAGAGCCGAGCCTGTTTCCCCTCCACTGTTTCATATTAATCATAGCTGTTTAGGCGGCATTACAGAAGGTGCCAGTTCTATGAGCTTGTAATTGGAATGCATTACAAGAGCAAAGACTTCTTCCTGTCATTTGCTCAGATTCGATGCAGCGTGTTTATTGCTGCTCTAGATTTAACATCACTCTGTTTCCTGCCCAATGACTGGAGCAAAAATTGAACACAACATCGTCAAAGCTGATGAACTCTCATTCAAAAGTTTGGCATCATTTATTAGATTAGTAATTGCTATTTTATTTGATACTAATCCATTTAGTGTAGGCTGTAGCATTGTAAATCCGATTCAGGGAGAACTGTTCAGATATTGTGTTCGATATTTGCATTTTTGTTGGCAAAAACAAGAACCTGTTATTCATATTAAATACGCCGTTACAAATAGAAGTTTGCAACTTGGGAGCTGCTTAGTATTAACAGTTAGGAAGCCTGATAATTAACAATCAGGGCACTTTAGGCTTAAATGATATAGAATATTAATAGCTGCATGCAGTGAGAAAGACCTTTATTTTGTTAATTGCAATTTGTCATATGGCAGTTAATCACCAGCAGTGTCTGTGTGTGTGTCTTTAAGACAAGATTTGTTACAAGATTTGACTGGATTTAGTCTTTTTTCCATTGTTTTCTGCTCATACCTGTTTGCTATTAAATCCACGTTTCAAAAGGGAGATTCTGTATTTTGTGTAGTAACTTCTCAGCATTATTATGGAACAATATTTGAGTTTTTGTGTTCTAAAAACGAAACAACATAACCTAACTCATCAAAGCTAACACTACTACAAAACCTACTACTACTACAGTAAAGCATCAGCATCATTTTGGGTGTAGACTAAAGGGCATTTTATGCACTGCCATGTGGAGGTGGAGGAAGGTAGCAGGAGACCACAGCATCCCCTTGCCATTCCAGTGGGAAGCCTGCAGGTTAACAAGGCTGACCTCCTCTCCTATGGCAGCACGACAGGGGTCATAAATCATTCACACTGCATTGCTGGTCCATGTTTCAAACTCCACTCTGCCATTATGAAGCTCGGAGAGCTGCTAGCGGACACAAAGGCATGCTAACGTACACCTGGAGCCATCACAGGTGTGCTGTAGCCTCTGTCTGCTGCTGCAAGGACAGGGGAGAGATGTTTATATGTTGCGTATAGTTTTAGGTGACAGGAACAGAAAGAGAAAGGGAGGGAAAGAGGGAAAGAGAGAGGAACGTGTGTTGGGGAGTGTATCTGAAGTGCTTAACCTTCAGACAGGGTGACCGTGCTTTTGCCAATGGCCTGTGAATCTGCTGCAGTTCACTGAAATAGCCACAGGCCACATCTCAGAAATGGGATTCTCCTCCTTTAAAGCTGGGTACCCTTGGTATGTCCTGCTTTCTACAACTTCATATGCAAAGTCTGAGCACCTTCTGTTAAGTTACAAATTAAATGACAGATTCTCTGTACAGTACAGAAGCATAAACTTATGTGTACCCGTTTACTTTACTAATCCCATTATTACCTTTGAATAATATAAAATACAAATATAGCTAAATGAAAGTAGCTTTTAACTTGTCTATGAAGTGAAGCCATCTGTTAGAGGTTCTGTTGCACTGCATAAAACCTAACCACACCAAACGAAGAAGCAAATCTCCAAATAACAGGGCAGACGAATAACAGAGCCACAAAATACTGTACACATGTTCCTTAAAAGGAACCAACAAACTAGCAGTGTCAGACTGAGAAAGCTTTTTGGATACATATTAGAGATCATGTTGGTGTAGGTGTCAGGTTGCATGGTCATTTCACTCTAAATATAGCAGAATGCAGAGCTGAGTGTAGTAAATGGGTGTATTTGCCAGGTGCAATGGCTCACAGCTGAGAAATGCACAAACAAAAACCCATACGCACACACCGACACACACACACACACACACACACACACATACGGTTGACAGAAGCAGCTCAGTGATAGCAGTTACCCACTTGTAAGGATGGCTCGGACTTACAGGTTGCAGCCCCAATGGACAATTTTTTTGATGTCCATTTCTTTATTTTAGATTCCTTTACTAGCCATCAACAGCCAGTAGCCCACACAAAGCCAAACCGACCCATAATGCAAGCCAATATGTTTAACAAAACATAAAATTGGTGTATGAGCACTGTAATGGAAAGAGGTAAGTCTCAAGTAAGAAAAAGATTAGTATGATAGTTTTAATTACATTGACAGAAATACTTATAAAAGGGTGGTTAAAAAGTGGTTAAAATTCACTGAAGCTGAAGCTGACTGCGTGGTGATTTACGTTCTTCATTTACATCATGATGAACTCCATGAACATATTATTCTTCTTTACTTCAGGGTCATGCTTTATTGGCTTTAAAAGAAATGGGTGCTGACAAAGCTTTTTCAAAACAGTCCTGGAAATGATCAATATCCACACAGATGTGTCAAGGATTAGGAATTGTGTTGGACTTGTGGTTAGGTGAGGCATCACAGCCTTGCTTTCACATCATAGTGTGAGCTGTTGCTTAGAGAAAGGCTGGATCAATGTAATTGGTTGCAGGGCTATTGAGGTGATGGCCAATCTTCCCAAAACACAAATGGCTGCAGTGACAAGGGAACAGGACGAACTTGCTGATGCGTTGCCTTCTTCATATGATCCCTCCGCTTTGAAGCCTGTCTGTGGGCCAGATTGAAATGTCACTTTGTCTTGCAAAAAGCCTATGTCGAATGAACGTGGTGTGAAAGCTTGTTACTTTTGGAGACAATATCTCACCCCCCTCCATCCATTGTGGTTGTCTACACCTGTTCTAAGTCTGCTTGGCTGAAATTGAGATGTCAGACAGGGCCACAGGGAGTGAGCTTACGAGTGTGAGTCTGAGAGAGGGAGACATTTAAATCGCCACATGCAATATTATACAGCAGTGGAAACAGACACAGAGGCTGGTGTTTAGACAGAGGTTACCGAGAAGCCACTACACATAGACACACACTGAACCGGCAGACATATTTTATCTGTGTACCTTCACTTCCTCCTTTGCACCATGCCAGCATTCTTCTATGTGCTAGACAAGTTCTCCCATGAGGATAAATTAAACTGGCTTTCAGTTCATGATCAATCAGTTGTGGGGGTGAGAGACAGTAACCTTAACCAACAAATATAGCTGACTCTTTTATTTACTACTGTTCTTATTTACCACTGTTCTTATGCTTCAACTAAGAGTGGATGATGTGGCAAACATATTACAGTACAAATTGGCAAACAATTTAGAATCGCCCAACGCTTCACAACAGAAATGTTCACAACAAAGCATAGTCGCATTGCGCAGTCCGAGTCCAGAAATGAATAGCCATGCACTGGAACATGAATGATCAGAAAAAAACACTTTCTGCTTCTAGCATCTGCATTTATACTTCTCCTTCAAGTTTGGACAAGGAGATTTTTCTCCTTTACCATACTCCTATGGGAGGTGGAATCCACCAGGCAGAAAGATAGAGAGAGACATTGTTGTTCTTTACCTCTGTCCAGTAGTGCATGGCCCCAGTCACACCTGGACAGAACTGTCAGGAAGACGGATGCCTTATTACCACTGTTGTAATTGGCACTCTCCGTGGCCCAAATCAATATCATATCCCATGCTTGTTGCTGGATCACCTCAGCCTATGCCTGCTCAGAGGCTATGTGCAGCTTAGCTGAGATTGTTTCATTTCTTTATTAGTTCAAGCATGCAGCAGTGTGCAGATTTAAGTGGGTAACTCCTAAAGTACTGGATAGTGCAAGCTGAAGAAGATCAAGGGAATTGGACAACATATGACTACGGTCCTGGAGATTGTTTTGGTGTCTGCTTTTCTCTAACGCACCTGATCATTAACAGGATCTTCTACCTGAGCAGAAACTGGTGGTTACCTCTTCCCATTGAGAATCTGTGCATGTGCGTATGAATGTGTATGTGTGTATGTATGTGTGTGTGATAGTAAAACAGTACAAAATGGGTCAACAGTTAAATAGAGCAGGACCATAGGGGTGATGAGTAATGGAATTCAGCTCCAAAACTAAACTGATGAAGGTCAGAAAATTAATTAGTTTAAGTCAATACCTCTGTGTAATCCATCCCCTATCACTGGCTCACATACCAAATGGGGAATACAAGCTCGGTGTGTAGATCACACAGTCACTTAATTGCAATTACTAAGATGAAGCCCTTATAGCAGCTGTAACTTAACACCTGTATACGTTGACACAGTAGGGTTTGTTTTCTAATACAGTGCTAATCGTAGGCTCAAAAAACTAGATTGATGTGAGTCTACAAGGAGTGTAGAATTAGTGGCTGTATTCAAGAAATCAATGACAGTCAGGTCAACCAATAATTAGCCCTCACAGTTAGACAAATTGATATGGTGAGTTAATTATGTTGATTCTTTTATAATAAAGTAGCAGACTTGATACATTTATTTACAATTCAGAAAGTTTTTTTTTTTAAACACAGCATATATCTGGCACGTTCAGGTTTCCAACATTTTTAAATGCAGGTTACTGATCACCTTTGAAATAATGTTTTATATCTCTTATAAATAGTATATGCACATTATTGCTGTTGAAGAGTATCATATTAAGGCTGTAAGTAATAACATTTTCCTTTTGCTATCCAGAGCCACCAATCCCCATCGCACCTCCTCAGCTGACAGCTGTAGGTGCCACCTACTTGTGGATCCAACTTAACGCTAACTCAATCAATGGAGATGGCCCCATCATCGAGAAAGAAGTTGAATATCGCACCATGAGCGGGAGCCTCATTGACAGTCAGCCCGTGGACAAACCAAACCACAAGATCGGCCACTTGGATCCAGATACCGAGTATGAGATCAGCGTTCTTCTGACCCGGCCCAATGAGGGAGGCACTGGAGCTCCAGGTCCCCCGCTGAAAGCCAAGACCAAATGTGCCGGTAAGTCCTTAAGCTTGTATATGTGGCTCCACAGCACCGGGATTTCTTATCGGCTTTCATTCATAGATATAACTCTGCTTCTATATCCGGGTGATTACTGGGCTAATGAAAAAGGCCTCCCTCCTGTGAAGTTTAAATCAAGAGGAAATTGAAAAGTATGTGTCTCACCAGGCTGCTCATCCTTACTCTGTGTGGGTGGTGAGAACATTCACTCAGACTACAGCCGCCCATTTACAGACATGATGAGAAGAATATGTGGTGACACTTCCTAAGATTGGCCTTCGTGCGAATCATAAACGAATTGCTCATAATCAGCACAAAGACACATGTTGCAGGTCCACAACTCAAACTCATAATCAATCATACAACACAATGGGCTGGTTCCCTGTTAAGGATTTTGCTGACTCATGGGTTTTCCTAGCATAGTCAATCTTGAATGATTTTCTTCTTCGCCCAGGTCTAAAAATTGTCTGCCCTCTGACAAAATCATGATTGTTATTGAATAAATGCTCTATAACCCCTGAGGGGGTTCAGGGTGGGGTGGTAGGAGGGTTGATGGAAGAAAGGGTTTGTTATCGATCTTGTGTTTTTAAATGACTCAATGGGTTTGATTCCTGTGAAAATTGCAATTCGGTTTCAAATCTTGTGAGGCAGGAAGCACATGTCTGTTTGTTGAATTTTTTTAGTCAGCACAACCTAATGAGGTTTCTTAAACTACTTGCTTAGCTTTATTTGGGTTCCGACTGTAGACCCCCATGAGGGATCAACCGTAGGCCTCCCATCCATAAGACTTCTCTGAAACAACATTAGCAGTGAGCAATGAGGTGGTTAATGCAAAGTTCATTATAGGCAAATAAACACGGGTGTTGTTTACTTGACTCGTTACTCAGTCTTCTCTCTACACAGTAAGTGGAAGTAAGACCCCCATCAACCACACTGTCCGGTGCATGCATCCCACCTGGAGGGGGGGAAATGCGTCTTCCCTAATGGCATGAAAACATTAGCGTTATTAAGGGCTCGTCAAAGCACTGGGCACATTAGCGACACACTGCAGGGGCCCCTGGGCTACAAACAAGCAGTGTGCAATTATCACAGTAATTAAACAGGTGCAATGACTCTTCTTTCAAATGACTGCAGTGATTAGTGCGATGGCAGCAATGCAGGAGGGGAGCCATGGTGCTCTCCCACGCCAAGCTAATCTCTTTTCCATTAGCTTTTGCACTAACCAACCATTAGCACACCATGTGATACATCAGCCAATGAGTGAAGAGATGCTGATGGCATTGGCATGTGCAATGGTAAAATCCCATTTACATAAATCACCATTTCATTATTTGCACACTCGTCCGGTCACTTTGGCTATTAGTACCTCCAGATAATGCAGATTACAGAGTCAGACAACAACAGCTAAGATGAGGGATATTTCAGTCACTTATCAAATCAAAAATAAGACATAGGGAACACACGTCATATCTAGCCAATGGAAGGATGATTAAGAGCGTGAAGTCATAGTTTTGGCTCCAAGGAAAACAGAGAACCCTTTCAAAGCATCTAATCTTAAGTGTCTCTGCTAAAAGCTGGCAAAAGGGGAAGAGGCGAGACAGACTGATCACAGATAGTGGAGGGGCACTGAATTTTACACAGTGTTGAAAGGAGCGAGTGGCACTTTTAAAAAGCCGCAGGAGGCCGGGCACAGATGAGACATGCCGGGTCGTGCAGCTTCAGCACATGCCAGCACCTGCCTCGGCCTCCCGACTGAACCCTGGCTCCTCTCACAAAGACTTACTAGACACACGCACTGCTCATTCTATGTGTCCCACAGGTCAAAATTTCATCACCAAACATCACCACTGAACAAATTAGATTAATGACGTCCTTTACACACCAAACATGATTTCTTTGTGCAGCTCAAAAAAGATACTCATTCAAAAAATCGTTAAACCCAAATACATTTTTTACTCGAGTTTGAACAAAAATCAAAGAATTCACACTTTGTATGATCACTGTTGTTTTTGTCATTGGCATTGCCAAAGTCAACAGATGAGCTGTGTGCAAGCAACCACAACATTCAACACCAGTTGTCCTCTGCTTTGGTTCTATCATCTCCAAACCTGTCTTGTGCAATGTGCAAGAGATGCTCGAAGCAGATTCCCATGAAGAAACAGCAACAAAAAATTATTTTCCTCGAGGGCAATGCAAAAGGAGGTTTGATGCTCACAATGTGCCTGAACCAAGGAGAGGAGAGATTAGTTAATGTCCCTGAACCTAACGTCCAGTTTTCCAGGAAGGTAGAAGAGGAGATATTAGATAATGATGTGAATATGATGTTTTGTTTTGTGATAAGAAAAACCTCTCATTCTCACCATATGAAGAGAATAAAGTCAGAAAGACTCAAACCTCTCAATACAGAATTGGTTGTTGTTTATTGTTGTCATTAACAAAGTTATTGAATAATTATATTAGTCATTAACAGAGTTATTAAATGACATAACATAATGTCCATAAATGAAATTCAGGCATAAGTAGCACAGGCTGCAATGTGATCCTCATTGTACAATGACTAGATTTTGACGGCTTAGCAGTTGAACCTAATCAGAATGCATGGCTGTCTGAACTCTTTGAAAGGTTAATGTGTAGAAGAACTACATTGGGCCTGTTGCTTCGGCTCTGTTACGGACTCATCTGAAGATTTGATTGCAGGTGTGGTGATCGGTGTAATTACACTATGCCCCATGTTGGTGAACTGCTATAATGAAGTGTATATATTTAATAATGAGGGGTAATGTGGGATCCCCATGGCTCAGTAGGCTGTTCTGTTCTAAATGCTGGCCAGATTTATTTGTGAAGTGATGTCCACACTCTGAATAAACTGAACACATTTAGTAACATTGATTTTTTGTTAAAAAGTAACATATTCATAAAAAAAAAAAAAGACACATAGATACTTGTCCTGGTTTCTTTTTTCCTGGTAAATGCAATAAAGAACACTCATAAAATACTTTTTCTTTTTACAAGCCTTACAAATGTACCCGCCCAACTTTTCTATTTCCATACGCTTCTGAAATGCAGAAGTGTTAAAACTGTATGGACTATGACTTTTATTTGAAAACGATGAAGTTTTGAACAGATATGCATTTTAAATGAAGCTCTGTTCATTTTATTTACTTTTTTCGTACGTTTCATGGATTTATCAGTATGCTCAGGCTTTAGCAGGAACTTCATTGCTTGCCATGTGCTTACTTTAAAAATGCTATTAAACAATTAATTGTGGCAAATAATGTTTTATGAAGTCTTAGATTTTTCAAAGATGTTTTTAATTAGGAAAGTAACTGTATTCTGTATGATTGTAATGTGCACTGAAAACAGAAACTTCATTTATTTCTTTTATTCATTTCTTAGTCCTAATATCTCCGCGTTGTTACATTTTGGTTCAGAAGTTGCACGTGTAATTATATGCATGTGTGTGTGTGTGTGTGTGTGTGTGTGTGTGTGTGACCCAGAACTGCAACGCTCCTTTTTACAGATGGCACATTTGTCAGATGAGGTAAACAGGATAGCAAATATCCAACCTGATTACAGATAAATCTGTTCCACCACTGAAAGCCTTCAGCCCTGTGTCTTCTCCCATTCATTACATTACATTAACTGCTTGTCTGGCAGGAACGGAACAGGCCTGCTTCATGTAACATGACAAACTTGATCAAAATCAGACCGGAGTTTGGCCTTTTCTGAGCCTTCTTTGACAGATTCTTCAAAAAGGCTTTGTTGCTCTTCCTCCCTTTGTTTATTTTTTTGCTCTAATTTGCTGTAGAATTAAACACATGCCTACAACAGTCTTTCACTATCATTCGGCGTGCGAGAGAGCGTGCGCGTGTGTGCATTGTCTCATAACATGACGCTGAATAGAAAAGCTGAATGTGGACAAAAAGGAGCCCTGTGGTGTATTAGACTCCACGCTGTCCAAAAGAGACTGATCAGTGTGTCCTTCATGAATCTGAATTTATGCGACAGCATCGCTGCCTCCATTGGCAAAGCTTTTATTGAACACATTCAAAGCACCATCCTAGTTCTTTCACTCTTTCACTTTGTCAGATTCTTTTTGCTCTGCACTGTGTGTGTGTGTGTGTGTGTGTGTGTGTGTGTGTGTGTGTGTGTGTGTGTGTGTGTGTGTGTGTGTCTGAGATAGAGATAGAGAGCGAGAGAGAGAGCTTTCTAGGCTCAGTTTAATCTTGATCATTTGCATGGCTCTCTCCATGCTGCAGCTCCTATGATTATTAGATAGTGGTTCCTTGAAAGTTCGCTGCTGTTAACATTCCACTTAATCCTGTAGAACTTCCTGGAGTCATACGGTGTTTAACAGATAGGAATTAAAAAGTCATACATTATTAAAGTTAAGGACGATCTGCATTTTTTTTACATTTCGAGTAGGGAAATGGGAAGGAAAGCTGCCTCAGATGAGCAAATGGAAACATTTCAAATATTAAGAGGGCAGATTTGCACAGTGCAGGTTGTTGAACCCTGACTGAAGGTCTGATTTCAGTCATTTACAGCTTCAGTTTTAGAGTCCAAATGGCAAATTTTTTAGAAACTCCTGAAACACACAAGCGCACTTTCTTTTAGTCAAACATGCAACGTAGATACTATAATAGATTCTTTTCTGGGCCAGAGTAGTGTTTGAAAAAATCAAAAAGTTGTCTTTTTAAATGACAGAAATCAAGTAAAGAACTCTATTGACAGAAAGAAGTTATTTTCAGTTTAGTACAGGGAGTCCTGTAGTATTAAATTACAGGCGCAGCAGCATTCAAATACACTGCGAGTGCTCTTAACTGACCAAAATAAAGTTTAAAAATTGTGGATTGTGTGGACGACTGTAAAATCTACTGAATCCCTTCCTAGAAATCTTGTATGCTAGATATTTATCCCATCCATTAGCAGGTCATAACTACTCCATAAGTACTGCTTTCAGTCGGCCTGAGTTAAAAATGTAGCAGTTCTGAATCTGATGGGGGGCTTGGTGCAAAAAGAACAGGCAGGACACATTAAAAGCTCATGGTGTGTATGTGTTCTACATCACCTCAAGGGCCTTTTAATAGTCACTCACAAATGTACAGTCTTATATATCTTCCACTTCACTGTCCCATAGCTACATTTTACTCTTTCTGGTGTCTTTTTTTTTTTTTTCTCCCTCTCCATTTCCTCCTCCCAGCCTCCGCTTCATATCCTTTTCGCCTAACACATCTGATTTTCACGCTTGGCTCCCCTCAAACCATTTCTCTCTCCAACTCCTGCTTTATTGTCCCCTCGCTGTTTCTCCTCTGGGAGACAACGAAGACAGCCGCACACTCAAGTCCCTCTGAAAGGTCTTCTTAGTAAAAGTGTTTTTTCTTTTGGGTTTTTGATTGGCGCCCTAGGCTCCCTGTCCCAGTCTGCTCTGACGTATGCACTCCAAAAGAGGTCAGCAGCGAGAGTTTGGCCATTTTAATTATACAGAGACGATCTGGCCTTCCTTTCAGTGAAAGATTTCTGTGCTGAAAGCACCATTAAGTAGGTTTTCGCAATATATCAGCAAGGAAATTGGCTTTTGCCTCATTTTTGACCAACTTTTGTTAACTTTTTTACCCAAATCTCAAACAGTGTAGGCTAAATACAAGTGGAAGCACCAAGAGTCAGTGGGCAAGACTCCCAATTTTGCCCTAGCATTTCATACACACACACACACACTCACACACAATTCGTAAAGAATATTCTCACCGCTATATATTTTTTCACTTTTTTCTTTCTCTGCGCTGGATGCTCCTCCTCCTCGCCATGCTTTTCTCCTCTCAGCATGCAAATTAAATACGCTGATCCCAGTGGAAATGAACTACTAAATCTCGTGCAGGCCCGACTGCAAGTGACACAGCCAGAGAGACGTAGCGAGTGAGAAAGAGGAAGACAGTTTTGAAAGGCACCTTCAGAATGATGCTGTTCCTCACCACAAGAAAAATTATCAAAGGGTAGAAAATTCCGCAGGAAGAAGTATAACACTCCGCTATTATCTGCGCTTCATAGCTGGCCAGACCCTTATCAGCTTCTCCAGCACCATCACGCCAAGACCTGCTCTATATCTCTCCGCGGTGGAATGTGCCTCCATTCAACACAACATAAATTGCAGCTTCTATGAGGATGTGAGTGCAGTTCGGAGATGTAGAATGTTCAGCAGAGATGGAGGCCTAAGAGGATTTTTTTTTTTTTGCCAATGAGTTCCCATTTTTAGAACCAAAAAATAATCAGTTCCAATATTTCCTAAATTCTAAATTGATCAGGAACTCTAGAACAATGCATCACAATACATCAATGTATTCAACGTATTTCTACACCCCTGCAGTGTGTGTGTGTGTGTGTGTGTGTGTGTGCATATGTTTATCTCTGAATGTGTCAGATTGTGGATCCTGTCATACACTCCCTGTCGCAGTGGGAAAGTATTTTTCAGTCCCCGCCGGGCACCATGGGAGCTCGCCACTTCACTGCCCGTCAAAATTTGTCAATTACAGACTCTTGCTCGCATGCTCTGCTAGTCAAGTGCCTCTGATGAGAGAGGGAGACAGAGGGAGAGAGCGAAGAGGAAAGAGAGAGAGAGAGAGAGAATGAGGGAATAATAAAGGCAGCCTAACTCGCTAACTTGTCACTATTCGTCACATTTCATTTTGCGGCAGTGTGGCAAGGGTTTAGTGTGGCACGCTGTATTCCCCCCTGTTGAGGCGGAACAGATTGTCTCCTCTCCATAAATTCATGTTCCCTGTGTTTCAGTGCTCTCTCGCAACAGCTGGAGCGACAAGGGGTGTCACACACACGCGTGCGACCCATGCACACACATATAGATGCACCCACCCACTCACACGCACACACAAACACACACGCAGGCGCTGACCCCAATTGCTACCTGAGGGAACTCTTCTCCACTGACAGATAGCAGGTTGGCAGATAAATGAAAAATTGCCGTTTGCTTTCCGATCACCATAGTCTGCTTCTCCCCTCCAAGCAGCTGTTAAAGACTCTGCCTGCTCATCTCTGTTTGACCCCCGCAGAATTTCTGCACCGAAAAACAACTACTGTAAGATTTATTTATCGGAATGTTAATTTGAACAGTTAGACAGAACTACAGTAAAAGTGATTATTTGTCATTGTGAAACACCGCACAACACATAGTGAATACACATGCGTGCAACATCCAGTGCCCAGGGAGCAGTGACAGGGACGGTACCTTGCTCAAGGGCACCTCAGGGTAACCTACTGGTCTGCGATTCCAACCCATGACCTCCTGATCACGTCATGGTCATATTTTAAAGATAGAGAATTTTTTAACCCTACTCTTACCAATTCTATTAGTTTCTTATTATCTATATATGCTATAATATATGCCTACAGCCATTGTTTTTGTTGTTTTTTGCACTTCTCCTTCTCCTGGTCATGTTTTTTTTGAATGATCGTCAATGTAAGTTGTTGAACATTATTAGCATGAGCTATGCTGTCTAGTAAACTGCATGATAATTAGATCCATCAAAGTCACAAAAATCTTGTAATGCAGTTGCATCTAATTACATGTTAATGACAGACACAAAGCAATAATGGACACTTAATCTCAGATAAGAATAGGGTTATAATTGTGTTTTAAACACCTGTGGGCTTTTGGTACATAAGTCAGGGGGTGTGGGGGTAGTGGGAGCTTAGAAATTGAGCTTGCGGCCATGTTATACTCAGGGTTACTGCTGTACAAGCTGCTGACTAACACTCTCATTTTGGGCAATTGTGCAGATTGCCTTGTAAAACCATTCTGGCCTTAAGTTTTCAGATGGACATCTGGTGTTCCTGTGTTCTCAGTCTGGAAAGGGGGGCAGGAATATGTGCTGATTGTGCAAAAAGATAATTCCCCCCACCTCGTTGAAATACACACACTTATAAAGCAGAAGACAAAACAAACCGATTGCCACTGCACAGCATTTTGGATTATTGGATTATAAAACACAGAGACATCTCGATTACTGAATCACCCATCTTTCCTGAAGCAGTAAACACAACAGGCCTGCTGGAGATAACACTCTCAGAGCAACTCTCATTGGACCATATTTATTAAATGTCCCAGAGTAAGAGTGGTGATCTAGGGCCACTCAGTAAATACAGTTATTTAGCCATAAGTCCTACAGGCCTACAAGTGGGTCCATGCATTAGGCCCTTCTTTGCATAGTTACAACTACATAGCAATTTTGAAATAAATCATACTAAGAAATGGAACAATAATCCTATGGTTCAGGTTGAAATAGTCATTCTTAAGCCATCATCCCGTAGGCTGAAAAAACAAACAAAGGTTTCTTCTGTTTCTTTATGTCAAAATCAAGATTAAACGTGACGTCATCTTCATTATTTGGCAGGAAATCATTTTGTCCTAGCATTTCTATAGATACACACAAGCCACATCCCGAAACAGTGCCTCAGACCACGCACACCCCTTTACTGGAAACCGTATTTGCTAATGGCAGCGGGCTGTTTAAGCAGGCTCATCCACCCTCCCACATTATTACATTTTTCAGGAACGATTTGAGGAACATGACAATGAGTTTAATAAGTTCAAGTTCAGATGTTGACTTGGTTTCCGAATTCCCCCGATCTCAGTCTGATAAAGCATCTATGGGATGTGCTGGACAAACTGGCCTGATCCATAGAGGCTTCATCTCACATTTTACAGCAGATTAAAATATTGAGGATCGCTGAGTGGGATTGAAAGTTGCATTTATTTGGCACAGATTTTACAGTTCAGTTGGATATTCACTGGATTTCATGATCATAATAACTTTACAAAACATTTAAGGGCTATAGTTAAGGGAGATAATCCTGATTTTGTAGGTTTAATGCCTTTTGCCATTTACAGGGGGACTGTTTTGCCTGTTTTAGTTCAGCCATCTGGATAGATGTTTTTACATATTGCAATAAAAGTGATATCATGCAGTTTGTTTTGTAGACTATTAGATCACTGCTGTCTACATGACTTGTCAGAGCACATTATGCAGTAGCTATGAACAGTAAATACGAAAGATGTGCAACATTACCTTAACAAGTACGTTTTTTAAAACAAGAAAAAATATTTTTTAAGGCCATGGACCATCATGTCAACAAAGATAAAAGTCAAAAATAGTTAAATCGCTTTGATTAAAAGAAAAAATCACATTTTCAGCCATACTCCATACATTGTGGAGTGTGTGTAAGCAGCAACAAAAAAACTAAATGTCCAAGGACACTGTGTGGAGTATGAATAGAAACAAAAAACTGGCAGTTCCCAACAGCATTTAAAGAATTTCATTTAATGGATGTAAGAAAATGCAAGTTTTCTGTTTCTTGTACAACAGACATGCGATGTATTTATATTTTAATGGTATGCCACGACTTATATATCTCTGCTAGGCAGTATAATAACTTTGCAAGAACTGCCAAACCGTGAACCCATCCTAGTGGACTTGCACTTTTTTAACTATGCATTTCATTAATGCAACAAAAAAGATGATTTTATTGTGTCTTTCACTATTTTCCTGGGCTCCAAATGCAATTGTTTTTTTTTTTGTTTTTTTTGGTGAAACAGGCCTCAGTTTTCAGCTTGAAACATCATTTCTATGGTAATTTTTTTCTTGCTGCCTAATCGTGTTGGCCTATTGAGCAGGCAATGCAATTTCCTGTTCTTTTTTCTCTTGTCTGTCCTGCATCAGCTCACCTGCATATGTTGTAGCTGTTTCTCCTGGCCAAATGAAAGCTGATAAACTCATCTTCTCTAGCTTGCAAGTAGAGTGTTATGTCATTATTTATCTGGACAAAAAACAGCCCACATTCAGATAAATAGTACGAGTTAAAGGGGAGGGAAAAATGGGCAGAATTTGTTCGAATTTGATGCAATTGAGCCCAAGGTGTTCCTCGGCCGCTGGACACACTCGCTCTCCGTCCCTCTTTATTACTTTTAGGGCCGTCACCATCCACAGCATCATTTATCAGAGCTGGATTGCTCAATGGAGCATGAGCCCACTTTACCCTCTACACTAAGTGCATTTATGGATCTGCCTCAGGTCAAGCAGGAGCTGGAGCTACTGTGGCCAGGGCGCATAACCTTGCTGAGGCTTATTGCGGGCCTGATGTGTATGAAGGAGAGATGTAATGTAATATGGATGGCTCGGGGAAAATGGAAGTAACATCTGCTTTTTCACTCTTGTGTGGCTGGACCTTTATTAATATCACAGAGCCTCTGGTTCTGCTCCAGTCTGCACAGATCAAGCCTCACCTCTGCCCTTATTACAGCTAATTCCTCCCGTTCCGCCAGAATGCAGACATTTGCATTATTCACATCTTTAATATCAAGGACTTTTATTATATTTCCTGCTGTTAGCAGATTACTTAAAAAACCAACGTGTAAAGATGAAGAAATTTGCCTGCCTTGAAGTTCAAGATGCTGGCATCGGGTAGTCCTTGCTCTCATCTCCACTTCTCCAAGCTACAAGAACTTTTTCACTGGCATCTCAATGCCAGTGAGGTGAACATGGGCCAAACGTATTCAGCCTCCATTTTTGAACTGTTTGGACTCGCATATTTTAATAGATCTCTATGATCTATTATACATGAGGAAGCTGGTAAATTAAACCTGCTTTTAGTAAATAAGTTCAGCTTTTTTATCCTTGAACTAGGCCGTTACTCACAAGCTCCAACCCCCTGTAGCTCGAAACAGCATGTGCCCCAGGCAGCCTGGGCCATAACACACTGAGAAATTGGTTTAGTGAACATGCCTCACTTCCCAAATGGATGGCCTGTGTTCTGTTTTTGTTTGTTTTTTTTTTTTTTAATCTTTAAACCTGCCGCATTTTAAAAGCTTTGGCTTCAGTCTTTGAGTTCAGGAACTCCTCTACAGTCAAAGGGTCTGAGTGTGAGCACTTACAGTACAGCTGTAGTGATTACTTCACTTTGTACATTTTGGAAAATTTCATGTTAATGAAATGCCAGAACCATGTCATTTTCAAATGAAGTGCAAGGTATAGCAGATGCATTACAGGAGGTTTTCTGTTTAGACCCTTAATCAAACAGCAAAATGGGAAAATATTACATCACAGAACATTTTCACGATACACAATGCCTCAGAATATCGAACGTTTCTGAGGTGTGATAAGATATTAAAAATATTATCAGAATCTTTGACCACAGGGCAGGACACATTCACTGAGTTGCTTTATTTGAGGCAATTCAACCCTCATCATTTTCTTTATTTTTATCTATTTTTTTGCTGGAATGAGTACAGACTGCCAGCAGCAGTGAAGCCAAAGCCATAATCCAAAATAACGGTTACAATTTGACATGCAGGCCACATTTTTCTAATGCCAGTGATATATGTGGTTATGTGATTATCGCTATCGTCTGCATTGTGTAACATTCTAAAACATGTAAAAGTGAAACATTAATGAAAATTGTATTTCCTGTTTGGGAACAAAGCCTTTCATTTTTATTCATTTCACACACTGCACGGCACTAGATCTGTTAAAAGAGGGATTATTTTTCTCTCTTTGTCAAGAAAGCAGGAGATAAGTGTTGCAATACTGATGATATTTTAAATATTCTCACAGCAGATTATTGAGAAATGATTTGAATCAAATGATTAGGATTACAATAAATGTCATATTGGCTCGTCCTCATCACATCTCCTGTGACTGTGTTTTTGACTCCTCAGTTTTTCTGGCATTATTGTTGATTGGCCTTGTTTTGATTTAGCACACTTGACTACCAAAAGGGACTTTTCTTCAAGAAAACAGTTAAATTAGTGTATTTTCCATTCCTAAGAAATGAAAATAGGGTCTGTAGAATAAGATCTGTGGCTCACGTCATGTGTAATCAGGTAAGGGTGAGAATGCTACTGGAATACTGGACTTCAAACAGTGTTCACATGATACGCCATGACCTACTGTAGTTACAAATCACTAGGGATCATGCTTCACTGACTAGGAGGAATTGTGAGTTTGTGTGTGTGTGTGTGTGTGTGTGTGTGTGCTTGTGTTAGACTGAGTTCCTGCATGCTGTGAAATAGCTGTCCTGTTATTTCCTGTGTGTAGCCAAAATGATGCTGCGTGAATGTTTGTGCTTCTAAGAGTGAGAAACGCTCCCTCAGGAGCTTACTGATCTTGCCAGTGTCTTTAAGGAGCTTTCAGGCCTCCGGTTCTTTAGAGGAGATAAGCAGTTCCCTTAGAGTTGAAACTCATTTTCCCAGAATCCCTGGGCTGTTCTTGCCCTTTTTGCTTCCGCCAAAAGCCTCGCCTATTACAATCAACAAATGTGGGCTTTCGGAGTGCCCAGAAGCAGTGCTTATGTCACCACTCTTCAGTCACAAATGACAAAAAGTAGGATTCTTAGACATCGCAGCAGAACATCATGCTCTCTGTGTTGAAAAGCCCAAAACTCTTCTGCAGAGTCTAGCCTGCCGTGACCCTGAGAGACAGTGGGCTAAAAGGTCTCTCGAGCTTTCACGGACTGCTTCTCGGGCTAACACCTCCGCTTGCGTCCACTGACGGCCCTGCAGCCTGACCCCTGCACCCTGCTGCTGATGAGAGCAGATATGAAACATGTTCCTGTCCATTCGAGCAAAGCCTCATCAGCCCGGAGCCCTCAGAGAATGAGCCCAGCTGATTCCTACCCTTCCATCTCTGCTTTTCACATGACTGGGCATCATGTCATTTATTTCTCTCGTGAAAAACGAAGAAGACAAAGGCACGCTGGTGTCAAGTGTTTGACTGCATGGATGCCCTGTTCGCTTAAAAGCGATGGTAACTGAACTGAGATGCTCAGCAGTGCTCTCAAATTATATGTATATCTGATCTCTTTAAATATTCGCATTATAATACATTATTCAGTCAAGGAATCCCCTACTTTTCGTTCCCTGAGCGGGAATGCGGATGAGATTAATAATATATCAAACCTTTGTTGCCTAAAGTGGGTTACAGCCTGACGGATAATGAGAACAGTCAAGAAATATTCACTTGTTAACTTTTCCTCTCTGAGGGTGAAGCAATGTCAGCGCGTTAAGCAAAAAGTCCCTCCACGGTTACTGAACCATCAGCTTTTAATGGTTCTGTGAAATGTTGCCCAGTTTTATAAATGTGCCTCACAGGTGAGAATGAGAGACAACATTTTTTTGGCACACAAACTAAATGTTTGAGTGTGTTGGTGCATGTTGGGACATTTAGGTTGTAAACAGGCTTTTAAGGCAAGACACGATAGGCCAATATGATGATGTGGTCTTGCTTACAATTTTTCAAACTGCTTGAACGAATTTCATCTGTACCTTGTTGTCTTCAGTTGTTATTAAAATGGTCAAAGTTGAAGACTTAGCTCTTTCTTTGTTTCCTCAGTATTACTGACAAATTTTCCACCAGCGGTGCACTGGGTGATGCAGTTCTAAGGCTCATTCTTTAAAGCACAATTATCTTTTCTCTACATTCTGAACCAAAAATGAAAAATATTTTAATATTTTTTTATTTTATATCATTCCTAACCATATTTGAAATGATTTTCTAATATATTCCTCATGGACTTATACTTTATAGTGTATTAAAGTAACCTGAAATTGTATTAACAGTGCATCGTGTTTTAATGAGCAATAAAATAGTGAGATTTTATTTATACATTCTGCAAAAGAATTTTCTCTGTAATATTTTTCAAAACGTAATATACATTTTATATTCCAGTAATGTCTTGATCGCAAGCTCCAGCACCACCTGCGACCCTGCTTTGGATAAGTGGTTGAGATAACAAATCAATGAATGAATAATTACTCCATTCTGCGTAATGTAATCTTGAAGTCATGAAAAAATGGTGTTCAACAAGCAACTCTTGTGGCATTTCACCATGAGCAGATTGGAAAATAGAAGATTAGGCTCAAAAAGTTCCATTTCTTGCCAAACTTTCAGCTTCATTTGGTTTCACTGACCACTACATTTCTGCATGTTGTTCCTGAGCGTCTCTCAGACCTTCACTTGACTCCACCCTTGAACATGTCTGAACACAGGAATGAAAGACACCTTTTTTTATTATTATCCTGAAATACAGTGATCACATGAAGAATAAGGTCAATAGATGTGAGAAAGAGATGTCTGATTGAACTGGCAATCTTGGGATTGGTGAAGGGGCATCAAAGTGTGATACTTTATCTCACAGAAAAGACTGCAGGAAGTCTCATCTCAAGTGCAGGAAGTCCACAAACGGAGAGGGAGAGAAGCCCAGCCCTCTTTGGGACGCCACCAAGCTTCCAAACTTGTGGTTTGAATTTGAAACATACATGGCAGATGTGTCTCAGTCTTGATGTGTCAATGCTTTATTTTTGAAGCAGGATGAGCTTTGTGCCGGAAAAGTGTGTCTCACTGTGACATGCACAATCTTTTTGCAGCAGTGCCATTGTGCAGGCGAGCCACTCTTGGTAGAGTAATTGAGTTTTGATTGTCGGTTGTCAAAAGCCATCATTATTGCTCGGCTTCCGTCAGCTATGAAAAGGCCTTTGATAAGGATGAAAGCCTTGTCATTACCCAGATGGTAGTGTTGATATTGCATAAATCCACTCGCTGGCCTTTTTTTTTCTATTTTTTTAAACAATATAAGAGAAACTGAGTGCTGAGAGTGAATCTGTGGTGTTCTCTCTCTTTCCCAGCTGGCCCAGTTGGTGCATGGCTGCATAGTAATGGAGCTGAGTGACAGAGATCAGACTAGAGGCACTCGAGACTCTGACATGAACATGAAACACACTCTCAAGCAATGCTCTGTCTTTGGTTGTGTTTTCAATAATGCCCCCCTCCTCTTTTTTTTTTTGCCTTTTCAACCAAAGCATCCACTGCTGGCCTATATGATCAGAGCGCTGGTGCTTCATGCCTGACTTTTCGAGGCATGACTGACATGAGATGTTAAGTCAACATGATGCGCTGTCGCTCATCCACATTAAGAGGCACATTGTTGCTGTCACAGCACAACTCCAAAAACCCTAAAAACTCAAAGAAGCCAAACAGGGACCAGAAAAAACAGCTTGTAAAAATGTATGACCTGTTTATTGCAAAACTTCGAGGAATTTGGAATTGTTTAGCTTGAAAAAAATTGTCATAGCAAAGCATCCAAATAATTAGATTTACATTAAAAACAAATTTTCTCTCCATTTTTTCCCTAGGCCAATATAATCACCAGTCCTTATACACATTTAAAAATTGACCATTCTAATAAGATAGTTGTTTAGGTGTATTATGTTTTAGCAGAGTCTGTCACTAAGTTTGTGCTTTGAGCAGCATCACTGATACTCCCAACATAACCATAAGGTTTCTGTGCGAGACTTTACAGACATACACTTTGTACACTTTAACTAATGAGCTTTTGCTCAGTCTTGATTCTTCATGTAGAAAAGCTGGTAAAATGCTGAAATAGGCTCAAAGGACCTCCAGCTGAAACTTTCCCCAGTCTGTGGGAAGGGTGGGCTGAAAGACAGGAATCTCAAAAGACTGGTGAATCCTTTCGTGACAGGATTGATGACGTTGAAAAGGCAAGGGGACACCTAACCAGGCATTAGAAAACTATGTACGAGAAATTAGGTTATATTTCTTTAGAAAAAACAGAAAGGCCTACTGCTGTCACTTACACTTGGTGATGGTGACACTGCAGTGTGTTTGGGGATTTCACTGTTCAAACACTGGTGAGAGAGGGCATGCAGATGGTCAGTTTGAAGGAGGAAGATACTGAGGACCGGAAGAAATGGAAACGGATGATCCGCTGCGGCAACCCCTAACGGGAGCATCCGAAAGAAGGAGACCGTTCAAACACTTCTGCATGCATTTGTCCCTATTACCTTCATTCAAACAGCATCAAATAGAGTTTTTTTGGGACATAATGCTAGGACAATTTTCCCAGCATTCTAAACTATCGAACGCCATGTTGTTCATATTGTGGGGCAGTTATAAGAAGGACGGTGAGCACTTGCTTTAGCAAATCACATTTTCTTAAGAAGGTCTCTGCACAATAAGGCAAGAATCGATCTACTGGACGACCAGCGTTGTTCTGTCTTGCTGAAGTGGATAACATCTCTCTCCATCTCTCTGTGTTCGTTTCATCGCCCTTGCCTGCTCAAGAGAAAAAAGTATGCTGCCTTGGCCATGGCCAATTTGTTCCCCTTCATCCGGGACTAATACCTTTATTCTGTTCCAGCACACTGCCTACATGAAAAGAGGCAAACACTGCTCATAGAGTCAGAGCAGGTAGAGAAAGAGAAACAGGCCAATCTAAGATTTCCACATATATGTATGTTTTAGGGGTGAGCAAAAAATACTCATATATATTTTTAAGATGTTTTATAATTCTCTCTTTTAAAAAATGATAGAGAGACTTTTACCTAGGGTTATGCATTTCAATATTTAAACAAAATTAGTATTTCTGATGAAACATCAATACTAAATGACACTAAATGGCAAGGAAGAAGAAGATCACAAAAATGTAGTTTAGCTTTTAGATTTCAGATTACAGTACTTTGCAAAAATCTTGTCACCCCTCCTTTCATTATATTTTGGTACACGATCACCTTCTAGGTGCATATACTATTTTAAGCCTGTAAAACTCATCTTTGGCTTATCTCTGTCTTATCTTTGGCATATTGAGTGGATTAAATTAAAGATTAAATTAAAATGGGAACAAATGTTTTACTGCAGCAGGCTGCAAAGTGCCAAAAAATACCTAGAAAAATAGCACAAAAAACAAGCCCCTGCCACTGATCGGGTATGTGGATTAGACTCAAATGAGAGCCAAAAACTTTTTCCTACAAGGAAGACTGGAGAATTATGTTTTAGCGATACATTAAAATGCAAATCTGGCTATTAAAAGCAAACTATGAAGAAATGATAGGTTGCTCAAGACTTTTGCTATGAAAATTTCAGACATTTTAATGGATAATTATAAGACAAAATCATAAAAATGATCAAAATTTAGATGATTTTTTAGCCTTTGAAATGTCTGTAGCGCAGTACTGGATATTTGCGCCTCATTGGTTTAACAGAATTTGAGATTTATTATTATTTTTTTTCCAACATTAATGTTCTCTCTCCCTGCGATGGGCTGGTGACCTGTCCAGGGTGCGTCCCCCGTCCTCGCCCTGTGTGCGCTGGGTTGGACACCGGCACTCCCCCGCGACCCCGTTTGGGACAAGCGGCAGATAATGGATGGATGGATGGATAATGTTCTCTCACTACAATTACCATCATAGATTTGCCAAAATCCAATTCACATGAATATTACAGTCCTAATATTTAGAGCAGCCACTGATCTAATGGCTAAAATATACTGATGTCCGATTCAGCTTTGTAACAGTAACTGGGTTCTTTCTGCATTTGCCAGCAAGAAACTTTCGAAATTGCCTCCCACCTTCATGATACATCATCAGGAGGTTTTCTTCTGACCAAAAACTTTAGAAGACAACTGTGATAACTCTTTAAGATACTATTAAGCATGTTCATATGTGTTGCTTTTAGAAATGTTATAAACACATCTCTGGACTGTGATCCAGATTAAATCCAGTGATCAGGAGATTGCCATCTTTAGTATGCACACGGAAATCAAAATAGCACATTTTTTAATTCAATGAATGGGTTTGTCTTTAGTTGTGGACAGTGCAGGTGACAGAGTGCAATGACAAGAGGTTCCCCATGCAACCCATTACCAGCATCCAAAAGGCAATAATGTGATGCTAATGACAGGGAGTGTTATTTAAATGTCAAGTCTTTGGTAGGTATGAATAGTTGACATCTAAATGTCAAATTAGAATTATTTGATTGCACTAGAAGGACACAGGAGAAATGCAACTTATCCATTGGATGGAATACAAATGGGGTCTATGCGGGAGCAGCTTTTCACCTGAGCACAAGTGCTTCAAATACCTAGCGGCAGCAAATTCATTTGTGAAGCTTGTGTGATGAACACAATCCGCTACATCGACCATGTCTTGCTTATTAGCATCTTGTCACATCCATCTTCAGCAATGCATGGAGGCCACTGCCTGTCACCTAGGTGTCCACCTTCCCTTTTAAGCACAGGGTAATAGATAAAATGGCCAGTTCCCTGGCTATCTATTACAGAATTTATGATGGGTGTCAGTGCCAGAGGCCCTTAGCTGAGACTTAAGACGTAATGAAATTCACTTATCTTCGCTTCTGAGTCCACCTTGACCCCTCACCTTCAATTTCCATGACGTCAGATACACCATGGTGTCAGATACTTGAAGCTATTATCTATTAGAGAGCTTGGATTGGTCATCTCCTGATTGAAATCATTCACACACCTCTGTGAAGCATCTTAAGTGTCTTTTTGGAAGATAGATAGAAGGACTTTTATCAGCCACCTTGTTCATAAGATCCGAGGGGAATATTGCAGAATAAGTACAGATCTCAGTTTTAACTTGTTTAATGTAATGATAAAAACCGTTTTGATCAAAGCTGTTACATTGTGGCCTTTCCCTAAAATGTGTAGGCATAATGAAAGAAAAATCTATCTATCTATCTATCTATCTATCTATCTATCTATCTATCTATCTATCTATCTATCTGTCTGTCTGTCTGTCTGTCTGTCTGTCTGTCTGTCTGTCTGTCTGTCTGTCTGTCTGTCTGTCTTTCTGACTGTCTGTCTCTGTCTGTCTCTGTATAGCAAGGATAATAGATTTAAGATTTAAGTGTGTGTCTGTGTGTGTTGGTCTGTGTTTGAGAGAGAGAGAGAGAGAGAGAGAGAGAGAGAGAGAGAGTGAGAGAGAGTAAGAGCAAGTGAGAGCAAATGAGGCATTTCTTTCTCTACAGACTATCTTGATTGTCGTGTTTATAATGTCTTTTTTTGGTTTTTCACACTAATCACGAAAGGAACTCTGATTCTCTTTCACTCTCTTTAAATCTTTCTCATGCACATAGAACACACACACACACACACACACACACACACACACACACACACACACACACACACACACACACACACACACACACACAGCAGAAACAGATAATCTGTAAATAAACAGTGATTTGTCTGGTGGAGTATTTTTTTCTTTTTGCTGCACAGCTGAGGCTAATCAATTGGCTGTTAATACTCAGTTTTCTCTCTCAGTCTGAGTTATGGCCAGGAGTGAAACTGGTGATAAAATCAATGGCTTACAAGTGTAGTGCAGGTTTTCTCCAGAGCAGCTGGATTAAGAACAAGTGTGGTTTTAGGGCCTGGAGTGTGTAGAAGAGGAATAAGGTTTAACAGTGGTCTAAAGAAGTTAAGATTATGAAGGATGACAAATTATATTTCAAGTCTTACTTGCTGAATTGCTTAAGATACAGTTTGCATTTACTGGAAAAAAAGATTTTTTCGTTACTTTCATTTTCTTCAGATATCAGATTATGCTCTGTCAGATAATCACCAAGCAAAACACATACTTCAATGTTTTCTTTTAGCCGAAAGTGTGGTTACTGTTCAGTTAGCAGCTTCAGAAAGGAGAACTGCTGCTTCCTCAAAAGCGTATCAGTGATAAGGTCATCAGAAATCACAGCTTTTAAACACTTTATGTATCCTGCTAACACTGTTCCTGGTTTTGTTTTTGAAGTCAGATGAAGGTAAAGAACCTTTATTTCTTGAAGAAGTTCAATGAGGAGTTAGATGTATGAAGATAATCTTGCTGTAGTATCCAAGGATTTTACAGCAAGGTATGTTTTTGCTCTTTATTTTCTGCAGTGACTTTAAAAATTTGCTTTTAGGTTTTTTCCCTTCTAACATTTTCTGGTCCCCAGACTGCCGTACAACTCCAAAGCAAAATTGTTCCACATCCATGCTTAACATTTGGCAGGGTGTTCTTTTATGGAAGTGTTTCTCCTTTTGTTTTTCGAGCATAGCTTTGGTTACTGTAGTCAAAGAGTTGAGTTTTTTTTTATATATGGGGCTTTTGCTTTGCATGCCTGAGCTGTCTTGAAGATGTTTTTATCAGTTTTCTTTTTCTTAGTCTTTCAGATGTCGTCCTCCCTTGACTTCTAATTTTTAAAGACATTTGCTTCTGACTTCTCTTTTTTTTGCAAGCGTCAGTTGTCTTTCAGTATTTCAGTTGTGTCAGTTCTCCCCTTAGATGAGTTCTAAAGCACAACACAAGTGTCATATCATGTATTATTATCTGAAATTGTCTAAACCGGACTTGGATTAAGGCATAGTGATTCAATCTCTGAGACCTGAAGATAAATATCACTAATCTGGTAGTGGGTGAGGATGACCTAGGGGTAAACTACTCAGCTGCAGACCAAGTGGTTGTGGGATCTTGCCTGGCTCTCCATGCCATCATCCAAAGCATCTGATGAGCCCCCTAAACGTAAATGTAGCGTATTGACTGAATAGGTGCCCAATCCACATGTTTCTTCCAGTACATCACATTCATTAAATTAACAGTAATCATGAATTGGAATGTGTCATATTCAAGTTTTTCTTTCCATGCAGATATGATCTTAACTTAATCATATCTGCTTAACTTAATATTTACATGACGAGGGAGCTTGAACTTGTAATGTACAGCTGTTTTTGTTTATTTATGCCATATAGAATGCTATAGGCAATCAAGATTCTTCAACACTTACCTGAATGTTTGTTCACGGTGTTTATTTAAAAGACACTTGTTTCAGTGTGTCAAGGCTTTTTGCAAAAGGGACGTTCTCACAGGTTAAATGGGAGTTCAAGAAGATCGAATGCGGTATGTGATGTGGGCCTTTATCATTATGAGAGCTCTTCTTTACAGTAGCATGTTTTGTTGCGATCTGAGAGGATAGGCATGTAAACATGTGTGTTTTAATGCATTGGATCTGATCTGTTCATATTCACAGCTTTCAGCACTGCTATATAAATGAATTTTTATGCATCTGTGTAATGCTCCTCTTAGCTTTCAGTCAATGGCATGACAGAACCTCATGTCTCTAGAATCGTATGTTCATATGTGAAAGGAAAACCTTTAAAACTTTGACGTGGCCATATAATGAATTCCTATCAGTTCATTTCTCACACTGTCAAAGGCATGAAAAATGGTGGCGTGTGGTTCTTTTGTAGCTACTTACATTCAGTGCAGTACATTTTTGAACAGTCATTGCCATCTTCCCTCAAATAAGCATCAAGCAAATTAGAAAAGCATGTTGTGTTAAAGGTTTTGCTGAGAAGTCTGCTTTGCCGATGTTTCAGTAACATTTTTTGTCTCTGCTAGCTGGAGCATGGCCTCCAAATAGCCATGCTAGTGTAATTGCAATGTGTGCCTCATTTTGAGTAGCCCCCTGACTGACCTGTTTGATATATTTTAATAGAGATGCCCCGAATGGCCTCATTGACGTCCTAGATAGGTCAGAGGTTATTTTGCAGGGTGGTTTGAGTTATTGTTACCTCAGCGAGCTCTGCGCATGGGGAATTTGTAAGAGGGGATAAAAAATGTGTTTGTCAAAAAATGTGTGAGTAAAAGACTCCATTGACTGAAATCACACACACATGAGGGACCTTTGATTTATGAGTGAGCCTCCAGCAAGTGTGTTTTTTATATTTCTTAAAATATTTGTTTAATAGAAAGCGCATCTGACGGTAAGGTTGAACTTTATGCCCAGGAAACATGTAAAAACACATCCATTTTAGCCTGCTGAACTCTACAACACGTAATTGTAGTAATTCATGAGCAGGAGCACATTTAAGTTTGCAAGTGAAAGGTTATGTTTATGTTATGGCTCAGTAAATGGAGGTCTGTAGGTCAGTATGTATTGAATACGAATGCCTGTCTTCTCCAGAATGCCACTGCATGCTCTGTCGGTACTAGGCAGTTCTAAAATGCACTGAGTGTTTCACGTTCCTCACTGCCCTTCGAAATCATCAGTAGAGTTCTTCCTGCTAGCTGTCAGAGAGCACTTTCCTCTCCCCAAGACACCTCTCAATCAGACCCATTGCCATCGTCCCCACAAAAGTAGCCGGCAGCTATTAAATGGCATCTAGGCTGACCTTTTCACACTTTCATTTTCCTTTTCACACTACTTCTGTCAACCTTCCTCACGCTAGTAGAGCATCTATGGAGATAAGAATGGGAAAAAAAGCAACGGAATGAAAAGAAAATCCCCAGGTTCTCACTTTACAATACTTAGCTCAGCATTTTCAAAAGTTTTGCATTTCATTCTTCTCATAAGTACATTATTTTTTTTTTCCTCCTTTCAGTAGTATTGTACCGAAGAGCCATGATTATAGGCTCGAATAGCTAAGTGCTTCCTCCATGCACAATCAAAACACAACAGGAGCCTGCAGCAGTCAGGCCTTTTCCTTTGACTCTGATTGCATTTGGCTGCATTTGGTGGACCGTTTTCTCTGATGCAGACCTTGATCCGGCTGTACCTCTTCCTATGGACTGCTTTCAAATGCACATTATTGTGGGAAATAAGACCACCCTTGATGTGCAAAATTATGGAAAATCTCAGAAATGTGTTTACATAGCAGTCCGGGCCACAACCTCAACCCCATTGATGTTGAGTGGACAAAGGGCTTTTAATATTCATCGATACTGTTTGTAACAGCCCATTATTTATCATTTTTATCTGCATCATATTCTGAATGTTTGTAGTGGACTGTAATCAGTATTTGCCAGGGTTTTTCACACATAATCACTGAACGTAGCTTCTTTTATGAGCATGCATAGATATGTTTTATGGGCCTGTTTTCTTAACAGTTTTTATCTGATACAAAGGAAAACGTTATTATACAAAATAAAGCTCGGCTGTTGCAGTTGCTCTAATGGCTTGTTACTTTTATTCAGCGCTATCCATCATTAGTTATAATTAGGCTGAGTTTTATAGTTTCGTACTTCTGCGTTTCCGTTTTTAAGCTTTAGGCTTGAGACTCTTAAGGCAGTGGATCAGTGCGGTAACTGCGCAATACTGGAGTGGGACAGGGATGGGGGGCAATTGCATCGGGGCCCATGGTAAATTTACTTCCCTTTTTTTCACCTCATTCTTGGTAACTGATCCTTCACAATCTGCAGCATTTTAAAACTCTATAATCTTAGTCTAGATTTACACCTGGTAGATAAAGGGCTTAGACTACTAATTCGTCTGGTCTTTAGGAGTCTAATATATCAGTCATATTAAACATTACATTTTCCACTTGATAGTGTTTGAGTGTATGTAGCATTATAGCTTTATTACGAGCCTAGATTTGTAAGGTGTTAGAGCTTACTTACCAAAAGGCAGGCATGCTTTGCACTTATTTATGGAGTATTTTATATGCTGTATTCTGTAGCCCCCTATGCAGTTTTTTGTTGCACCTCTGTGGCAAATGAATCCCTATCATGGCTCAGAAATAACAAAAGCATGACTATCACAGCCTTCATCAGTCTGTGTACATGGGTTCTTTGGAAGTACGATCAAAGTCTGTGGAAACAGAAAAAGCATTGTTTGCAATTTCCTGCCAAACACCTGCAATATCTAAAAGGAAAGTCATTGTTTGCATCGTTCACTCCTGTGCATTGTCTCAGTTGCAATGGAAGTGACCATAAACTCAAGGATGCTCTCAGTACAGCTGAGGCACTTCTTTCTCCATGGCACATCAGCAGGCAAGCGAACTTTGAGTTCTTTTGTAGGAGAAAATTGCTCCATTTCATGAATTCACCAAACGTGGGCCTCTTGTGAAAAAGACGTAGCCGCACTCTTGGGATTGTCATTGTTGATTACTGTGCTGGGAATGAATTATGCCATGTTCTTTTTTTCTGCTCCGTGTGAAATATTATAATACATCCTGCTCAGAGTGCTCGGAAAGAAAGAAGTTTTCACCTCATTCCACTGTTATTAAAGCAGACTGTGGGAATAGGCTTGGGGGGAGATTTTCTCATCATCAATGTTCCTGGTCAAAATAAATGTAACATTATGGTTCAGATTTTAAAGCAGGATATATTTTGTGTCTTTCGATCCTTTCCTTTTTAAAGAATTAAATTGCATGCAGTGTTCTTAAAGTGGTGTGTTGGATCTGATGATAGATTTAGGGATTCTGGCTATGGGATATGTTACAGAGCAATTTAAAACTGACATACAGGTTTAAGAAACTTCAAAACAAATATTAATTGTCTTGGCTGCTAGATATGCATGATGGTATCAGAGTGTAACCATGGCGGGGTGCAGGGAGGACGCCAATGCAGAGCCAGGAGTTCGGATCATAACTTTATTAACTATATTTATAAAACAAGATCCAAGGACTGCAGTTCTAACTAAACCCAAGGAACTGCAGCCTAAACCAAGTTACCCAGAATACCAAAACCAAAACCAAAATCACCATTGCATGTAGGCTTAGCCTAACCAATGAGCCGCGCTCTGTTCTGACTCATCGGGGCTTAAATAGTCAGCCCCAATGAGGCACACCTGTGCCTTCATGAGCTCAGGTGTGCTCAGTCAGAACAGAGCGCCCTCTACCGTGCCCAAAACACACCTCACCCGTGACACAGAGTCATATCAGTTTTGGTGCCTTATTGCCTAAAAGACATTTATGTTTAAGCTATTTTTCATGTGCAAATGCTATGTCCATGTAGCTCTAGTATGACATTTAATTTAAAAATAAAATAAAAATTATTTTTCTTGTATCAACACTGATGCTGGCAGATAAACAATGTACATCAAAAATAAAGGATATTGTCATTGGCCTATCATTCCCATTAGGGTACACCCCCATTTTCAACAGAGACTCCACTATTGGACGAGAATTCTATATTTAAAATATTATCTGCATAACTAAAAGCGAAATCAAGCATCATGGAATAGATGATGATGCTCCCAGGACAACCAGTCACCTATAAAAACCAATCTGCTACTACAGAGATGAGTGATATCACTTGTCCATTGTCTTCTCCTCACACACTAATGCAGTTAAACACTCCTACTGAGCTTTAATGCACAGCAACTGATTAAAGGGTGTTTCCAACCTCTTGCTTTAATCTCCAGCCTCGCGTGTCTTGAATAAAAAATAAAACCTTTTTTTCTGTGACTTTGAGACATTCATACAGACCCTGAGCCCTTCAGATCTAACACTTTTTTACTTCTTGTTCTTTATATTCATGTCAAGGGTTTCTTGAAAGGCTTTTGTGATATTGTATCCCATGTGATAACTAAGCAATGCAAGAGAACACGGTCCATAACCTCAACAAGTGAACTACAATGTGGACTGTTTCTCATTTATCAAGGTTAGGAAACAGCGTGCAGTGTCTGTAATTCAGCTCCACCTTGGATGTTTGGAACTTTTGAAAGAAGGTTATGCTTTGCCCATCTTCATCAGGGTGCACACTGGCACATGGGATTGCCTGTCCGGGGCATCCTGTGGTCTTTTGAAATGGTAGCCGGGGTGAGAACTGTGAGGAGCTCTGCAAGCAGAAAGTGCTTCAGAGTTAAATTCCACTGAAATGGCCCACAAATTGAACCCAGGATAGAAATTGATCCTGTTACCATACCAGGAGTTCCTCTGGTGAATGCAGAAGGCATCTCTCTGATTAGACCTGATGGAGACTGGTCTTAAGGGGGTTGTGGGAAGTGAGGGGGGGCTCCCCTTGTCCCATCATAGATCACCCAGCAGGTCTGAGACACAGGGAATGCTGCAATTTGAATTAGTCAATGGAGAAAGGATGCTCTGAAGGTGGTGAAGTTATAATCACTGATCCAGGGCATTTTTGAGTTTTTTGTGTGTTTACATGATGTTATACTGCTGTCCAAACTGGTCTGGACCGTTTCCCCCATCACAGGATGCTAGCCAGCCCAGAGTGTTAGTGCTGTAGCGTTAGTAGGTTGCTTTTTCTTGCATTGCATTTTGAATGTCTGTGATCTTACATAACCCAGTCCAGTACAATTCTACAGTCCAATGAGCAATGCGATGATTTAAGAAGCCCTAATGAGATGATTTATGAAGCCCTAATGAGATGATTTAAGAAGGTCCAATGAGATGATTTAAGAAGGTCCAATGACTCCCACATGAAAACATAGTGTTAACAGGTTTCTTAAACCTGTGCTTCACTGGACTCCACATAAACATTCAGGCAGGCTATACAGACTCACATACAGCAGGCCTTAAACAAGCAAACATTACATAGAGCAGTGATATAGAGTAGATAGTTCACACTTGGAATGAAAAATGTTTGAAAATACTGAACTTCACTGTGACTTAAGAGCACCACAAATATGTTGTTTGCCATTTCAATGCCATTTTATGATCATATTTAGGGGAAGCCATGTTTCTCATGTGCTTTTGAAGCAACTGTCTTTGCTATCAACTATAGTTTAAGGCTACTAGAACTAGCAAAATTAATTTTGATTTAGATTAATCTTCAATTACATTTCAATGTGTTGGAGCATCAATAACATTTTTCTCACCCAGCTTACCTGCTTCTCTGTCTCCTCTCTCAGATCCTATGCATGGACCACGGAGGCTGGAGGTGGTGGATATCAAATCCAGGCAAATCACCGTTCGCTGGGAACCATTCGGTTACAATGTCACCCGTTGCCATAAGTACAACCTAACTGTGGAGTACCGATACAAGGTCAATGGCAAGGAGGAAACACAAGAGGAAGAGATTGACCTACGCAATGTGGTCTCACAATACACCATCCACAACCTGTCACCCTACACCAACGTCAGTGTCAAGCTGGTGCTCCGCAACCCAGAGGGTGTCAAGGAGAGTCAGGAGCTGGCTATTCTGACAGATGAGGATGGTGAGGATGGTGCCATTTTTAACCAGTCTGAGTTTTTTTTTTAAGTTTATATATATATTTTTTCAGTTATGTAATTTTCTGTTCTTTCCAGTACTATCATTTTTAGTTGATGATGCAATTTGAAATAAGCCATTTAATGTAACCATTCATTTTGGCAGCTCTGTAGCATTTAATCAAGGCCGGTGTAAAAATGAAGACAAAATTTTCAATAGATAAATAGCCTCTACGTGGTCTAATGTAGTTCAAATTGATCGAACTTTATTCACTGAAGAGTTTTAAAGAGTATCAAGTTTCCATCTATTTGAAATACACCAACAACCAACATCTTTTAATTCTGTTAGCTTTTTACATTTAATGAATAGACCTGACACCTTTGAACCTTGTTTCAGGAATAAAAAAAAATCTGCTTGTTATTTCATCCTTCCCTTTCTGTCCATTTTTGTCACGATGTGGTGTTGTGGGCTGGATGTCAACGCAGAGCCAAGAGTTACGTACTGAACTTTATTGATGGATAACGTGCACAGAACTCATAAACTAAACGTATTAAACATAATAAGTGTAAAACATAACATAAATAATAACAAAGGTGAGCACACAGAATGACCAGCACCCTGCTCTGATTCGTTTCTGCTTATAATGCCAAACCCCGATGAGGCACACCTGGCACCCAATGCCCAGGTGTGCACAATCAGAGCAGGGTGCCCTCTATTGGTACAGAACGTCACAGTACCCTCCCCTCAAAGGCGCCTACTCCCGGGGCGCCAGACCCTGCTTCATTCGAAGCAGGACCCCCACAAGAGGAGAGAGGTTACACAAGCGTTCAACAAAAAGTCCAACTAAAGTCCAAACGAACGCTCCACTCTCACCGCGGTCTTCTTGGTGGGTTTGGCTGCAGCCCCTGAAACCGCGCTTTCTCTCCAGCGGTCTGGATTGGACGCAGCCCTTCGAAACCCCGCCTCCTCCAGCAGACTTGGACCTTGTCCCTCAAGCCCCGCCTCCTCCAACGGACTTGGACCTCGTCCCTCAAGCCCCACCTCCTCCAACGGACTTGGACCTCGTCCCTCAAGCCCCACCTCCTCCAACGGACTTGGACCTCATCCCTTAAGCCCCACCTCCTCCAGCGGACTTTGACCTTGTCCCTCAAGCCTTTGAAGTCCAACCTTGTGCTGATGAGTGAGTCGGCATCGCAGCCCCACTTCTCCAGGGGCTAACGCGGGAGCCGGCTCTGCAGCTTCGCCCTCCTGGTTGCTGGAGCTGGAACTGGCACAGCCTCGGGCAATCCTGGGAGGGGAGCGGACGTCGCCAAAACACCCAAGGCGCCGCTCAGCCTCTATTGTCCCAGCCTCCAGCACCCGGAAGGTCCGGTGGTTCTTTGCAGGCATCCCAACGGAGCTCTTGGCTCGTGACATCCATTCGTGGTGGCTGGTCATTTCTGTCACGATGTAGTTTTGTGGGCTGGACATCAAAGCACAGCCAAGAGCTTCGTACTGAACTTTACTGACGGATAACGTGCACAGAACTCATAAACTAAACGTATTAAACATAACAAGTGTAAAACATAACATAAATAATCACAAAGGTGAGCACACAGAATGACCAGCACCCTGCTCTGATTCGTTTGGGCTTATAATGCCAAACCCTGATGAGGCACACCTGGCACCCAATGCCCAGGTGTGCACAGTCAGAGCAGGGCGCCCTCTACCGTCACTGAACCGTCACGATTTTAAACCGTCCTTGACAGGAACGTTTGTTTTGCAGCGTGATATACAATGTGCAAATGAAGCACTTTCTCTCATGAAGTGTACATGAAGTGTATTTCATCTAGTTCTGAAACTTTATTTGAGAAAATAGATCATGGTTATATGAGCATTTGGAGAAGGGAAAAATGATTAGCGTTGTTTGCTAGAGAGTGTTTATTGAGACAGCTGGCCAGCCCATACCAAGGCCAGAATAAATATGTACTTTTAAGTCGGGCCTAGTTTTTGGATATTCTCTTTGACCATGGCTCATGCAATAATATGTGAGATCGCACCTGCATTTGAAAAGACTCATTTAAAGTGTGAAGTTGTTTGTTGAGCATGTGAGTGTATGAGAATATTGATTTAGGACAGAAAAGATCAACGCTGTTCTTTGCAAGTAGTGGAGAATCGATACGGCTATGATCAGCTGAATACATCAGATTGCTGAAAAACTCTTTTTTTCTCCCCCTCTCTCCTTTCCTCTCCCTCCCCCTCTATCATTTAATTTAACATTTATTTCTTTGTGTTGCAGTGCCAGGTGCTGTACCCTTGGAGTCTATCCAAGGAAGCACCTACGAAGAAAAGATTGCTCTTAAATGGCGAGAGCCCATTCAGACGTATGGAATCATTAAACAGTATGAAGTAAGTGTGCACCAGCCTTCCCCAGCCCAGCCCTGCCCTGCGAAACATTCATCTTCTGCCTGCCATGCTCCGTCAATGCCTCCATCTTTCATTCACTCTTTGCTCTTAATTGACTAATAAATCTAACCTAATAACCATAAGCTCTCGATGCTCAGGAGCTTGTTAACACAATCTATTACCAGCTGAAGCGCCTTGATAGGCCTAATCCCGGCCTGGAACAGCCGCTGAGCGCAGCGATAGAATCTTCATAAACTACAAAAAGTATCACATCCAGAGCTACAATTACGCTGGCTGTCTCTTGTTAATATCTTCCCCCTGCACCTACACTTGTAATGTTTCAAAGCTGTCTTCTTCTAGCTGGTCCACTGTTCGCCTCCCTGAAATGTCATTTAGGGTCAGAGCAGTATATCATAGGGAAGTGAAGTGTGTAACGTTTATGGGAAAGAAAGTCGCTGTCACTATAAAGACCTTGAAAAGACTCTTGAAAGAAGACTTTTTACTGTTCCAGTGAAAGTGGGCATGGTGGGGGTGACATTGTTGGTAGGTTTCTCCTAGGAAACCACTGCAATGGAAACATAAGCATAGAATGCATACCTGAGCATTGTGGTCACATACACTTTGCTGTGCTGGAATGTGGGCAAGACACAAGAGAATACATGTTGCATTTACTAAGCAGAATGAGAGATAAACCTCTGTGCTTTATCTCTGAGTACACATTGTCTGTAGTCTTAGAAATCAGGGAGAGAATTGCATTAGCCTCAATGGCTTGACTGAAGTGTCAGAAAATGTACACAGCCTTTTTTGCTATTATCTCTTATTGAATTTTCTTGCAAAGGGAGACACAAGAAAAGCACAAAAACAAACATTACAAAAAGTTTATGGTTGTAAATAAATGTGAACTTAGACAGGCTATTTATATTAAAGAAAGAAGAAAAGGGAAACAGAAAAAAATACAAAAAAGAACAGGAAGAGCGACAGAAGCAATGAGGTGCATAATAGAATCATAAAAATCAGAAGGTTCGGCTGATATAAGCTGTGACAACACAGGATGAGAGGAATAAGTAAATGGTTTCAGATGTTTAGTTGTTTGCAGGTACAGTTGAAGAGTTGACGTTTTGAAGTTGTGGTTTAGATTCTAAGGCAACTTTTAAGGGGCTGCCATTCCGAGACTAGATAAAGCCACATATCTACAGGCGGGACTTTTGACGTGGACCATAGAAGCAGGACACATTTTATAGGCAATTAATTAGGAATATTAACGCGATTTTGAATGACTCTTCAATGTATACTTCACCTCCCGAAAGATACCAAACACTGGATATAGTGAACGTTCTACTCCATTATTTCCTGAATTGTAAGATGGGTGCCTTAAGCATTTACTGGACCTATTCGTAATTTGTTTGGCAGAAACAAGAAGTTGCATGAATGAATCTGGTGTGTGCAGGTTTACTGAAGTGCCCTTGGGAAAAGTCTGTTTGTGCCATCAAGAGATAATCCTTAGTCCTTTTCCCAGGTCACTCATTTATTGTAAGAAGACGTTTCTCAAGGTCAGTGAGACTAAATCTCATATATCATGAAATCTCTTTGGGAAGTGTAAAGCAGTCTGTTGATCTGGTCAAATGAACTAATCCTTTACTAATCCACTACTCCTTTGTCCTCTGAATCCTAAATTTGCTTTTTTGCATCAGTATATCTGGATTGTGTACGAGGGGCAACCAAAGCAATGAGTTCCTGGGGATTTGAGTACCTCTTTCCAAATTAGCAGAGAATTTGGTGGTGGTGGTCTAGTGGTAGGGTACTTGCCTATGGACCAAGAAATTGCAGGTTCAAATCCTGCCTGCAGCATTACCACCATTGGGTTCTTGAGCAAGACCCATAACCCTCAGTTGCTCCAGGGGGATTGTTCCTGTAATCAGGTATTGGAAGTCACACTGGATAAGCAAATCACAAAAGTCATCTGACAAATAAGGAATTTTCAGAACCTTGCAGTGACTAGGGTTTCCACAATTCAAGGGTTGCCATGAGGTCATATCTCTAGAACAGTCTTCAGACAAGTTTTCCTTTTCCTCAGAAGTTTAGGCCTACATCATTATTTGTTATTCTCAACTCTGTGTGCATCTTTGTGCCATAAGCTTCGATGCAGGGTTCTGAGTGCTACACAATGCAGCATTCAAAAGAGCCATTGTAGCAGAACTTCATTTGTGGAAATTCAACCAATTAAGCTGTCACATTCACATTATGAAATTACATTCTGTCATGTCTCTCTCCTCTTAGGCAGTGTCACAAGCATGATCTGCTCCAGTTTGAAAAGAAAAAGGACAAATCAAAGGCTTTCTGCCTCATTAAAGTCTGATAGGCTTGCACGTTTATTATTTTTCCCATGACATTTCAGCACTCTTAGGTGCACTTTGATCAGAGAGGGACCTTTTTACCCTGAAATGTCTTTTGTTCTCTAATCTTGATAGTATCTTAGAAGCTGAGAGAAAAACATGCCCTCTGAGTAGTTTTGCTACTTTTAGATGCATGGTTTTAATGCTCATTTAAGCCCTTTATTCATTAATTTAATCACAAAAACGCATGCATCAGTATCCACTTCAGTTTCTGAGTAGACATCTTTCACAACAAGCTTTTCTCGTGGTTTTATGCTGCAGTATTTATAGTGAAAAACAGCATTGCTGCATTGCACTCTTGAGGCTACAGAACTGAAATATTTGCTAGCGCATAATGTCCTTTAATAAAAATTTCTGTTTTTTTTTTTCTTCTAACCCACAATTCAAACAGCAGGGTGCCCATAGACTCATTTCCTTTGAACAAAGTATAATCCAAGTGCATTGCATAAAATCATGCTGTAGTGTTGGGGATACTTTTTTTCCATCATCATGTTGCTCCTCGTTCATCAGCCAGTTTGGGCACGTCTGTAGCGCAAAAAAAAAAAAAAAAGTTTTTGTCAGAGTTTGAAGGGCCGTTTGAAACGCTCCAAATGCAACGGAAGGAAGCGGGCTGGTATTTCACACCTGACGGCTCCAGACCACACCGCCCCCACAGCTCCCTTTGTGCTCCTTAATTGGAATCAGAGTGGAGCCGCGATCGAGGGGCCACCCATTAGCATGTGGAATGATTTATTTAAATGCAGCCTTTCAACCACCCTGATAAAGTTACATTGAGCAGACTGGGTGGAAGGGGCCCCAGTGTAAAACCTTGTGTCCCTTTATCTATTTCTCTCCCGTCCCACTAATCTCCTGCTCAAGAAGAGAGGAGAGAACAATTGAAATATTGAAATGGAAAGACAGAGATGCTCCCACCTCCTGCTCTCAATAGAAATGATTTTTACAGAAACTGACTGAAAGTTGCCCTCTATCTTATTCTTTTCTATTCTTTTTTTTCCCAAGGGTGTAAAGTTGTTACATATGTATGTTGATCGGACCTACTGTGCATTGTAATTGTATTATTTAATTTTATATACATTTATTTGTAAAAGGCTAAACTTAAATGGTAAAAATCTGAACATTACTTAACTCTGTCCAATATATATTTTACATTCATTTATGGCAAATGAATGGCCCATACGAGCATGCAAGATACTGTAGAGCAGATTGTAGGTTTGGAACTGTTTCAGTGTTAAAAACATTGCATATATATTTGATTTAGATTTCTCTTTAGTTCATTCACTGCATTTTGTTGACTGATGAAAATAAATGATTAACACTTCCATTTTTGAAAGCATTCTTTGTTTACAGCATTTTTTCACACTTGCCTAAAACTTTTGCACAGTACTGTAAACCCACTAAAGGCAAATATAGATTCACTTTTGTAGGATTGTTTTGGATGGATTGTTTCTGATTTCTTATTACCACCACTGTAAAAAATATCTTAGTTGGCCAGGCTCTTTAGAGTCAACCCCACTAAATTACATTTTAATCTCTCAATCATTTAATTACCCAATTATATATATATTTATGGATTAGAATGTTCTAAGATTGTACAAGCAGTTGTGCAACGTATTAAGTTTGACGTGTAAGTGTGGTACCATGATAAACCGAGTTATGCTTGCTTATCATATTGGCAAGCATATATGCTGTCATGCATAGTGTTTACAATTTATATAACATTTCATACATATGCCCCCCCCCCTCCTTTTTTTTTCTCTTTCTCAGATTGTCTACAAAGCTGTCAGCTCTTTTGACCCAGAGTTCAACTTGACTAATCAGAGTGGGAAGGTGTTGAAGCCCAGTAATGAGACTTCTCATACGTTTGTGGGACTTTACCCAGGCTCCACCTACTCCTTCACCATCCGAGCCAGTACTGTGAAAGGCTACGGTTCCCATGCCATCACCCAGTTTACCACCAAGATCTCACGTAAGGGTCTTCTCCAAGCAGAAAGACAGTGTTACTGTATTGGCAGAAATGTTTCAAACTACTGTAAATGAGTTAATAATGTGTGTGTGTGTGTGTGTTTGTGTGTTTGTGTGTGTGTGTGTGTGTGTGTGTGTGTGTGTGTGTGTGTGTGTGTATGTATTTGCACATATTTCTGACAGCCCCACACATGCCCGGCTATGATCAGGAGACGCCGCTAAACCAGACAGAAAGCACCGTAACAGTCCTACTGAAACCTGCCCAGAGCAGAGGAGCACCGGTCAGGTAGGGAACTTCACTAAAACATAAAATTAAAAGTTGCATCACCCTGCACACACATACACATGCACACACATGCACACACACACACACACTCATATGCCCGCATGCACACACAAACTCAAACATGTCCTTTTCCTCCACTAAATTAGGGCTAACTGGAAAGTGATATATATATATATATATATATATATATATATATATATATATATATATCTGTTGCACACAATATTCCAGTTAGCTGTCAATCAAATCAATTGATTATTAGACCAATGGTGGGCCAGTCACATTAGCATTTCCTGTATATGTTTCAAGGTACATTCCAGTGACAGTATGCAAAGTCTATATAATGTAAGTCAACAGGTTTGCATCTTTGCATCTTCTGCAATCAAGGGTACTAACAGGACGTTTGTCCCCCCGTGCTGCAGCAGCACCCTCTACTCTTCTGGGCATACTATGCTGGATACTATCTTCTGGATAATTAGCTCTGGAACACAAAGCCTCCACTGGAATCCTGGACTGGTCTGAATTCCATAAATTCAGATTATGCTCTTCAGCCCAATGCTAGGAAGCTTTTTATCACTTTAGTGAACAGTTTTGAGTGTGGGGGATCTTAGGCTCATGTGTGACTGCTCCAATGTTCTATTTCTGATAGAAAAATAAGGAATTATATGAGCTGTGTATCATTAGCTGAACGCATGCTTCAGCACTGGGCACATCTTAAAGTAGCTGCATTTTAACATCATTTCAGTTTCAAATCCTCAAATTGACACATGGTGTAGATATAATCACAGTCATTCCACATCACCCCAACAAAGCTGTATGAGATCTGCTTATTGTACTTAGAATTTATTATATATACCAAAAAAGAACAACTATGAAACCAAGGCAGCTTCAGAATCTTTTGGGCCCTTTTAACAGCGATTCAATCCCTGGCAACGGTTTTGCAATGCATTGCCAGGAGTCCAAGTGAGCATGATTGGTTTTGCTCTTTTCGGGTGTTGAGGGTGGCTCTTCCTCTTCACTCAGCGTGATTCCAGCAAGTGTGAGCATCTGCTGGCTGATACAGGGTACACAGCTAACAATTCTTTCCATTTTCCAATGAAGCATTGGGAAAAAAACAGAACACATCCATAGAATTAGACACAATTTTATGAAAAGCAAACAAAAATGATAGTAAAGTTCATTGACTGGCACTGAAGAAATATCTTTTCTGTAACTATTCTTTACCTGATTAGTTTCAAAATTGATCAAGGAATCACAAGAAAATCTGATAAAGCTCTAAATTCTGCTCTGCCACTGCATGAATTAAGCATCACACTTTAATCCCCAAAAATGGCAACTTCAGAAGATTTATTGTATGTTCACCATGCAGTAGCCCACCTGTGTGGTAGGGTAACACGGCTCAGAGCCACCAGCAACGTAGCAGTAGTGGGTCGGTCTGCAGTTCTACCTGGGTTTTCATGAGTGTCTACAAGTGATTAGCATCACTTTATCAGCTCATGTATGTATTGAAGCTCCTGGTTTCAGGGATGGGAACTGGAAGGTTCATGAACGGTTTCTTAAAGGGTTTTTTTATACATAGTGCTGTAATCGTGTCGTCCTAAAAGGCAGAAAGTAATACACAGACATCCAAACCTCAGAGCCAGTTGATAGCAGCAGGTTTTGATCTGTGAATGATGCATACTGATGTGTGCACATGGGTGTGTACGTTTTTACGATCACAGTCACGTATATTGTTTGTGCATTTGATCCCAATGAGAGACACTTTTTGCCGTTTGAAGATAAGAAGAAAGAGGGCCTCTCGCTGAGAAGCTCATCACAGTTTTGTTCCCTTCCCCTCCTCTTTTCATGACCACTAGGCTGAGCTGCACATTGTGGTCATGGGGTTTTGTTCTTCTAATACTTTTATTGTCTGCTGTCCATTTTTTGTGTTTTAGGCTGGCAGTGTTTAAAAGATGCCTTTAAGGCAGAATTGTTTGAGCCTGGCCCCAGTTTTCCCCTCATAATTGTCGGTTGAGAGATAAATCAATACGTTTTGGCAAGTTTCCCGCACTCCTGCCTTACTTTTATCTAATTTGCCAGCATTAACAACACAGCCCTCTGTGTGTGTGTGTGTGTGTGTGTGTGTGTGTGTGTGTGTGTGTGGGAGTATATGTATATGTTTGTTCCAAAATGAGCTATTTATTCTGTTAGATACTGGCTTCTGTAAGAAAAGATGTATGCTGTGCAGAAGATTAACTGTTTGTGATGTATCTCTCATACTTTTTTCTTTCCCTTTTCCTCAAGAAGGAATATTTCCTCTCTCTACTCCCCTCTCTCCCCTCTCTCTCTCTCTCTCTCTCTCTCTCTCTCTCTCTCTCTCTCTCTATCTCTCTCTGTCTTTCTCACTCACTCTCAACAGTGAAGTCTTTGGGTGAAGTCTCAATATAGGATTTTATTTTTATTATGAAGCCACTCTCTAGAGAAAATATTTTACCAGGGAGATTTTTGAAACTTTAAATAAAGTATTTATTTTTAAAACTTAAATATGTGTGCAGTATATTAGGAAATCTTAAATCATGAATGCAGCTCTTCTAAAAGCTGGGATGTTTCTTTGCAAATGTAGGGAAAAGCTGATTTTGAGACAAAATGCATTACTGAGAAAGCGTGCACCATTTGTGTGAATATTATCAGGAGTACAAAGGGAATATGGCCAAATGCAGATAAACACATGCTAGTTAGACGTGACCTGATTGTCCTGGGTGTGGACAAAGTGTTTCTTTGTGCTATTAATATTGTGTTTTTATTTTCAGAGTTGAGCTGTAATATTTCTGAATTTATCTGGTTGGTGACAACAAAGCAGTAATTTGTGCTACTGTGCCTTGGCTCAGTGTTTAGTCGCGTTTTTCTCTCTCGATGCAGACAGCACATACTAACCACAGTTTAACTAAAGTGCTCAGTGTGGGCTCACGTCTTCTGCTCTGAGCCAGAAGTTCATGGAACCTCCTTTTACTGTGTCTGGCTCCTTACAGACACTGGCAGAACACTTTTGCGGCACTTGCCTTGGATCATAAAAGCACTTTGAAACACATCAGTATGAATAACCCAACCGCTGTTTTTTGCACCTTGTGCTTTGTCATGAAGAATTCAAAGCAGTACATGGACTGTTTCGCTGTGAGGCGATTTTAATGGAGATAGACAGAAATGTGACAAAAGATACACGACGTGGCAGGATTTTAGATATACCTTTTCCCAAGGGCACTTTAAACTGCACAAAAGTAGATCTGAACCATATTCCTGTATCTGTGCTAGCACTTTCTCACAAGCTGTGGTGCTTCCAGAAAAGTGAATGTGACCCTCATGGATGTTTAATTAACCTTAAATTCACAAATGCCATTTATTTCAGGCCGCAGTGACAACACGTTAAAAAAAGTGTTAAAATGTACCGTTTCTGGCATTTGCGCCCTCAATGTGGTGCACACATGCCGTCCTGCCTGGATTTAAGCAGTCATCATCTGTCTTGTCAGCTTGTCACTGCCATCGGTGTTGTCGCCTTAATTACCATTAGTGTCTTAAATGTGAATTGCAGCCATCGCGCATCACCCCAGGCGTCAGCTTTCTTTGTTTACCACCAGTGTGCCCCAGCTTTCATGTCATTGCACGTTTAGGGGCTTTGACGCTGGGCGAATCAGCTTGAGCAAAATCTATTCCAGACTGTTTGAATAACAAATGTGGCATCACATTAGGATGTCCACGTTCACAAAACCAGAATGATTGAGCCAGGATTATTAGTGGGAAGGTTGCCCACGCCAATACAAGTGAAGCAGCTTACCGGTGTCACACTTGTTCTGCAAATTGTTTTTAAGTCAGCGAGAGCCGTCACAGACAAGGTGCGTTTCTCTAGTCATGCTGTTAGTGCAAAGAGGCCAGCGTAATATGTGAAATGTGAGGAAATACATATTCTTCTGCTTTTTTTACAGTTGGACTGCCATTGTGTTGTCATTAGAGCCTTTGTTCATTGAGCTCCATATGTCTGAGAGTGTAGAAGGAAAGGAAACGAGGGGAAATAAGAGGAAAAACGTTGGCTAATGAAAGGAATCGTTTTAAAATGCGTTTCACTGACATAGCAGAATTGTGACAGTACTTCATCTTTCATCTTCATAGAAATTCCGAAATCATATAATTTTCAATAGAATGGGATGCTCTACAGCAATAACAAATTGAGCGATGGTTTCCGTGCAAAAATCAGGCCTCTGGTACAAGCATCTAATAGGTGGTCCAGAACTAATTGTCCAGGCTCTGTAGATAGATTCTTAATGCTTGCGTGGATTCAATCAAATACTACCAGAAATGTTCCAAAATGTTTTGTAAAGCCTTCCTAGAAGGGTAGATGTCATTGCAACAACAAAAATACTCTTGATTCTAGAAATAACAGATTGCTAGATATCTTCAAACTTTTTGACTTTTAGTGCACAAAAGTGCACTTTTTTTGATAGACTGAAAAGCTAAACAACTGCTACTATTAGTAGTCCGACTGGTTTTCAGACCATTCTTTTTTAGTGTTGTAGGTGGTATAGCTGCCTCTCCTTGTCAGTCAAAACTAGTTAGCTTAGGAGGATGTTCGAGGCTGTTTTGGCAACTCATATATGATTTTCAGCACATCTGACTTGAGCTAGACAGAGTTTCTCCAGTCTGAACAGCAGAAAAAACTACATTCAGATTTTGTCTTAAAGCTTACTAAGCTTACTTAAAGCTTAAAGTCTTACTCTAATGTTATGTGACTAACAAGTGCAATGCTGTTGCAAAATAAAACATGAGCATTCTGCTATCAACATCCGTCAAGGAGCAGAATTCATCAAAATCTTTTCCCTCAATCTTCTCGCTAACTTGTTGAGCAAAGCCTAAATCTATATATATATATATATATATATATATATATATATATATATATATATATATATATGTCATTCAAAAACTGTAAATTCACAAGATTCTTAACTCAAAAAGTCCAAAAATATATATATATTTTTAAAATTAAAAATATATAATTATTTAAAATAAATATAAAAATATAAAAATGTTATTTAAAATAAATATAAAAGCCTGTAAGGTGTAGAAAACAGGGATGCTCACTCAGCTTTAAGGACCCTGGATTTTGATTTGAAACAGCAGATGTTTTACTGTGATATTCAGCAGAGAACACATTCTTCACAATGACTGAGTTTGTGGGACGGTTGCCTCTCAATAAGAGTGCGTAGGAATGAAAACATTCCTGCTTAAATTGAAGAGCTGCATGCGTGTGTAAGCTATATTTGCCAGCCTTTGTCAGGCCTCCACGTGTCTGTCCTGTTGCATTTATGTGTGGAATTCTCCGCGAGCCATTGCCCGGTGGTGAGTTGCATTTTGATGACTGGCCTGGCAGGACTACATACAAGCGGGTACAATGGCCTCCACAGGCAGGGAAAAGCTCATCCTGCAGTCTAAGGGGATTAGCCCTTGCGTCTGTCAGTCACATCGTGCTGTGCTAATGTTTCCCTCTCCCACGCTGGGTGCGTGGTGGCCACACATCCGCCCCCACAGCCTCGTGCCAACACTAGTGATGGCAGGCTGGCTGTATGGAGAAAGGATTCGCAAAGCTCTGAGCTAGCATCTCTACTGTCATTGAATGAAGCTGACTCTCTGAGTCCAATGCAAGGAGAAACCTAGTTACTACTCTAAGCTCTCACTTCTATTTCTGGTGACAATCGCTTGTGGTTTTCTCTCACTTTCATCCCATGGTGGTATCATGCTCTTGGATTTTCCCCTTTTTTTTACCAAGAGAACAGTCATGTTTGCACAGTAGAGTTAAAAAGCCACTTTTAATGGCAGCTTGCCTTGAGGGACATTGGGCTCTGGAGGGACATTTTTCCCCAGGACCACACTACTTTGGGAAGAGCTCAATTAGAGCTTCAGTCTAGGTTCCCAAATGTTTAATGCAGGATTCCCGAAAGATCATGCCTGTATAGTGTTTATGGCGCTAGTTTGTCAGCAACAGTAACACAGCTGAGCAGCATCACCGTGTTCTCTTTAAGGACATCACTGGTCTCGAAAGAAACTTTTGATATCACAAGTTCACCAAAGATTATGACAAGGAAAAATTAATTGGCAAAATGAATTGTTATATGGGCTGAATGGAAGGCTCTTGAATATATTCCCCATCAGGGTTTGATTCATGGAGGTATAATAGGGCCTGCAGAGAGTCATTAGTTTTAGCACTTATTAATTTCTATGGAATTTGCTCAGTGGTGCATGTACACCCAGATGTATATTTCTGGGACATGCATGTCTTCGCTCTATGAGGCTTTCTTCTGTCTCCTAAAGAGACATGTATCGTTAAATTAACAACACTGATCATGCTACAAATGCTGAGGATGTGCATGTTAACAATGCTGATTGGCTGATGGCATCATCTTCAACCTAATGGTCATGATAACATGGCCAGCCTGTCTTATTCTGTGCCAGGGGTGGGTAGAATTGAATGACTCAAGTCAAAGTAAAGGTTATTTACAAAAATCTAGAAAATAAACAAAGAGCTTTTTGACCAGTATGATAACAGAGCCACCTTTGGTTTAAAAAAAATAAAGAACAGCTTTTGAAAAAGAGAGTTTAAATGTATTAAATAATGTAAAAGTTACATTCGAGTTTAAGGGACCTTCTTAGAAAACTTTATATTATGTGAGATACTTTTAGAGTCAAACTCTATCAGATTTCATTATATTTGTGCTTATACTTTTATAAAATAGAATCTAACTATAATTGTATATTGTTGATGTCAGTAGTATGTTTTCATTGTATTTCCTGATTTGAAATGTTCTTAAATAATGTTTTTTTTTTATTAATGACACCTACTGTTAAGTGTGTGTTCACTTCCTTATTGTGAAGAACTGAAAAAAAATGCCCCCGTCTTTCTGAAGTACCACCACCTCTAAATGTTATTCCTCCTTTTTCAATCCAAGACCCAATCAAACTGTAGAGAATGACTCATCCCAGGACAGACAGGCTCATGTGCTCTGCCACTTGTCAGTGGCCTCCCAGATCCACTTCCCTACCAAAGATTCATGGAGAAACCTCAGCAAACCCAAAAGATTTAAGTGACATTTAATCTGAGCAGCTTCATCTCATTTGTGTTTCTTGGGTTAGTTTATGGAGGAAGAGATAAATAAAATCACACAGACTTCAAAGATGGTAGGTCATACTTGGCAATGCAGTCATCGGCCACTTTAGACACATTTTAAATCAGAAGGTCAGCCCAGCTCTGTAAAACATTTACTCAGACACAGCCATAACCAGTGTACAGTGTAGTCATGTGGATGAAATGTAGATAAACTTGGGATAAATTTGCCTTAAAACTAATTTTATGCTCAAGTTTTCTTCTGGAATGATGCTATTCCAGTACATTGTTCTGAAACTGTTCATTTCATGCAGTTCTTGAATTTCCCAGTCAAACAGCTAAACTGGTTCATGCTCACCTCCTTATATTTCTTTTCACTTAAAGTGCATTAAAAATATGTCCCAGGTCTCAGCTCAGTCAATGCTGAGTGGGAAAGGCCTGTAATTGGGAGGTGATCATGTGACCTTCCAAATTCCCCTGGATCTGGCAGCAAGGCATGAGGGGTCTTAATTGGTGTCTGCCAGGGTTGCTGGGTGTTCCAGTGGAACAAGAGTGCACTTTTGTAGGTGCTGTTCACTGAACTAAGCCCTCTTTGACGGCCTGTGAGGTTGTCGTTATAGTTGCTGCTGGTTTTCAAGGGGGATTGTTGTGTCTCCTGTTCTGATTGACTCTTAAATCACCACCTTCAATGCCATAGATAGTGGCTCCAACAGTGCATTCTTGCTGGTGTCCTTCTTGGCCCCATGGTTTCAGTCTGTTATGTGTTTTAATTAGAAGAATTCCTTTCTGAGGCTGCCAGTTATGAAAAGCGAAACGTGCTGAGTGAAGGTGATGGATGACTGCAAGAGGAATTAGGGAGTGAGCTAGAAAGACTGAAGAGCTTTTGAGAGCATGGGAGTGTGCCAGAGGAAAGCCAAGACACCCATGACTTCCCTCAGTTCCTCATCCAACCTCTATAAGCCAATTACCTGATAAAACTAAGACCAATCATGGACTCTTGAAATGGTATTTCCCTCGGTAGCTGCACGGACGCCACTGTTAATGGCATCAGATTGCCGCACGCACAACGACTGTTGTGTATGAGAGTGTCAAAGATTGCTTTCCCAGTAATGTCAAACAAGGATTTTTTATTATTATTATTATTTTTTGTCTTCTGATTTTTTAAAACTCCTAAGATCATCCTTCAGATTGCAATGGAGCTGAAAGTGAAAGTGACTACCCTTGTCATTATGAGCACACAGCACACAGCCGCAGATGTAAGTGTCTGTGTTGTCATAAACAAAATGAGCAGCTGGTAAGTGTTTATGTAACACACAGACCTTTTAATAATTTTATTTGTCTGAGTTAAGTCAGTGATTTTGTTTCTTCCTGTAAAATTCATTGGTTTATGCTGTAACCTCTATTATACCTTGCTTGTGCACAATATGAATCTATTAGGTTTATTAGGCTTCCTTCTAGGTCTTATTATGTTTTATTATTACTATTCCACATTCCTTTCTCCTTCGAGCCCATTTGAGATTTTGCCACTGTTTTATCTCTGACACATGAGCTCGGTGCAATGTGTGCATATACAACTTTTTGATTGAATGCGCAGAATTCAAGGAATGCCCTTTTAAAGTTCAAAATATTTCCCATAAGGAATGAGTGGGATAAGGTAGCCTAGTGATAACATTGCGGTGAAGCAGAGAAGCTCTCTCTCTCTCTCTCTCTCTCTCTCTCTCTCTCTCTCTCTCTCTCACACACACACACACATACACACACACACACACACACACACACACAATGAATGATCCCTTTAATTTGTTTTCCCCCAGTGTTAATCTATATGACATCCTTAGTGCTTGGCATGTTGGGATCAGAAGATTGTCTGTTTAGATCCAGCCAAAGGGCAACGTCTTCTGAACTCACTTTTAATGACCCTCTTTCACCAGTCATCTCACATACCCTCTCTAACACACTCACACACACTTTAACACATTCCAACAAGGGGGTGTTTCACCCCTTGAATTAATCCAAAGACTAAAGGAACTATTTGAACATCTATGACAGCAACCTACCAACACACTAGCAAAAACCAGTGATACAAATTGCAATAGTTTAGCAACCAGCTGTGTTACCTTAGTAACCAATAAATCACAGCCTAGCAACCATCTGGAACAACATGGCCACAGCTTAGCAACTACCTGAAATACCACACCTTAGCTATCGCTTGTCTTACCACAGTATCTACCTAGCAACACCATATCAACCATCTGAGATGCTATAGTGACCAGCTAGCTATATCTTAGAAATGATTGTTATACTAGAATGACTACCTAGTAATAGTCAGACAGTCACCAAAGATAACCTAGCAACCTACAGGTCATGCCAGCAACCTCCTGCAATACCATAGTAACTGCCTCACAGCATCATAGCAATCTTTGGCAACACTAAGCAACACTAATCACAGAAATCATCAGCTACCATCCCAACAATTGATGCATGCTTTGAGCTGCGCAGTCACACTTTACGAACCACGTGTCTTTTTTCAGAATTAATGTCGCAGTCTGTGCAAATATATTTTTTCACTTGGTGCGTTACATTAGTATGTAATTATTCTGCACATTTTCCTGCATTGTGCAGTGTAGTATACATTGTCTCATTCATATGGAATTCAGTCTCTGTCATGTTTGTGATAAAATTTGACAAAATGAGGTATTAAAGGGAGTTAGCTGTAGAGACCGCAAGTGATATTGGCCGCTCTGTATTTCAGTAGGGCTGTAAATCAACGTTGAGACGGACCCTTAAAGTAATGGGTGGCCTTTAAGGAGGTCCTAAATCCAAAGGAAATGCTCTTCCCCTTCTCTCTCTCTCTCTCTCTCTCTCTCTCTCTCTCTCTTGCTCTCTTGCTCTCTCTCTTTCTAAGAGAGCTGCGCTGTTCTCTTTCACCCCAGCTCTTGCCCTGCCCTTTGTTCTCTCCATTGCAGGGCGGTAATTAACTTCATATTTCTCCTTCTCCATTCTCGCTGTATTTAATATTTTATTACATCAGATTTTATCACTAAATAGTGACCACACTGCCTTGAGGCGTTGTACACTGAAAGGGCAACAAGGACTCAGTGGCAGCAGGTTGTTTTATAATGATCCACGGCTAGGGGAGTGTGTTCACTAACATTCATTCCCAGGCAGTTTATGACAGATCTAATCTGCAGCACATGTGGTAAATTTAATTAGCAAGCATTAAAAATGCATCGGTGCCATTGGGAACATAAGATATGCATTTTTTGCATTTGCAAGAGCCCTGGACCCTCTCAAAAATAATTTGATTTGTGCTCATTTATAAGAAACGAGTCACATAACAATAGCTGCTACATAAACACAACGTATTCACAATTGACTGAGTTTTAATTGCCGCTGTAATAAGCAGTTCAGGACCAACTTCATTTAAATGAAAAGGTAGTATATTGCTATAATTGCTTTTAGGTCCTATTATCCTGTCACTACACATATAATTTGGGTCACTCGTGCATGCTTACATGGCTACAGGGTCCTTCTGATTCTCATTCTCTTTAAAACCTGCAAGGGATAAAATAACAAACAGCACCAACCTGCTTTAAAACACGAACAGAACACAACAGGATGTTCCATTGTGGGTTATGTGAAGTGCTTTGACCCATTAGTTAGAGCTCTGTCTCTCGTTTAGCTGCAGTTCAGCTCCTCTGGCAGTTGCCATTGGGATTTGACATAGGATTTGTCAGATGTTAAACCTTTTATAATTAGTGAGAAAATGAGCAAATTGTTCTAAGCAGGAAATTATTAATCCTATTAACCTTCATGGGCTCATTCATGCAATGCAATCAAATTAGGGATAATGGTACTAATAGAAATGATTATAACTGTTAATTGCAAATTTCCGAAGCAAAGGACAAAGTGCTTTATTTTTTTACTTTCTTTGTGACTATGATGCAGTTGGGAAAAGTTCAATGTGGACCGTGTCCAAAACAGTTTGGAAATTGTTTTGTGCAACTGTTTTGCAAAGTGATGCAATGATTTATCTTCCTCACTGAGATTTTTAAAAGAATTTCACTTAGCTCTCTCTAATATTTAACATGGACGTTGAACCTAATAGTTTGTCTGTCAACAAAATGACGTGCAGAGATAAATGTTGTTAGTATTACCCTCTCTCTGAGCTTTGTTGCTCTTAGTCCGGTCTGCTGGCCATCTCTTAAATGTCCAGCTGACTTCCCAAAACCAGCCAGGGGGAAGGAGCTCTTAGTGGTTTGAAATGTTAAAGAGTAAATGAAGTCAAGGCCTTGTCCTTTTCAGCATTCATTTATCTTGTGCCTGAAATGGAAAGGAAGAACAGATTTCAATTCAGGCCTCCTCTGAGGTTCTGCTCAGCTTTGCTTTTCAGTCTCCCTCTAATAAAGAGAACCCCCAGTTCAGCCTGCCTGCAAATTCACCTCCATTTCATTTGTCTCAGCATCTTGCCGCCAGCCAATATGTTCTCTATTGCAATGGGGAAAGACCTGGCTTTTGGGCTTAGCCTTGTTTGATCCACTAGACGAATAAAAAAAGGTCTCTTCCTCTCCAGTCCCATTATGCATCTAGCATAAGTAGTGTGCCAAGCTCAGAGCCCCTTCCTCTGAGTCCACTCTGGCACTGAAACAAGGTTCATGTTGATCTTTCCCCCCTTTCTTGACCATAATTTCAGCCTCCTTTCAATAGGAAGTCGTTTTTCATTCTGTTCTGTCTTTACATCAGTCACACTTGGAGACTCTACACTGATTCTGCCTCATTTCAGGGTAAAGCATTATAATGTCTGAAAAGCAAGACAAGACAGAACCACCACCTCATGCAAGAGCCTTTTATTTCATGCTGGTTAAATCCTCCCCTTCGGAGGATCGGATATCGGCCCTGCTCTAAATTAGGTGGCAGGCTGTTCTCACCTCCCTGATTCTATACCTGAGGCTTCAGGCTTTAGCTAGTTAATGAAAGCTTCTCAGGCTCAACCGGGGGAAGACCCTCGGCCAAAACCAGTGTCTGCCTCACAGCCATCTGGGTGCCAGAATCTTCCAGATTAGCTGGTCTACAAGCTGTCTGTGTGTGTTAAATCTCAAAACTGTCTGTAGTTCTTCCACACTGGTTCCTGGTGCTCATTAAGTTACACTGCATGTTCACGTTGAATCTTGCAACATGTGGTGCATTTTGGCGATGTCATTTTTGCAGCATATGCGAATAAGATTTGAATTTGGAGTTAAACTAAAAAACCCTCTGTTGAAAGGGTTTTTCTTGATAAATATGTCATGTAACACATACACATGAAAATGTGAATTTATGATGTTTGTAATTTGAAGTAAACAAGACTTAAAAACTAACCTCTGGGATGATTTGCTTATTTTTAGTTATTAATCATAAGGGTTATCGTTCAGCACAATAAATGATTCAGTAAGTACCATTAACATACGTATGTAGTATATAGTACTATTAGATTATAATATGCATTAGTAAAAGTGACTTTATGTCATGAACCACAATGAATGCATTCTCTGCATTTAACACACACGCATTGTAGCAGTGTGCCACCATACATGCAGCACCCAGGGAGCAGTGTTGGGGACGGTACCTTTCTCAAGGATACCTCAAAGTACCCTACTGGTCTGGGACTCAAACTCACAGCCTTCCAACTAGAACCTAATTGAACCCTAGTCCCGAACCGCTAAGCCACAGTGACCACTGCCACTATGCCATATACTATGATAATCACATTAGTATAACAAAATTATTCTTGGGTATATTTATAGTAAATAATATGAGTGGTTGACATTTGAGTTCACAGGGTTTAAGGGTTTGTGAATTTTACACAATGTGAGCTAGAATTGAATTAAATACTAATTCTATTATATTGAATTATATAACCTTTGTTCTACTATGCTAATTGCGAAACTTTCTTGCTCACCCTTTGTGTTCCGGCAGTGTGTATCAGGTGGTGGTGGAGGAAGAGCGCCCGCGTCGGTCACAACGAGCCGCCGAGATTCTGCGCTGTTACCCAATCCCCGTCCACTTCCAGAATGCCACAGTGCTGAACTCCCCATATTACTTCACAGCTGAATTCCCAGCATCACGCATCCAGAGCTCCCTGCCTTTCACCATTGGAGACAACAAGACCTATGAGGGCTACAGCAACGTCCCTCTGCTGCCCAACAAGAGCTACAGCATCTATTACCAAGCCGTCAGCAAGGCCAATGGGGTGAGTCTGCAAAAACTCCGCTCTCTGCTTAACAATTGCCCTATACTTTCAGTACTCTCATCTTTTTACCCATAGTCCCCAGCAATTTTATCAGGTACACCTACTGTGCAGGTGGAATCTTGTTGGTGTACAGGGAATGATTATGTACCTGAAAAAATGGCAAATTAATGTTCTTATAATCTGTCCACTCAGCTTGCATATCATGGCAACACAGAGATCGTGTGTAAGAGAAAGCACAGTGTGATCAAGGCCGTTTGCAGTGGTTTGATATGACGTAGTGATTTGAATGGCCCACGATCCATGATGAGTTGATTTGTCAACTCATCCATTGACCTTCGCAGAAATGTTGAAAAATCTGTCATATTTACCTAAGAAAAGGACCCAAAATATATAAATTAATACATTTGTGTTTTGTAAAAATGTATGTGCAGGTGCTAAAACAAAAGCATTTGCATCCCTTAAATATGACAATCTCTGTCTTTATGTTCGGACTAAAACACATTCTCTATCAGGCAAAAACAAATACAGTGGAATTATTTATGACAGTAGCAATTTTTATTTACAGCTCTCTACATCTCTGAACTCGTAACCTTTAGCTTGTTGTTACATCTTGGATGATGCCTGTAGTTTATATAAGCAACCATTTGTTTTCATGCTTTGACCTCATACTGTGGGAGGCACAACATGCAGTCTATTTCTCTAAATATGTGATCATTCTTCAGCTTTAGAAATGCCACATTCCTTTGTGGAATCAATTTGTAGCTGCAAGTACAGAGAATCTTCATAAGACAGCAAGCTGTGGATTAGGACCCAATAGAGAGTAATTTGCAATATATCGCCAGCCCACTAGTGCACTCCGCCATCAAGTCCTTCTCCATCAGCAGAGTGATATGCTCAATTTAGGAATATTGAATTTCCAGCCATTAAAAGAGAATTTTGCACCCACAGTAGAGTGGAGCTGGCAGAAGCAGATGAGACTTGACTATCAGTGAGAGGGAGCGCTTTCATAGCGAGCCGCTCAGAGGTACAGTACAAGGCGGCTATTCACGGATGCATTATTAACACTCCAGTTTAATTGGAAATTAGAATTATCAGCCATCTCCCTTTTTTATATGCAAATTGACCCTAATGAAAAGCCAATCCTTTATTTCGGTGCCAGTGAAAGAGAGAGGCTCAGACCATTAGATAATTCACCGCCTCTAATTGGAGGCGCTCGGCCTCAGGGTGCAAGTGTGTGTGCGTGTGCAAGAGCAGATTAGCTGCCCACCTCATGGCTGCTTACAGTCACATGCATCTGTCCTTAATAGTTGCCTTTTGAGCACTGGTTGGTTGCCACTGTGACTCAGTCTTTAAGAGAGTGTCACAGTGTGTGTGTGTGTGTGTGTGTGTGTGTGTGTGTGTGTGTGTGTTTGTAAGTATTTGTTTGTGTGTGTTTGCGTTATAGTTACACCCCTGAGATTTGAGACAGAAGGCAGCTCTCTGCAAATTGCTGGCAAGCTCTCGCATCCATGGCTCTGCTGTAAAAGCCTTTGGCCACTGCTGACACACACTAGGACCCTGTAACTTTTGACCCTAACTGATTGGAAAATGGTCCTGGGAGGTGGACACTGTGGCTTTTTGTTTTCTGTCCCTCAGCATCTTAGAGACCATTAGAGATAGAGCCCAACTGTGCTGGAAAAAAGGAAGAAGAAAGAATGGACATCACGCTCGTGAAGTTGGTCTGTTGCAGCAGCTGCTTGCTTAAGTCTCACTTCTTTCAGTTATTCTGAAACAAATTATCTGACTTTTTTCTTTTTTTTAACTGGACATCAAAAAGTATTTTAAAGTGGAAGTGAAAGTGACTGTTTGTCATTGCGAAGCACAGCCACAACCACAACAACAGCGAAATTTGATTCCGTTTTAAAAAGCCATATCGGATGTGAACTTTGACACGTAATGTGATACAAAGTAGTGCAGCGCTATACTTTTTGCAGTAATGTAACACATCTTAATTGAAATGATTGCATTACTGCATTATTGTGTGCACTTGTTGCATTTTTAATTTGCCTTTAATAGAATAAAATACATTAAGTGTGATGTTTTTAACACAAAACTTTCCCTTCTGAGTTATCAGTCCATCTTCACATGTAAAATTCTTTTATGTGCTACAGCCTGGCTTGATGTTTGCCTTGATTTTCATCTTTTTCATATAGATTATATAAGGCAGCTTTTAATGAAATACTGGCTAGTTTGGGATGTTTAAACAGTATTAGTGTTTTTCATGTAAAAAGCCCAAGAAGCCTACTGTGTTTCTAAATAATGTATTTAAGAACACTAAGTACCTAATGAAATTCCATTACGTTTTCAGGAAAACATTTGTAATTTGCTAACCGATTCATTTTTAGATCAACTATTCCAACACAGAGAGTGCAGTAGGATGTCATCTCTTGGTGTGCTCGGCAACCGCCTGCTTTGATGGGAAAGGATTCTGAGAACAAAGTAACCAAACACAGAGCGTTTTGACTGCAGAGGGAAAGGCACATACACCAGAAACCCACCTGCATGCAACAAATTAATGAAACTTGTGAGGATTGTCCATTTGCTCACTGTTAAATGCTGCAAAAGAAAACTCTAGAATAGCTTTTAAAGACATGAACTTAATGCATGAGCGCACAGTCAGCAGAACGAAACAAAATGCACCATTTATGGTTACTTCAAGTTTTCTGATTTTAGAATCACTTCAGGTCTTCATCATGCTCCACAAAACTAAATCATCTTGAACAGTGCGCTTAAATACATTTTTAATTACTATTGTTATCATTCATATATAGCCCGGTTCCAGCATTTGTCCCACAGTCTTCTCGTCACTCTGCCTGAACCCATTCTCTCTGGTGACGTGTGACCTGTTGGCGCTTAAAAAAAGAAAATTGCATGTTGTTGTTTATGATTTAGGCTCGTGTCCCGCCTGCTGCCATTCGCTCTACCTGCTCCCACTCATCCTGCCACTAGCCTCAATAATTCAGAACCTCGTGGTTTAATTTGTCATCTCTTCAATAATGCATCAGGCCTCACAAGTGCATTTTGCTGTAATAAAGCTAGAGGGATTAAAACCAGCTCTTCCGTCACTTGCTGCCTCTTGAATATTCATGTCCCCAGTTTCTTTTTTGTTTGTTCCTCATTTGTAAGACAACGAATGCAGCCTTTCGTACACCACCACCGCTTCGCGTTTTCTTCCCTAAATGTCTGTTGTTTTGTTTCACTCTCAAAAGTTGAGGAAAGGACTGAACGGATTTCCCTTCGGAGCCGCTGAATATTGTAATCTACTGAATACCTATGGGGGAAATGTTTCTCTCCTAACATTTTTAAAACGACCTGCATTCAACCGAGTGCACTTCCACTGCCAGCAACCTCCTGGCTGCCTCCAACTGCTTTACTGCTCACTACTGAATTCTGAATTAGCTTTTCATTCCATGCATCTCTGCTGTGCTATCAAAGTCAGACAGCCATTGTTGGAGCTTGAGACTCATGGTGTCATTATTTTTAAGAGATTGTATACTTTGTCTGATTGCCTTTGCCGCTATTAATCTTTTGGCTTGGTTGCTGTATAGCTCCTGGGTTGGAATGGCACAGGGGGGTTTATAAAGTGTGAATTCTCAGGGAATTCAGTAAAGAAATACTCCAGCATTGTTCGACCTAATGAGTATTTTCCACATCCTTAGACTGTATGCATCTTTGCTCGTGCTCAACAAGTCAGTGGGCTAAACCATGTTACATAAAGCCCTGATGGGCAGATCAAAGGTGATGCGGGCACGCACACGCACACACACACACACACACACACACAGTGTTGGGACAGCTCAGGCCTCAGACAGCAGGTTAACAGCAACAGAGACTTGCATTCAAGCCTTGCTGTCCCCACACCACCACCCCCTCTCGTCCTCCTCCGTCTGTTTCATTTTACGGTCAGTCTCCCCAGCAGATTGTGAGACACAAAGAAGGGGACTGAGAGACATGGCCTTCCCAACTGCCATGACAGCTAATTACGTTACCATTTTCGTGACAAAAAATAACAATGCTTTTTCCTCTCTCTCCCTCTCTCCCTCTCTCTCTCGCCCCCCCACCCCTCGTTTTCTCCTTGCTTTTGCTCCCTTTTGCATCCCCCCTCTCTCTCCTCTCTCTGTCTGTTCTGTTCTGTTCTCTCTCACAGGAAACCAAAATCGATTGTGTTCGTGTAGCCACCAAAGGTAGGACTGTGCGCCAGTAATCATGTGTAAAGATTGAAACGTGTTTTAAACCTTTACAACAGTCCTTAATTCTTTTGGCATGCCTGCAAAAAAAAACAAAACAGCAGGGCACTCGTGTTTCAGTGAGCTCTGTACATGCTTGACAGCTCATTTCTTTGAATCTAACCTTATTAACTTATTGCAGCAAACACCGCACACACTGACTTCCAAAACAGTGCATGGGTTTAAAGTCATTTAATTTCATTTTCACCTTGTAAAAAATATCAACCTTCTGTATTTACTGAGTATTTAACTGTCCCAGACTCTTACAGTGCTTCCCCTTTCAGTGGAACCGTTTTGGTAAATAAGATGGGGAAAATGCGAATGTGATAAAGTAACGAACCTCCCTATTCATACCATCTAACATGCTCTAGATTGTTTCCAGCTGAAGATTTATTTCCACCATCAGTATATGCGATTCACACTGAATTTATATATAAAATCCAACAGGATAATGTTATGCTGCATTTTTAATAAAAGGATTGCTAAAATATATTGTTAGTTTTACAATAACCATAACAATAACAAACAATAGCAATAAGAAACCAAGCTTTTTAGAAACTACACAATACTTGTTCGGAAAAAGGACAATATCATAAAAAATGTGAAAAAACAGTGAAAGAATGGGGGAAAAAAGAAATGTGTTGTTGTCTAACAATGAGATGAAGATTATCACTGCCAGTTAGCTGAGAAGTGAAATCTTAATTGATCATTTGTCTTTTTTATTGTTTAATTGAGTTATCGTGACAGCCCTATGATGTGTATTCTTTTCGCAAAATAAATGTGAGCACAAATGCGAGGCAGAATAAATGTGTGCACTGGCCTCGCTGTAAAAGCGAGCTTCCCTTAGCATATTGCTGGAGCAGCGTTTGATGGTACTGTAGGGTAACACTGCTCCTTGTGACAGATGGAACATAGCTCCACTGAAAGCTGAGCGACGTTTGATTTCGGAGCCCAGAACCGCTTGGCAGTGCTGCGTTTCTGACCTCCCGTGGACCATTAGTGAACATGGGAGGCACTTAGCAAGCCACAGGCTCGTCTCGGCACTAGCCTGCACACCGTTTGGAATTTAATTGAGCACAGATGGTAGATAATCTATTTTCCTTACTACATGCCATCTCTCTAATGGTGCCAGGGCTGTGCTATGCAAATTAGTGCCTTTTTTTTTTGTTTTATTTTTCAAGACAGCAGTCGCAGACAGCAAATGCACCTAATATCACACTCTCACTAAACCCCCAACCCCAACAAAGATTACAAGAGAATAGGCTTTTTCTCTTTGTTCATAGTTTTACGGAATTCAAATGAGTTGTCTACACGGACGTTAAAGACTTTTGTCCAGAATGTGAATTTTATTGCTCGATGTTGAAGGTAGCTGTCGCTCTACTGATGCTCCAGGGAGGTGTCAGTGCTACGAATTCTTCTTAATTAAGTGACAGATACTAACACATGTTCATACACACACAGTGCTGTCAGTTGGATGGCCAAACCACTAAGCGTGAATAACAAAAGCAGAAAGTGTCTGTGTTTCTGTCTGCATAGCACTGTGACTAAAAAGAATCCTCTTTGGCCAGCCTTTGGCTTCAGCCTGCTCTTCTTTTCTCTCTCTCTCTCTGTTTTTCTCCTGCCTGCATGTTGGCCTGGATCTCTTCTCTTGCATTAGCTGCCATTATCGTGACCCAGCTCACCACGCCGTACATACGCATCGCACCGGCTGCAGGCGACAACCAGCTAACAGGTTAGAGCCCTCATTGCCCAACCTCTTTAACACTCTTCATGGGTTTGTACTAAACCACGCCTCTTTATGAAGCTGTGTGTGTGTGTGTGTGTGTGTGTGTGTGTGTGTGTGTGTGTGTGTGTGTGTGTGTGTGTATGTCCCACTCTTGTATTATCTATTCAGAAATGATATGAATTTTATATGGGCAATAAGGTAACATTAGATTAAACATAAATTGATACATTTCTTTATTCTTTAATTAGCTATGGCTTCCTCTTAGATATTTTAGTGAACTCAGGTTTGGTCTCTTTTCCTCAATGCTAAGCAACTCACCTGATTTAGGGTTGATTAGATGAGAAAGTACCGGACGGTAAATGGGCTTAGGAATTTTATGCTAAAATTCAAACTTTAAACTGTATGGATTTGCGCTTATTCTAAACGTAGTGTTTTTCCAAATACATAAATATAAGCTGTATTGGGATTTAAAAGATGTATCAGTATTTCCGGCTGATTCATTCGTTAAGATTGTAACAAAGTCATCCAGAATTGCTGGATTCTACAGAACGGTACTGTACCACTCTGACATCTGATATATGCACAAATCAGCCCTGTAGATGAAGCGCATATGTTCTGTAAATTACATAAATTCTTCTGTGTTTAGATGTTTTGCTTGCTGCACAGTGAAGACATTCATGGATTATTGTGTTTTTGTGTTTTTCAATTTGTTTACTGCATGCAGTTGATTCCTCTTTATTATTGATAACCACATGGTACAACACTTTGTATGTTTAGGCCTTCCAACACCTCAGTTTTAGCCACACTGCTAATTCCATATTTATCTAAGGCAGAAGGTCAGCTCTTATTGGATTAGCCTTGGTGTTCCTTCCTGCAAACCTAATACTATTTTTTTTTGTCTTTGTAAAGGAAAGACCATGGGCAGAGCTCATTTTTATTCAGGGTTGGAATAGAGTTTGTAAGAGGCAAGGAAAGAGGAAATCGATACAGCCCTACAAGGCCACAAGAATCACAAATCCTTGTTGCCTGGCATGTATGACAAAGCCGTTCAACCTGCTGTCAGAACATTACATTTAAATATTTAGCTGCACCACTGGTGACGTGGGGCTGGAAACTTCCTGTGTAGTGTTCACGGAAAAAACTTAGTGACCCTCTTTTCCAAAAACACCTAGTACTGCTTTTCCAAAGAAGCTTTTGCTTTGTCTATTGTCTTGGACAAAGGTGAACCTTGAGTGTGTGTGTGTGTGGTGTGTGTGTGTGTGTGTGTGTGTGTGTGTGTGTGTGTGTGTGTGTGTGTGTGTGTGTGTGTGTGTGTGTGTGTGTCCTCTCACCTTTAGCCATTAGAAGTAAGGGGTTTGTTTACTGTGTGCTGATTCTCTCCAAGGAGTTCCCCTCCCACTCACTGCTTTCACAGGCTGCACAAACATTATCCCTTTAGCATCTATAGAGGAACTTCAGCACAGGCCCGCTGTCGCTCTGCCATAGCAAGGACTGGACACAACTCTCACCATACTGTCTCCCGGAGGGATTATTTTCCGTAAATAACACAAAGCTCTTATAACCAATAGGTCCCTGATTTATAGGAAAGAGCAAAAGGAAAAAAGGCAAGTGATGGATCTAGCATCAAAATATTCTTGCAGAAAAATATACTTTCCTGTATATTCTCGAAGTAACTTCTTCTCAAGGCAACAGAGAAAAATGTGCACAATTTCCACCTAAATATTGCAGATCAGCCAGGACATGTTAGCGAAGGTCTGAAATGTGCTTTGTTTGCAATGGAGCTGCAAGTCTAACATTAAAAGTATTGCAAGCCTAAAGAGCCGAGAGAGAATAAAGAAATCTGCAAGCTATGCGCCTGTATCAACACACGCTCATCTTATATCAGTGATAATCTGGCACAATTAGACTATGGATGTGTTTTCTGACATTGTATGATAGGCTGCTAGAAAAATCTGAGAAAGAAAGTGAAAGTGACAATACGTGTCACTGTGAATCACAGCACAGCACACAGTGAGACACAACGAAATTAGATCTCTGCATTTAACCCATGCACACAAATACACATGTGCACCCAGAAGTATGGGTCCATTTCAGATTATAGAATGTCTGTGCTTCCCACAGGTCAGAAATATATCAGTGGAGTATTGCATAGGGTGATGCATTTTAACATATAAACAAATAGCAAATTTTACTGAGGGAGTGCAGCATTGACCCACACAAATACTGAAACCCATGTGTCTCATGGTGCTCATCGTTTTCCCTTTATGTTATGTATATTATGTGTTATGCATTTTAAAACTTGGAAAAATTAAACTAGTTGTCAAAATATATCTCTAGATGCTGACATTACATGGCCTTAGTCTTGCCTCAGAAAGTCATGCTGAGTAACAGGTTATAAATTAAATGCTGAGGACATCTGTGCATGCACATGTCTAAAGATATCCCACCTAACTGGTGAACTTTAATAAGCATCTTGTACCTAAACAGGCCTTCAGTTGCACAACACACACACACACATACACACACACACACACACACACACACACACACACACACACACACACACACACACATAATATCCATAGCAAAAGCCTGAAGAATAGGATGCTATGGCGCAGCTTCTCATGAGTCCAGGATCATCATCCTCACTGTCGAGTCTTTAGAGCGGTGGAGCTCCAGAAGGGATGTACCTGACCTCACTAATGCTCTTGTGGTGGAATGCAATCAGTTTAATGCTGCAGTGTTCCACCCTCCTCAGAAGATCAGAGCTTGCTACAGCAAACAGGACATAAACGACATTCACATCCTTGACTTTATAGGAAATGCTGGTTGAGTCTACAGTCTTTTATCTAGATACACTGTATCTGGATTCAAAAGAGACACACACACACACACACACACATGCATATACACATTCTAGCCCCACTTACTGTAGAGAGTTCCTAAAGCAGTGGCTCAACCCTGAAGTCACCACTGGTAAAACCCAAATTCTCCCCAAAGCGACACCCTGCTCTGTGACACAATCCGTCACCAAGGTAACCACACCGCCCAGGCTGGAGTGATGGATGTTGATTGAAAAAGTGGAGCTGGCAGCAGGAATAGATTCGCAGCCAGGCCTGAATTGAACTGCGTGTCCCCGGCTATTTTTCATCCCATACTCATTTAGAGTGCTGGAAATGGATATTTTACCCGCTTCTGTACTGACATGCCATCACATTATACAGTAAACAGCAGAACTTTCCCTCTCCTCATCACCTGTTCATTCTATTACCAGCACATGCTTTCTCTGTGTGTATGTGTGGCTGTCGGTCTGTCTGTTCCCCTCTCGTCTGCACTCATAAGGCCTGTTGTACATCCGTGCAGAAAGGCAAGGCGCTGCAAGGTGTTGGTTATCTCTCTTGAGCAGATATTAAATGCTTGCGCCCATGGTGTGATCAGCCGTCACTGCCTACTCAGGGAATAAATGGCCCTGAAATAAATCGTTGCCCCACTCTTTCTTCCCCTCTTTTTCTTTTGGGTTGTTTTCACTCCTTTTACGTTGCCACTCGCCATATGTGACCCAGATTTGAATATCCAAAGGCGATAGCCGAAGCAGTTATTGTGCCTATGAAGGAAAAAAGAAGAGAAAAAAAAACAATGGAAGTGGGGAAGCATGGATAATGAGTTTATCTTCTTCTCTCAGGTGGAAGAGCTGATGAGAGTGAGAAGGAGTAATAGCAATAACTTGCTTCGTTTGGGTGGGACCACCAAAAGTGGGGTGATGTTGTGGCAGGAGGATTAGGCCTTTTGTTCTGATGATGAGGAAGAAGAGAAACCTGAGGGTTCTATTAAAGATCCCATTAGAATAATCATTCTCTGCCCCGAGCAGCAAGAGCTGCATAACTGATGAGAACTTTAAAAATGTTCAGTTCTCTCTCTCCCTGTCTCTCTCTCTCTCTCTCTCCTTTGCTCTCTCTGTCTCTCTCTCCCTCTTTTGCTTTCTCTCTGACTCTAACCTGATCTCTCCCTCTCCCCAGACTCTCTCTGTCTCTCTCTCTCTCTGCCTGTCTCTCACTCTCTTTTTCTCTCCTCTTTACTTGCTTTATACTTTTCTCTTTCTACCCATCTCCTGCTCTCTCTCTCTCTTGTTCTCTCCCTCTCTTGGCCTCTCTCTCTCGCTCTTTCTCTATGTCTCATCTGCTGCTTCACTCACTCTCTCTTCCACTTTATCTCTCTCTCTCTTCTCTTTCCTTGTTTATTACTTTCTCTTTCTACCTATCTCCCCGTCTCTCTGTCTCTCTCTCTCTCTCTCTCTCTCTCTCTCATGGTCTCTCTCAGGCAGCTAATTGAATGTTGAAGTGCTGTGTTTCAGATTGTTTTAATGGTCAGCTTGTTTTGGTTCATGAGCAGACAATCTGGAAATACAAATGGGCAAAGAGATCAAAACTTTAGTTTTACTTTAGTTTTAACTCAGCCCCCAGCCAAGTGTGAAAATGAAATATGGTATGATAATGATGTTGTGTGTGTGTGTGTGTGTGTGTGTGTGTGTGTGTGTGTGTGTGTGTGTGTGTGTATGTGTGTCAATACGACAATATTACCATGCGTTTTCTATGTTAACACTGTTTATGTTGCCAGTATTTACATTTTTGTTTCTTTTTTAACTGAATGTAAAATAGTAGGACAACAATCTACTTACTGATAAAATACGGGCACAGTTGTTGTTGCAGATGTTTCAGGAATAAGACACTTTCACTTCTTGTTGGTTGCAGGGGCAGTGACTAGAAAACCTGACGCAGTGGAGCCAGAGAAACAAACAGACCACACAGTTAAAATTGCCGGCGTCATCGCTGGCATTCTCCTCTTCGTCATCATCTTTCTGGGTGTAGTGCTGGCCATGAAGAAAAGGTAAGACCCGTAGTTCCGAAATGTCTGAAAAGTATGTCACATTTTATGGCAGCCCCATACCTTAAATACTGGATCAGACAAGCTAGATTTTGTAATTATCCTGTACCAATCAAAAATGAATTAAACCCAAGATATCGCATGCATATGATCACATGAAAGTCAGCTCTAGTGAATCTGTGCTGTTTGTTTTTTGACTCCCAAACACCCCCTTTTGTCAAGCGAACGCTGAATAATTGATTTGATTGCTCTGATAACCGCCATTAAAATGTTTGCGGCACCAGTATACAGTGCATGATGAAATATTCATTTTTTTTCTCCATGCTATAGTCAAACAAATGAACACGTTTTAATGACCCTCAAACAGGAAATAGGAAAACGTTTCTGAAGCTTATCTCGTGCTAGAAGAGAAAAAGTAAAGCGAGATAAGAGAGAAAAATTGATGAAAGAGTTTTTTTTTCTCTTTTTTTTTCTTTTCAAAGGGAGGCCTAGGGCATGTTGCTGCAGGCTAGTTTACATTAGCTCTCATCCTCAGCTGGAGTGCAAAGCTCTCTGAGTTCTGTACAAAAAACCTCAGGAAGCAACCTTCTGCAAATAGCCCAACTTCTTTTTGTATACAGCAAAGAGCCTGTAACTCACTATGTGAGTAGGCAAGTGTTCGATGACTTTAAATAGCGCCTTTTCCATTTTTTCACTGTCTGGAGAGAGGCTGTGATTTTAAAGCAAGAGAACGAAAGAGGAAATATCTTTTTTAAATCCCAGTCATTACCTCCTCTGAATAAGGATATTTGTCTCTATTGATTTTGCTGGTGAGTTTCAGAATGGCCAACAGTTTGGAGAGGCATGCTGTTATTTTGCTAACTAAGCAAGACAGCCAATTACATAAAATCGATGGTTTGCCTTGTCAGTGTAGTTTTTAGTGTAATGATCTTGGCATATCTGGTTATAAATAAAAGTGATGCGACGGCCGTCATTGCCAGGGGCATTAGGGATTGAGTAGGGACTGAAATCATGAGTACAGCAGACACATAATAAAGTTTCTGAGCTATAGTTCTTTGATTTTTGCTGGAATATGTGTCCGTGTTAAAGTCAGAAATGGGAGGAAAATAAACTAGAAAGCCTTGTTCCTCGGCTGTCCTTTAAACTATATTTAGGGTCTAGATAACATTTTTATTTCTATGACCATCACAAATCTGTGTAAAGTGTTAGGGGTGTACAGATCATTTTAGGCCCTGTTGGAAAACTGAGCACTGTTCTAACAGCTTTACCTGTAACCCTCTCTTTCTTGATCTTTTCATCTCTGCTATCTAACGTGACAGTTGCAGCCTCCCACACCTCCTTTCCCTCACTTCTCTTTCGTGGAGCAAACAAACAGCCTGATAAAGTTTAAGTGGCAGTGACCATCTACCCCCCCCCCCTCTTACCCTCAGCCTGTCAGAGCCAGTTCTCACATGCTCCCAGCAGCCACCTTGCCCTCACAGTCACTCGAGTAGCTCCTCACTTGTGTCACCATATCAGGTTTTGTTCATTTTCTATTTTTCGGACATTAATATTTTTACTTTTTCTTTCCTTCCATTTACATTTCTCCCCTCTCCACCACTGCTTTAATCCTTCCACCACCCCACTCGGCAGAAGAACCTATCACTCCTACACTTATTACCTGTAAGTAACCACTTTGTGAAACGCTTAGTTGCCATGCTTTCTCTCCACCACGCCGTTTGATATTCCATGCATGAAACCCAAGTGACTTCCTTCCCCCCTTTCAAACTGAAGCACAAGCTTTCTAGTGTTCTTGCTGTTTGGCACTGAGCTAACAGGCCTCGCCTGAAGATGCCAATCATTCATGTCTATTTGGATTTTTTTTAGCCTTCGCCAGGGCCATCCAGGTCTCTTTGTTATCTTTTTTAATGAAGCACTCTTAAATGAATCACGTCTTGGCGATGATACAACTGAGCTCTGTTCGCTTGAATCAGTAATGCACGAAAGTGCTTGAAATCTCAGAATATGGTAATTATTCCCTTGAGACAATCCTACAGTGCTCCAGTTCGAAGGGGGTGATTCGATTAGGAACCGATATCTTAATGTTTCAAAATTCCCTTAGACATTAGAATGTTTTCTTAGCCTTGACAGATAGTTAGCAGTCGAGTTTTCCCCTTGCTTGGAGTTAAAGTGTTAAGTGGTCTGTGCCAAGGCCAAGGGGAAAGCTATGAGCTGCTGCAAGACCTTCTAGCTTTTCTAGCATTGATCCACTGGAATGATGACTAACCCCGATCCTCTCTCATCTCAAAAACACCATCGCAGACATGAAACTAACCAGGGTCTTGTCTGCCCATTGGCCTAATCCTGTCCTGCATCCCATCTCACCCTGCCATCATCCATCGCTCTAAGTTCCCTCAATCATCCATTTAACTGTTGCTCATCTCACAACCTTAGTTGCTTTTCTTCCCTTCATGTTTTAACTCTTCTTTTTGTTTGTTTGTTTGTTTTTGGATTTTTTTTGCATGGCTTTGTTGGCAGCATGTGAATCCTTCTTTTGCTTTACTCATTAAGAAAAGCTGACAGTTCTCTATTATTAGACTGCAGTCATAATGACAGCCCTGTGTAAAGAGTGAATGGCTTTGTCAAAGCCCAGAGTGCTTTAGAGATATGTTGGGACTTTGAGTATGTATTCTGTATGTCTGCATCTGATGGACCTGAGGATATAGTAGGGGGTGACATTGATGCTGATTTAAAAATAGATTTTGTGTGGCATTTTTTTTTATTTAACTACTTCTGTGATTTCCTTCTTAGTCATGCTTTAATTTATCAACACAACACAATATCTTTTCTGGATATTTTTAAAAGAATTTGTGTTAGTGTGTGCCAGGTTGCTTGCTGTCACAGAAGCACTTCCCCCTAGCAAAGATTTGGAGGAGACAGAACATCTCCAGGGCTTGTAGATAAATCCATGATATGGGGGGACATTTTTCTCCATTTGTTGAAATTCTCTATATTTGGATACAGAGCTGCTACTACTTTATTTAGCACTAATTCCCTAAAGTCTCCTTTCCTATCAGGAAGGATTACAGATAGAAAAAGAGCACGTCAGAGCCCATCATTTCTAAGTGATTTCACGTTGCCATTTCATGGCATGATTTTTCCCATCAAGTATTATGTCAGAATGTTAGCTGCTGTTAGCTGTTTTTTCAGTGTTTTCTAATAGAATCAATACATTCTCATTAGCATGCATTTATATATATATAAAAAAATATTGGATACAGCTACCTCGTGTCTGCAGTCATTGTCCATTTTACCAGCTCAGCCTGTCATACATGTGCACTTAATAGTTTACAATTACATAATGTAGTCCATCTGTAAGCCATCTTTAAATTCTTCATCTATGTTTCTGCTTGTTGCCAATTAACTCCCAATTAAGTGATCTTTGTCCCAACCACTTTTCACAATCTGAGTGGGATGTAAGCTAAATTTGCCACAGAAGACATTTTGGTAGACAACTGCTTTTGGTAGTGGTTAATTCTCAGCCCCACAGTGACATGGTAGTGTCTCACACACACCCACATACCCACACACACACACTCACCGCTACCAAGCCAGTGTCTGTGTTGAGAGCGAACTACAATCAATATAAAATACCTGCTCACTGAGCACTTGTGGGACATTTAGTGATAGGGGCAGGGGGTGTGGGTCTAACAAATGAAACAGGGAAACAGAGGGACTACATCCTGATTGTAAACTACAAGTGGATTAAATGGCAAATGACTGGAGATACAAGGTAGGTTTACCTAATAAAGTGCTTGATTTATCCATATATCAGCTTTTAATCAACTAATTTCATAGAAATGGCTGAACATGATACTTTGTAACTGCTGTGTGTGTGTTTTTATGTCAAAGGCCTTAAGTTTTCGATTTTGCATTTCATTGATTTTGATTAGGTTTGATTTAACTGGTGACTGGCTTTAAAGTTATTACACAGTCCCTTATGGGTTCAATATATACACTACATGCAGAATGAAAGTGTGTAAAATAGAACATCTTCATGTGTAAACCATTTATTTGAAACTTTACAGCATTTGATCCTTGCTTGTTCTTGCTGGACTTGGTTGAGAGGATTCTGACAATGGTGAAGTGTGTTTTTTCCACTGGGAAGCTGAAAACAGTCAAAAAACAGTGTGGCTATGCAACTTGCTCCATCATTCCCTCAGATAGTCGCTGCCAGAGGAGCAGCAGCCATAAAGCATGGATCTCAAATGAGCAAGGGGCTTGCTCTCTCTCCATCACTCGCTCATGCTTAGCAGGGAAGGCTGGGAGACAGGGCCATTTAGCTCCGGCCTTCGACAGACTGAGTCCTGGCGCGTGAGAGCCTTAATTAAATCTTACACCGAGAGCTCACGCAGAACAAGAATCAAATTAATTGCAACAAGGGGATGTGCATTTGTCTCATTTGACAGCCTCTGCGTATTGAGAGGAGTAGGAGGTAGAAGAAGTGTAGAGGGATGAAGAGGCAATTTGCACTCTCTCACCACAAGCCTGATAGATCGAGGAGCCGTCATGAGTCGCCTTTTGTCCAGGTGTCTGCTCATTGTCAAGAAACTCCCAATCAAATTTTTTGTCCCGCCAGCCCCTCCTGGCCACAATGGGATGTGATCAGCAAGCTTAGTCATAATTTAGGCAGGAGTTGCCTGTATACAGTAATTTATCTAGTGCGCCTGGCAGAGCATTAAGCTATCCGACATGACGTCCAATTAATTCAGTGCTGTTAATTGGCAAACAGGAGAATACCTGGGGACACATAGCAGACTCACTCCTGTACAACCCCCTGGAGAAAACTGATTTCGTGTTCTGCAATAAAGTGTTTCCCATTCAGCCATCAGAATGAGATCTTTTTTCAAAGATTAACCACAGTTTGCTTGCCACCTCATCAGCAATACTTTCAAGGCTTATGTCCCATTTAACTCGTGAAAATCTGCTCTCGGAATATTTGGGATGTGTGCATGTTTGTGTGGGCTACAGTAAAATGTTACATGCTTAAGAGTGAAAGTGACTACCCTTGTCATTGCAAGGTCACAGCACAGCAGACAGTGAACCACAACGAAATTGGACCTCTGCATTTAACCCATGCACACTCAAACCCATGCAGCAGTGGGCAGCTATTGAAAGCGCCCGGGGAGCAGTGACAGGGACGATACCTTGTTCAAGGGTACCTCAGGGCAACCTATTAGGAAGGGGTTCGAACCCCTGATCTTCCGATCATGCGGCTAACGCCCTAACCACTAGGCCACCACTGCCCAAGCTATAGAGTAAAAAGCCAGTGTACTGATTTGGGAAGTGTGCTTCCATGCATTTCTTCCTATCCTCCTACTGGTAGTCCGATCATATCTAAAATAACATGGAGAAAAGGCATTGTTAAAGGAGGAGATTAGATTATAGCAACTTTTTAACATTTGTAGGTTTAGTATAATGATCTTAGGCACAGTTGTGATACTATACAAACATACTGGTCATGTTTCACTATAGATCCAGCTTAAATAAGAATGCATCCTGTACAGAGAACACACCTCTGCACATTTTAATGACTGCTTTCTGAATCGAAACATATTGGGAAAAGTGGCAAACATTATACCTGTGCAAACATTTATATTTTATGGGGGTTTTTTTTTCCAATAAATCAAACTTAGCCTTGAAATTCTGTTTCGTGGCATCCAATCTACTGTAGAGTCACATCAAATGAACCTAGTGAACATAAGCCAGAATGAGTTTTTGTCCATGAGATCAAGAAGGGCATTAGAACTATTGATTGAGAGCCATGTTACAAGCAAATAAATCTCTGCAGTTAAAAAGGGCTCTATTACCACCTCCACAGACGACCCACTTCCTCACAAATCATCACAGAACAAGACCCTGCATGATGTGGAGGCCAATCACCGAGCTTCCTTTATGCTTGGCTATCGTACACACAATAAAAGGACTAGTGAAAAAGCTGGAGCGCTACAAAGAGCCACGTTGGGATCCAGTGATAGAGAGCTGGGTGGCTAACACAGATGACCCTTCGGCATAAGCTGCGTCCCTGGTGTTTTAGATGAGCAGTCCTTTTTTAATTCCTCTATGCTCCAGGTCAGAGCAGAGTAGATTAATTTTGTTTGTGACAGGAAGGCCTTTTTTATGTGACGGATATGGCCAGTGGTTTTCTGAGTCAAACTGTGGATTTGGGGTCACAGTGCAGTGCAAGAGGAAGGGAACAAAATTGCCTCCCTTAGCTGTGTTCACATGTTGGCGGTAGAGAATGGGGAGGGGCAGCAGCTTTGTGGGCCTTTTCACAGGACTTCACATCCCGCAATTAAGGTTTAACAATAAACTCAGATTGCATTTATGATTATTTAACATTTTGACATAATACATATATTGTATGCATTTAATAAAAGTACACGGGTTTATGTTTAATAAAGTTGTGAAAAAGAAAAAGGCTTAAGAACCAAATAGAAATGAATTAAAGCTAAGAAATATCTCTGCAGGAGAAGGAGCACGTATAGGTTGATTAGGCATAAACATACACACAGTTTAGGAAAATAAAATGGAAAAGAGGTCAGTTTTGGTTTTAGAGCACAACAAAGTAAATATTCAATCATTGTAGTTCTGTTTTACTAACACACATATTCAGTATCTCTCTTGGAAAATGGCTAAAGCTGCTGCCTGATCCTGTTTAACCATCACCATAGCTAGCTGTACTGCTAGTGCATTCCTTGTGATAAAAATCTCTATAAATATGAGGGTGGCGGTGGTCTAGTGGAAGGGTACTTGCCTATGGACCAATGGCTCAAGAGGTCCCAGGCTCAAATCCCACCTCTGGCACTGCCACCACTGGGTCCCTGAGCAAGACCCTTAACCCTGAGTTGCTCCAGGGGGGACTGTCCCTGTAATCAGGACATGGAAGTCACTGGATAAGAGTATCTGCTAAATGCTGCAAATGTAAATATAATTTATGGGGCTAAAATACATGACTTTTTCCTTAAAAAATATTTATTTTAACCAAATGCCCTGATCTCTGCATAAAAAACATAAGCTCCCTAAAACCTAACTGATTGACAAAAAAATTAACGCAACAGACCCCACATATTTTGGTGGCAATAAATGCCAGGAATGCAATGATCCAGATATAATTTCTAAATTGTTTCAAATTACATAAACACCCATTAATACGTTGAGATTAAGTAAAGCCCCAGAATTTGATTAGGAGAGAAAACAAGCTAACGAATCTAACCCTGGGGGGTGTTTTACCCTAAGCTAATCTACTGTGTTATTTTTATTGTAGTTTAGCTTTAATTCATTTCATTTTTTTCCTGAGTGTTACGTTTGTTATGTTTGGCAGGGTATTTAGTGCACAAGATGGCATATTTAATGCATGTTATTGATGTATCTTTATGCGTGCTTAGTTGGCAAGTTGGACCAAAAAAAAAAAAAACAGTATTTAATTAACTATCGGATGCCTTAATGGATATTTAGGGCATTGTGTATAATACTGACAAATAGACCAAATATCTATTAGCTGAACTGAAACTTTCCTTTTCAATCATTTATGTTCTTTATGTTCAGTTATCGGACATATATTTACATTCATAAAGGCGTGACACTTTCTCTCTTCATTCTGTCATGTAGAGGTCATGAGAAAAGCTTAAAGCCGCTATACATCAGTGAGGCTGAACTTATTGTTCATTAAATGCTGTTCAGGCCATACCTGAACACAATCCTTCAGGCTCCAAAAACATGAGCTGTGGAGGCCTCTGCCAGTGACACATACACACGGCATCTCTGCTACTAAAATCCCCAAGTCGATAGCACAGTTTGTAAGTTGGTTTTAATTATTAATAGTCAGTTTGTTGGGACTCAGGAAAGATCGGTGTGAAATGAAAGAGAAGACTCCCTCTTCTCCCTCTCAGTCAGTAGATCCTGACTGTGAATTTCATTCAGCTTATGTAGCTTAGCAAGGTTGGTTTCAGAATGAAGCCTCATCAGCATGGCCCAGTGCAAAATGACTCAAGTGAAGTTTAACTTTCAAATCAGTATTTCTCATCACATAAATAATATGTAAAACATATTGGATATTTTTTTTGTAATATAGCTACAGCATACCCTAAAACACAACCTATAATTTCTCTATTCTAGTCCTTACAATACACTAGATCCTAGATATTAATCTAATATAGCTTAATAGCTCATACACCGATATTTTTCTTCCAAGTAATAAGTACACACTACAATTTACTCAATGTTTATGCTTAAGGAGAAAAGTCAACCAGAAGTATCTTAAATCCCTTTTACAGGGTAAAAAGGCAGTACAAAGATTCAAAGAGGTAGAAAACTCTTGCAGAGCATTCTAGTAAGAACCTGGAAAAGCCCAAGCAATGAAATGTGTCTGGGCTGTAAAGAAAAGCAAGCACTTGAGCTTTAGATTTACCGGATCCTTACCTAATCTCCTCTTATAATTTAAATTCCTCCTTTAATATGTAGCATTACTGTGAAATGTCATGTGAATATGTGTTTACCACCTTGTTTCTCCAAATAATTATGCAGTTATGAGATATTTTGTTATATTTTCTATTTCCTTTTTTTAGCTTAATAGAATTGGGTGTTTAAAGTAGATATTTATAGAAATGTTTTAATTGGCAGAGCAGTGGGACTCCAGGACTAGGGTTGGCAATATTAGTGTAAACTTATTTTCTAACAACACTTAAAAGATTGCACCCATTGTGTACAGTTCCAACTGTCCCATTTTGGGTTTTACATAAGAATCACTTTGAGCCCTTTTCCACCAACTGGGAACCGGTTCCGCCAACAGCCAGACCGGAGCCAGTTCCCTGTTGTCGAAAAGGACTATTTGTGCCTGTTCTTGTATTATTATGGCCTCTTGTGTTGCCATTCTCAATGCCTATTCAGACATTTTTATGTATTATTAAGAGAATGGAAAAGTGGTAGATGCTTAGCAAATACTTTAGGATTACAGCTAAAAGCTAAAAGCCTTGCTGGCATTAGCCTAAAATGATAAAATGAGTTTGAGTTTTGTAACCGGAATCTCTGCAGTGGAAATTTGGAGGCTTTCGAATGAAGATAGTATGAAACAGCTGCTCCTATCATGTCTCATGTCAGAAGACTCAGTGGCTGTAGCAAGTGTGTGCTGTGACAGATTGTTGTAGTGAGGTCATACTGTAGCAGTCTGGCAGTGAGCAGCAGATGTTGTGAAAAGAAGATGTTGTGCTTCACCTGCAACAGTGTAATTAAGCTGTCAAGCCGTAATGTCTTAATGTCTCCTCCTCCCGCATGATCCTTCACGCATGAGATGCACATTGGAGTCATAACGCAGATTGGGCTTTCTCATTCATCCAAACAGGCAAATTAATATTGCAAATCAGGCTTAGTGAGTCTTCATTAAGGCCAGATTTGTGTTTTTGTTATGCTGTGTCAAGTAGGCTACATTAAATGACATCGAATGAAAGTGTTATGCAGGTGTCTGTGATTCCCCTAAGAGTAAAACAGGATGTGCATATTGTGGCTGTGGAAAAGAGATCTGCAGTAAGAGAATGAAAATGGAATTCAAAATGAGCCTGTGCACAGTAATGTACCTTTCTATTCATGATATCTTTAAAGACAATGAATTATAACTCATAGTCTTTTATTCCCAAATAAAATGTAACTTTACCATTCCTTTAATGATGGCTCTGCTCACACTAATATTGCTTTGTCATTTGTTATGTAAGGAAGGGTACGTAAAGAAAGCTACAAGACCATTTTATAAAATTGTGGCCTTCCAGGTTGCAGAGTTTTTGGTTGCTTGTTCCAAGAAAAGCGTTTTACCATTGTATTTTTTTTTTCTTATGTAAAATCAACATCCCATGACCATTTAGAGCAGTTTTATTAACATGCCTCTTGACCAAAATGTCATTAAATTCTGAGTCTAGAGGTTAAATTGACTTGGAAATATGTATGTGAGATATCGTAGAGGTGACCTCCATGTCCATGCATGTGGAAGAGCTCTTGATGGCATGGTGACAGCTCATCCCAAGCTCCAGTGCCCACGCCACTCATTTGAATGCCCTTGCATCATCAACCATACATATTAATGGATAAGGCTGCCTGATAATTCATCATAGTCTGTTGTGTCCAAATGTTGGTTCAGACCTAAATAGTCATTGACAGAAACTAGAGGTGCATCAGCAATGAATGTTCATTGTTAGTTCTGCCAAATTGGCTGATAAGCTTCTCTGTTTGGACACTCACTGTTTGGACTAAATGAACACATGAAACACTCCACTTCCAGCACTTTTTTTAGCCCAAATTGCAATATAAATAACATTATTCATTCTTTAATGGGTCAGACTTGCACTTTAAATTCAATAAATGTGAACGGCATGCTTATAAAACAAATTAGACACACTTCTGCCATAATAAAAGTAATAAACTTGTTGATTGCCATTTACATTGTTCGGAGCGGCAGTCTGCTGATTGCAATCGTGCACCCCAGCTTTAATGTGACTAGACACAAGCAAGTTGTGTATATGTCTGTAATATTGTGCTGTATTATTGTTTTCTTTGAATTGTAGTATGAAATGTATATGTGAACAAACCCAGAGGCAATATTGCTTGACTGTGTTTTTGACAAACAGTTTATTACATTACAGATTTTTTTTTTTTTTTTTTTTAGATGTGTTGGTTTATAACTGTACAGGTCACTTTAGATATCTTGGTCATACAGATTTTAAAATGGAGCTTTTCTCCTTCATGAAAAGTTAAATACAGTGAAATGCATTGCAGATAGCATCACAGAGATTATTTTCCCATTCCAGCTCTTTAGCCATTTCCAGCATATCAAATATGAAATATCTTTTTGTGAAATGAATATCCCCCTGAGCTCCCATGTTTCTCTCTGAGCGAGTTTTCTACATATTAATGGAGACGCCATCATGCTCCTGTGTATCCGTTGTGGCTTTACCCCGAGGTTGGTGTCAGCACACCCCTGCCAAACATCGGATTTATAGCTGTGAATGATGAACAGAATGGGTTTTTTTTTATGCAACGGCGGTCTGGACAGAGTGCCTAGCTCAAGGGTACATCTGCAGCTCCGCTCTCCAGAGGCCCCGGCCATCACAGCTCCCAACCACACACATCACGGCAGGGGCTTTTATTTATGTTTTTTACTCTGAAAAAAAGAGGGCGAGAGAGATAGAAACTTACCTCTCTTTAAAAGGATTTTCACTTTTTTCATCTTAACCTAGGCCCCCTCTATCTGCAGGGTTTCAGGTTAAACTTCAAATGGAAAAGGCTTGTGCCCAAAAAGGGGGAAAAAATGGAATAGAAAGGGAGAAAATGTCTCTAGTTGCTTTTGAAAAAAAAAAAACAGAGGGAGAAACTGAAAGGTTGAGAAAGGAATCTGCAGGGACAGTTCCTATCTTGCTAGCATTAGGTATGCATGGGCAGGGGATGCGTGTCTTCTATGTGTGAGGTGAAGGCACAGCAGGATGTGCCTGGATGCTTGTGTACCTCACCTTGTCCTTTCTCTGCCCACCATTTCAGGATGGCGGGGGGCATCTGAATAAACAAGCGCACATCCCGTTGTTACTCGTGAAGTTTCTGATGTGCTTTTGTCAGTAACTGAAACAACCAAACCGCTCACTGCACGATATCAACATTCTGACTGGCCTTTTAACACCAGCACCCCTCCAGAGACTCTACCAGCTGAACACCAGTAGTTGTGTGACAGCGCTGGACTCCTGAGATTAACAGTTGCAATATTAGCATTGCTTTAAAAGAGTCAGCACCCATCCCCGGGCAGCAGACTGTTGTGACTGTGTGTGCAGACAGCGAGCCCAGCAGGGCCGCTGCAACAGAAGCAGGATTGCAGAGTTGCCAAAGTGGCTCCAAAAAGAGCATCTCTCATCTGAAGTGATGCGTTTCTCTCTCAGCTGGTGTCAGACTCTTTAAGCCCCTCAGCAGCTTCTGCAGCGTTGGTTTCCTGACTCAGAATTGATGATGCCGCCTTGGCCACTGAGTGCCACCAATCTGTCGTTTTTCATTTTCCTTCCCCAGCAGCAAGCTACAGAGGAAGCACCCTGTTCTTTATTTGGACATCAGAATTTCCAGCTTAGTGTTTGTTACACCAGGTGTAGGAGTGGAGCTGTAGGGCTATGGAACTGACTCTTTGCACGCTTTAGCCACATAATAGTTCTTTGATCGCCGTTGGTACAGAAAGCTTTATTCAGCATTTCAAACTTCTCTGTGGTTGTCTAGTGGTAGGACCTGCAGCACCACCAACACCACCATTGGGTTCCTGAGCAAAACCATTAACCCCAATTTGCTCAATGGAGACTGTTCTTGTTGTTAGGAAATATACATCATTTTGGGTTTCCAGAATAAAATGCTTTGCTTCATTTACTGCATTGTTGCAGCTTGAGACTAGGGTTAGGGTTAGGGTTAGGGTTAGGGTTAGGGTTAGGGTTAGCAGCAAGGAAAGAACTATGATAAACTTGCCAGCACAAACATTTATTTGTACATGCTAAAATCATTATTATTTGAAATGAATAACTTAACTCCTATGATCTTCTGCAGGGATAATCATTAACAATTGCACACTGAATTGAACAATTGAATAATCATTAACATAATCATTGAACAATTGTAAGTTCAAACCTCAGCAACAGCACAGCCTTTCAGGGCCAGGAGTTTAAGAGAGCAAAACAGAACATAGTGATAGCAACAGACATGCCATTTATCTAGATAGCATGTGTAATTTATCATAACTACAATGGGGAAAGAAAAACATCTGCGTTAAAATAAACTAAAATTAGATTTAATGAAATTTTTGGCATCTGTAAAGTCCAACCTTGCACCATGTTCTAGGAAATGAAAGTGGTGCAAGGTTGTAAAGTTGTAAAGTGAAGTTTTCTTTTACAATATTAACCTCAGTGTTGTTAAGGTTAATCATTGCATGCTTTTTAAATCATCTCAGGGCAGCGAGACATGATGTCCCATGTCAAAGCTTTGTCGCAGCCTCTCTGACATTTCTTTTGCCACTGTTATTGGTGGAGCACTGTAGAGCGCATTCACATTTGTTTTCCATTTTCCCTCCACTTGCTCTCCCCATTTCACCCTGAGACGGAACGCGTCCTGACATTTGCAAGGAAATTGGCTGCTCTCGCTTTTGTCACATTCCCCGCAGTTGTTTCGCTCCTCCTTCCCAGGTGAATACATGAAACGGAGACAATCAGAACGCCTCAAACAAAACTGAAACGGGTTGAGGCGCCCATGAAATTCCGCATACTTGAAGCTCAACTTTCTTAAAAAGAGTTTAATATAGTTTGAATGCAGAAAAAGACTAATTTCTAACATATTTTATGTTCCACTGTCTGTTTTGTTTTCAGCAAGCGCAGAGCTAATGTTCTTTTAGATGGTTGGCAGCTTCTTCTATTGTAGGACACATTACCATTTGCAAAGATGGAAAACAAAAAGGGGGGACAAATATGCTTGGGGCAAAAGTACACACATTGCATCTCACTAATCCAGACTTATGTGCCAACACTGTTGTTGTTGACAGTGAGCTTATTCCATTCCCATACTCTATGTGAGTGCCAGGGTTGTTTATTTAAGGCAAAAACTCATGCTGCCAGGTTTAATGCTTTTGGATGTGAGTGCTGCCTGGGGTTGTGTCATTTCTAAGCTATGCAACCAAGTTTCTTGGTAAACAGGGCAAAATGCTGACTCCAGTAAATGCATCAAATAAGGAAAGAAAAGAGAAAACTATAGATTGTAAACAGTAGATTGTTGTTTTATGTGATGGGGATGCATTCTGCTTGTTTCTGTATTGTTGCCATTGAATATTGAAAAAAGCAAAGCTGAATAGATTGGCATATGCTGTTTAGCTGTTTTGTGTTCGGTTTTCTATTCAACAGTTGTGTGGTAGTTGGTGCATTTAATTGCCAGGCACAGTAGCTGTCTCTGCATTCTGCAAGCATAAACACATTCAGCTTTGCTATCACCCTTTATAACTGTGAAAATGTAAGTTGCATGCAATATGGAATGCAATATAGAGACAGAGGGCTTAGTCGATTGAGTCTTCACTTGCTGCCGTTGAAAAGTTTAACAGTCAACAGAGCAAATGAATTACTGTACCACGTCGTCTTTGTGTCTGCACAATATAGTGAAAAGAATGAAGTGAAAGTGACTATCATTGTTAAACACAACAAAGTGCAGCCTCTGGTTTTCACCCACACACACTGTGCAGCAGGGGGCAACCATAGCTAGTGCCCGGGCAGCAGTGATTTGGATGGTACCTTGCTCAAGGATACCTCAGGGCAACCTACTGATCTGGGATTCAAACTCACAACCTTCTGATCTTCTGACTAAAAACTAGGTTATAGCTGCCCCATATGTTCCATTTGTTTCATGCAATGTTCTTTGAGTTTTAAACATATATTTTAGAACCATAAAAATACATCACTGCGATGGGCTGGCGACCTGTCCAGGGTGCGTCCCCCGTCCTCGCCCTGTGTGCGCTGGGTTGGACACCGGCACTCCCCCGCGACCCCGTTTGGGACAAGCGGCAGATAATGGATGGATGGATGGAAAAATACATCATCATGAAATATTTGCTGCGTTTTTATTTGTGCTGGTAATGTTCTTGTTCAATAGATGTAATAACCCACCATTTAACAGTTTGACCATTTAGTTACACCATTTAAATGTGGATCTAGATGAAAATGACAATATTCTGTGAATTCACCCCCCTCCCCCCCATTTGTGCATTTGATATTTATATGGCTAATGGGTCTAATGCCAAGATACCAAATTACAGATTACACATTAGATGACAGCGTACATTAAGTGTCACTTCCGCTGCAAAAAACTTAGGGAAACAGTTAAACTATTAGCTTCCTGTTGAGTCGGGAGATTGAAGGGTGCTGGCGGCCATATGGAACCAAACTCAAAGCAAGAGATTAATTTGGAGCGGCTGACTGTGAGAGAGCTTCATTAGCTCACGGCCGTCCATTAGCGGGGACCGCGCACTGCAGCGTTTAAGGGTCACCTGCCGCTTTTCTCCTTTCAATTGTTGCGATAACGGCATGAGATAAAGTTATACCCCTCAAATGTACCACAGGCTTTCTGTGAAATGACAAGGTCTTGCATTTAAACTCCCGCTGTCTTTAGCATGGTGCGATTTTCCATTCTCTCTGGAGAAATGAAAAGGAGGAGGAATCGTCCATTATGAGAGGAATGTGCAATAAGCTCACATTGTTCTCTTTCCCTTCATTTAACCGGCAGGACACTGTATTGTTTTCTGCTCTTTGTGTTTCTTCTGTAGCGACTATGACTGTCACTCGAGTCATTAGTGTTGTGCAAGCTGGAATTTGTCCCCATTTTAACAGCTCTGATTCTTTCCCCGTAACATGAATGCTTGGAAATGAGTTCGACTCTGCCAGTGACTATGATTACAGCGCCCACTGTAATTTTGCAACACTTTCTGCAGACACTTTAATTTGTTTTTAAGTGCAACGGGAGAATGACTGCTCGGTGACAAATGTGAGCATCTGAAACAAATGCCGATTTGGATGATGACAAGGGCCTGTAAATTTTAAGCCGGTATTTGCAAAGTGCCACTAGAGAGATTTAAGCTCTGGAGGGTAAAGAGAGAGCTCTGTACTTTGAAGTGTTATTACCTTGAAAATCCTCTTGCAGTAAATCAGATCTGATTAATTGTGAATATAAATTACCCTACTGTTGAGAAACAGCAGCTAACACCAAAGCATACTTTATATGCATAAGGCCTGGGATGCCCTCATCCTACAAACACATTGCATCAAATTTTATGTCCTGCTGCTTCTTTTTTGTGAACTACTTTTGTGTAATAAATTTATGCTTGTTTAAATGCTTTATTCCAGTAGCACTGTGTTTACATTCTGAGATGTGAAAAGTGACTGTGGGTACCTTGGTGTAGAGTATATAAAGTACATATGTATATTTAGACTGACATGGACTGTCTTTAAGCCATGCAAAAAAAAAAAATATTGCCTTCCTTCATATGTAAGAGGAGCTTCTAATGAGATTCTTGGGGTCTGTCTCTTAGTCTCACTGTTAGTTGTTGTGATTGTCTGCTGTTCCCAAAGGGGAGTAGTTGTACTGAGTAGGTCAGCAGTGTATCAGCACATCAGGTGGATTAATATGATGTAATGTAGACAGACAAGAAGAAATGCCATGCAATACACATTGAGAAGGTGTAGGCCAAGAAGCACATTCACACTGTGATAGCATCACCATCAGGTATTCCTCTGCCTGTTTCTCCAGGACATATCTCTGCAGAAAGAAAGATGAGGCCATTTAAGGGAGACAGAAATACTGAGCATTTATATTTTATTTATTTATTTATTTATAGATAGATAGATAGATAGATAGATAGATAGATAGATAGATAGACTGATTCAAATGGTAAACTGTGTTTTGATAACAAATATTGAATCAATAAATAAATAAATATTTGAAGCAACTACAGAAAAGTTTGCATTCAAGGCAGAGAGAGGGACGAGATGAAATAGCAGGGAAAAAATGGCTAATGTGTCTGTACTCTGCATTTTTGCCCATAAATCCCCTCGGGCTGTTGGAGAGCTTCTCTCATTTTTCCATTTGTAAAAAGCCCCAATCGCACTGACCTTCAGCGGCTAAACGCTTGAAGGAGACGATGGTAGAGAAAGAGAGCCCGAGAGAGAGAGATGGCTTTACTTTCATTTATTTATGTTTAATGTGCAGGCTGCAGGGGCCAGGTTTGGCTGGCCACTGTTGTTCTGTTTTAGACCACTTAATGCTGAGCAGGAACCATCAGAATCATGCGAGGGGGGCCTCCATTAGAGATAAGACCGTGTCCCCTGGCCAGGCCCCCTTGACCCTGAGGGAAGAAAGAAAGAGGGGGCAGCCATCAGACGCAGTGCTATTTACACTGAAATAGCCACCGGCTCCTGGACGAAATGCTGGAGTGTGCGGCTGCGCTGGAGAGGATATGTGATGCTCACCCACCTGCTAATCATATTTACAGCCTCAATTTGCACTAAAGCCCCTTTCAAACTGCACGTTTTTTTCACAGCCCAGTTAACGCTTGGGGAACTCCATGCTTAAAGATTATTCAAGGATTTCAGGTAGAGAAGTGGCATGATTAGTATCCCAGAATATTAAAGAGGTTTTTAAGGGTAGGAATTTGATGCAGAGAGAGAAAGGAGCAAATGGCTAATTTAGTTTATTTTAAGCACATTATAAACATATGGTTATTGAGATGGCAGTGGTTTGGTCATTGAGGTGATTAAAATTTGGACTGGTGAAATGCCTTTGGCTCAAGTTGAACTGGCAGTCTTGGTAACAGAGCCAGTAATGAAGATAAAACTTACATTCAAAACGAGCTGGCATCCCTAATTCCCCTGGCAACACAAATGAGCATTTTCTTTGCCCTCACCCCCTTAAAGGCATTATGTTTAGAGAGAAATGTCAGTATGATACATGTCTGCTTCATATCCAGCTGACTAATTGGAGGTTAACATGAGGCTTTTAAGCAGCTGATAGTCTAGGGCTCTTTGATTACTCACTTGCACTGTATTGGTGTATTTAAATGAACTAAAATAAAGCTAATTTAAGTAGCATGAGGCGAAGTGTTTCTACTGTACTGGCCTCAACTTTCAATGCAATCCAATGAGCTGAAGCGGATATATAAGGGCAGGCAATGTATTATGCACTCCTGGACAAGGACTGGGAACTTCTGGCCTCCATGAAAACTGACATAGCTGATTGATTCTGCTACAGAGGGGACAGAACCAGCTTTGAAGGGCAGTGTTAGTCTTAGCAGACCTGTTGTCCTCCCTGCTTCCCCCTCCCTGATTATGTGGTAGTGCAGTGGAGTAACATCTGAAATCCACCTTGACAAAGTTACACAAGATAAAGACTAACATTGCATCAATCCCCCATGACGACCATATGTCATCACCACCAAAGCCGCCTCATCCAGCCTTACTGATTCCTTCAATTAAAAGTGAAAAGACAGAGACGAATCGCTTGAGTGTGTTCCATGCTCGGTCATGCCCTACCTAACTCTTCGAGTCTACCCCTGGCAGCATCACATAGCCCGCGGCGAAATGCTCTTCTCAGAGACTGTTTCTGTTCTTCATCAGCATATTCTTTCTCGTCAGGAAGTGTAGAGTCTTTTCCCCATTCGCAGTGACAACAAGTCTCAGGAGGGCGCATTAGTGAGATGGTAGCAGTCATTGCACAGGTATTTAAGGCCAAGGCTGTCGTGTTCTATGTCCCTGCTTTCTCCTCCAAGCACCGGAAGAGCGCTGATCTTGTTTGGCATTTAATGTGACCATGTTTCCATTCGAGTGTGAGGTCAAAAATGAACAGATCAGTCCATGTCTGGGAAAGGAGAGCAGGTGCCTAGCATGACAAAAACAAAGGCATATTCTTTATAATAAAATGTTGCCCTTTATTAAACAAGATGGGATGGCAGTCCAGATTTAGTTTCTTTAAAAACAACTAAACTTGAAAATAACTCAGTTTTTTAATTGTCCATTATATGCATGAGGTATATGGTTGAGAATGAATATGTCTGTTAATTGCATTCATTCATTTGTTCATTTGTTCATAATTTTTTGATGCATTTCATTATTTATTTTTGTTTTGAATAAAGGAAACTCGCAAAGAAGCGCAAGGAAACATTGAGCAGCACAAGGCAGGAGATGACGGTGATGGTTAACTCCATGGACAAGAGCTACACTGAGCAAGGCACCAACTGTGATGAGGCCATCTCCTTCATGGACACTCATAATCTCAATGGGAGAAGTGAGTTTTTTTTTAACTGAAAATACTTTTTGTGTTTGCACCTGAGAGACATCAACTTGAGTGAGTGTATCAGCTGGCTAGCTTCAAAAATGTTTAGGAGGTTTCCAGCATGGTACTGACACCCTAGCATGTCATTCCATCTTGCTGGTCTACAGTTAGAGACTCAGCTTATTTCTAACCTTATCTAGCTTTATTCTTGTGGTCAGAAACTTACCAATGATGAACTAGCAAACTGGGAATGACAACCGAAAGCCTGTATAGCCTGTATGAGTTAAAGTGGACAGAGAATGGCGATTAAAGGTAGTGCTTTGCAGTAAACAGTGAGTTTATATATCCAGACATAAATTTGTCTTAATCCTGCGCTTAAAAAGTGCTGGCATTCCCACATGACTCTGTCTGACTATATCACACCTAGCAAGTCTGTGAGCTCTTTGATTTGTGTTGATCAGCACCTTCAGACTGGGGTTGCCCACTGTCCCTGTGCTCCAGCTGATGATCCCCTTGGACAGTTGGGACTGTCTTTATCCATGGTGGGTGGGATTAGTCAGCAGCCCTCCCTCAGAGTGTGCTGGCTCAGCAACTGCTGGTCCCACACACCCATCTGCCTACCTGGAGCCAGGCCACTCCCATTGCTGAGCTCCACTGAGCCACACGCTGTTCTTGTTTTCTGTGTATGACAACCAGAAGGCCATTTTCATTAAGTCCCAAAATCCTGAGTCTTTACTTTTTCATCTCACGTCTCAAAATGTTTTCCATCTGTAGCCCTCCAGTCTTAGTTTCTAATGGATCCTATATTATCTTTCATTGTAAAATGACAGATTGTGTGAAAATAATTCACTATAGTTGCTGCTTCTTGATCCATTGAACCTTGTACGATTTCTGTCTCTTTTAAAAAAGTGGTTGAAAGCTACAATCCTGTAAGCACACACTGGGGAAATGCATTTACATACCTATAGTAGGAGCTGCAAACCAGTAGTTGTGATAAATTGAGAATGATTCAGATTGTAGTTGATCCTTTGGCACTTCAAAGAAATGTTAGGGTGTATTTTTACATTTTCAGTCAATTTGACCAGCTCTGTGTTAATATATATAAAAAAAAACATTTCAGGCATTTTGAAAACATAAAACAAAATGTGTGTGATAATTAATAGTGTTAGTACTTGCAAAAAAAAAAAAAAAAAAATAGTAAGCATTTGGTTCGTAGTATTTTGCAGTTTTTCGGCCCAAGCACTCGACCCCGTTCCTGTTTTTTGAAACTGGAGCAAAAAAAGCAGTTATTGCATCTCTGATCACTTGACAATCGTTAATATTGCAAGAGGGCTGCACCTTTTTTTCTGCTTGATGTAGCTGATGTGTCACCCAGTGCTGTGGCCAGTAAACAAGGATGAATAAATAAACATGCGCTTTTAGCGGGCGGGATAAAAGAGCAGTGGACGCCAGGGCGATTCATCTGTGACCTTATCCCGCTGTCTGTCTCCATAGCTTTGACTGACAGGCAGGTCGCAGCAGACATCGCCTTGTGGCAGCTGTCAGAGAGCCGGTCTGTACCTGGCTGCTCTCACTGTCTGCTACTCATTCAGCTCCTCACCACCCAACGTTTCAGCTCTACTGTGTGAGCCAGTCTGTAGTGGCCATCACACCTTCACCTTAATTCAGTGCCAGTGGCCGTGAACTGAAAACACACATAGACAAAAGCACAGAGGAAGACATCTGACCATGTTATATAAATTCATTGTGAATTGTTTTTTGATTTTATTTACAGCTGTGTGCAAAAGTTTGAAAAAAACAAACATCTGCCCATATAAATGCAATAGAATGATGTGGCCTGTGCAACGGTTTAACTCAAATTGCAAATGTTAAAGTAAATTTGGGCAGAAAATGTCATATTTGTTTGTTCTTTGTAAAGGATGTCCATTTATTCTCTCTCTGGAAATGAACAGATCATTTGACCAGAGGTATTCAAACCTTTAAACACAATTGTACGTCCTCTGAAAATGTCAGCTGCTCTTTCCAGCAGCTAAAAACTTGTTACCATATTGGAATCGCAATTCTGACATGACAGGGAGATTATAAAAATGTTGGGAAGAGGTAATGATGAAATTCACTAATGTTGGTTTTTGAGTAAATATACTTCTGCTTTTTTTTTTTTGCTTTTTTTTTCTTTGCTCAAAGCTGTCTCCTCCCCATCGTCATTCACCATGAAGACTAACACACTCAGCACTTCTGTGCCCAACACCTATTACCCAGGTAACCTCTGACTGCTTACCTCCATGCTCTCACTAAATTAAAATGTCTCTCACTCTTTACATGTGTTGCTTACATCACTAAATAAAGGAAAGTCTAACTTTAATTAGGTTCCAGCAGCAAGTTTTCTTTTCACAAGACCTATGTTTACCCGTTAATTCACTCATATATTAGGCTACAGTCATATGCAAACATTAAGCCACTCATAGTCAAATTAGACATGTTTAGTTGGTTTCCTAAGTAATATAAGTAAACATCATCTACATATGTATATAATTCATATCATTTTTGCACTGCAAGTTACAAAAAAATGCTTATATATTTAATATTTTGTTCTTTTTCTCTTTTTTTTCTCTGTAGACAATGAGTACTTATTTTCACCTAACAAAACACATAGTCTGACCCAGGTTGTTGAAATGTTTGCTTTATTCTCTGATCAGACAAACATTAAAACCACTGACAGGTGATGTGATTAACAGTGATTATCTTATTTCAATGGCACCTGTCATACATATCCCCCTGCTGGGACATATTAGGCAGCAAGTCAACAGTCAGTTGATGTGTGGAGAGACTTTGACAAAGGAAGATTATGATGGCTAGACAACTAGGTCAGGTTCTCTCCTAAAAGACAGGTCTTATGGGGTGTTTCTAGTATGCAAAGTTAGTACCAACCTAAAGGTGATCTGAGAAAACAGCCTGTGAGCTCATGAATAATCTACAAAAGCTAGATCATCTGGTCTGATTCCACTGAAGAGCTACTGCAGAAGTTTCTGAAATAAAGGTCATCCTGGCTATGATAGAAAGGTGTCTGAATATGGTGACTTCCTGTATATGGTGAAGAGAAACCGTGGATTAGCCAGAGAGCCCATGCTGATTACTGTTGATTTCCAGACACCATGGAGCAATGATGAAGGTGTTCTAGGAATCACAATACAATATGTGAATAAGGCATGCTCTTTGCAGTGGACTGCTGGGAGACTTTGGGATCTGATCTTCGTACAACTATAAATATACCAGCCATACTTACCTAAATATTGATGCAGACTATGTATATCTCTTGATGGCAATGGTATTCCTAGTGGCAGTGAACTCATCAGTAAGCAAATGTTCTGAGCCACGCTCCAAAAAACGTTCAGGGACGGTATTCGAGGAACATATATCCCATATATCACAAATCTATAATCTATTGACAAGTATCCTACCACTAGACCATCACCACCCCACCAGAGCTTGTGGAATCCATACCTTGATGAAGGCATTTTAGCAACATGAGGGGGTCCTACCAAAGTGGTTTTAATGGTGTGCCTGATCAGTATATGTACACTTCATGTTTAGGTTGAACACACATTCATCATACCAGCATAAAATCAAGAATTTAATGTGAATAAACCTACGAAGATCTTCCTTTCTAGACCAAAGTGGCTTCTCTTACTTACCTCCAGTGCTATCTGTTGTCTCTGTACTGCTGACTAATTTCCAAAGTGAACTGAGTTTGCATTCTCACTTTCCTGTTTTCTTTTCTTTGTAACATTCCAATTCTTCACGGTTTCTGGGCAGACCCCTTTGTGCCAACTGCTATTTTAGGTGAGACACCTTTCCACTTTCTGCTTCTCTAGTACCTAGCCATATAATGTGCCAGTCTATATATGCATTGGTGTGATAGCTTTTGAGAGGTACACAACAGGAAGATGAGATAGACAGAAAGCCAGAGAGGGTAGGAGAGTGAGAGGATAAGATTTGTTTTTGTTACTGATGATGGCTTCCTCACATCCATACCTGCCTGCTTTCCTCTTCTCTGTAAGGCGAGGGTTTTTTTCCCCGAGCTGAAGTTGGCTTCACCCCATCCCATCCGCATTCCGTGTCGTGCGTGTGACGTCACGTATGTCTATGACCTCTCATGTGCATGGACAGATAATGTGGACTGGATGAGGGGGGGTGACAGTATGGTGCATTAAAAATGAACAAACACACAAAAATGACGGCCCACAGCCATCCAAAACATCTCTTAACGATAAGTTCAGCAAAGGTTCAAAGAAGAATTTGATCACAAATGTTAGATATTAAGGACATTTGGCTAAAATTCTAATGAACTGAAGTCTTTATCATTAGCATCACGTATAATTTACAAGAGCAAGCATTTAAAATACATTATTTTATGGGAAGGTAAAGAAATCTCGATAGTGTTTAGTGAGGCATCACGATATGTCATCAAACCAAACATTTGGCACCTATCCACTATGCTAAAAGAGGACCTGAGTTGCTTTATAGACATGTTTTTGGAAAGGTAGTTATGCACATTGCTTTTTTATTATGTTTAATCACTAATTTGGCCTCTTATGTCAAATGGCTTAGGTTTTTTCCTGTAAGACAGTAATATCTACTTGCTGAGGCTGATTATTTCTTAAAGGGCAGGTCAACCCAACACATTGTAGAGCAGCCAGCATTTCAATATCGGCTCCTTATTGTCTATAGACAAGAGTCTGTATATGACCAAAAACAAAAAACAAAATATGTCTAGGTGCTCTTGTTTCAACTATCTTGTTGCTTATACCCTGTTTCCTTTCTCTTCTCCTTTTTTCTTCACATTTAACCTGTTATGTATCCTCTTAAAAAGTGCCAATTAATGGTAAGTTGCCAGTCTGCCCTGTGTTTTTGGGGGTGGAGATGTATGTGGGTCATGCTGAAGGGTTTTGCCTTCCCCAAACTGTGTCACCTCGCATGGCCTTGCGTAGCATCTCGCCCTGCCCTGTCCACCTGTGCAGCCATTAGCTAGCATGGCCGTCACCCATGGGCGTCCTCTTCATGCATATGTGGACAATGTGACATCCCCCCCTCCCACCTGCACCCTCTTATTCTACTTTCTTTGGTTTCACCCCCCCACCCCCTCCCCCACCACTATGTTGTGAAGGTTTCTCATTTGACATTGTCATTGTAGCCAATAAGATAACCCTCCTTACAATGTCATGCATCATGGAGAGCCACAGCCAGTTGACCATTCCACCATTTGTGCAAGCTCTCGTTGCCATTGATTTTACTCTGGATAGCAAGTTTCTTTAGAGAACTGAGCTGCCAGGTAGCTTTTCAGAACAGGACTTTATTCTAGCATTGTATTCAATCAGAAAAAAACTAGTCAGGTAATCTGCGTAGTTTGTGCACCTCTGTGTTTCACTTTTAATCTGTTAACACACTATGTGAATATTGTATGACTAGCGTGACGCATTATTACTTATTGTAATATCAATGCTCATTTCTTCATGTTTATCTCATGTTGTAACTCTATCGTAAAACCCTGTATTCATCCATTTCTTCTATGGTTTGCTGGAATTTGACCTTGGGGTATGTTGTGCCTCAGACCTGACCAGTTGCTCTGGGCCCTTGTCTCTGTCCCCTTCTGCAGATGAGAACCATACGGTGACCAGTGACACTAGCAGTCTGGTGCAGTCTCACACACACTCTTATAAGAAGAGAGAGGCGGTGGATGTGCCATACCAGACCGGTCAGCTTCACCCAGCCATCCGTGTGGCTGACCTGCTGCAGCACATCACGCAGATGAAGTGTGCTGAAGGCTACGGCTTCAAGGAGGAGTATGAGGTGAGCTGGTGAGACAGTAGCATTGTGAGTGTCCCCTCTCTGTGGCAGGTGCATTTCTTTTTATTTCATTTTTCATCGTCTCACTTCTTTTTCTTTTTCTTTCTTTCTTTCTTTCTTTCTTTCTTTCTTTCTAACTTTCTTTCTTTATCTTTCTTGCTTTCTTTCTTTTTAATTTTGTTCTTTGTTTAGTATGCTTGCCATGCTCTCCCTTGTTTATTTTGGTCTTTTTCATAAAATTTTATTCCGTTTTTTGTTTGGTTGCAGTGTATTTCTGCATGATGCGTGATGCGTGCATACATGTGTTTACTCTCTCTCTCTCTCTCTCTCTCTCTCTCTCTCTCTCTCTCTCTCTCTCTCTCTCCTCTCTCTCTCTCTGCCTCCCTTCATGAGTTCTTAATATGCAAAAAGCACAAATTGTTCTTGCACTCAGTGCCTGTGTCATCACTACACCAGCTCTGTGTTCATGCTCCTGCAGTTTGTTGACTTCATGCCACTTCTCTTAGCTTTTTAAGGCCCGAAGACAGACGACTATTTAACTACCTAGCAACCCTAAACCATCTTGGTGTGAAAATTAGCCTGTAAATCTGAATGCCCCGAATCACACTCACTGCCAGACACACTTGGGGGATTCAGCGACTAAGGCTGTTTGTTAACGGCTAAGACAACTGAGAGATGTCAGCAGTGCTAAGCGCCAGAGTCTGAGCACACAGCTCCCCTCGTTAAACAAACGCCACACACTCTCTGTCACCCCCCGTCTTCACTATACCTATGCGTGTGTGTGTGTGTGTGTGTGTGTGTGTGTGTGTGTGTGTGTGTGTACACGTGTATTTGCATGCATGTGAGTCACACTTTCTTTTCATTGCTTCTGGCACCTCCACTGTCTTGACTGGAACTGGTCTACCTGAAGTATACTTCCCACCAACCTTCATCACACGTTCTCCTCCTTTACCCCCTGTTTCACCATTAAATAGGGCCTGAATTAAATAAATATTTCAGCTTAGATAGTCCCATTCAGCCCTGGCTGTGCTGGCGGTTTGGGGCTACCCTGAGGGCTCAATTCATTATGGATAAAGATTTTTAGGGCAGAGGTAGCTCTAGTGCTGTAATATTGCAAGTTAAAAAAAATAAAAAAAACAGACTGCAGAATAATTGATCCATCCACCTTCCCCTTTCTCCCTTCCATGTGAAAGTGCTTGTTGTGACTGTTTTCTTTTTTTATCTTCTATTTTTGACTGCGTATTGGTAAGAAAGAGCAAAAATCATTGCAGTGTACCTTCCGTTTGCTGTCTTTACTCAACTGTGTTAGTTCAATGAACTTTAGAGATGATGAGGAATCAAACTGAGCACTAAACTCTTAACTTATCTTTCCCCTTAATCCATGCTTCTTGTTATTCCATACATTAACTTTGGAAAAGCTAAACGAGGTAAGCAGTCATTTTTGGATGTGATTGTAAATTTTTCTTAGTTGCTTGCTAGTTGCATTATGACTTGTCCAAAGCTGCCAGCTTAGAAATGTCCAGTCTTTGAGGTCCTACACTGTGTCTGTAGAGGATGTGTGTAGTATTGCAAACTGATCATGTTCTTGTTCTACACTTACAGCTGAAAGCCTTACTGCATTTAAACTTCTGATATTCTTGTAAATTCAAATTGTATTTCAAATTATATCCGATTACATTTCCTGTCCCCTAAAACCACTCTTAATATTTTACAACACAATAGCTCCCTCTAAAAGTGTTTGTCACAAAGAACATTGCTACCATTCATAATGAACCTATTTCTTACTTCGAGATGGTCTTGTCTTATGCTGCCTGCTTTCAAACATCCCTGTAATTTAGTCTAAACTTCAGTCTTTTAGTTTTGATTGTCAGCCTTGCTTATGGCCCTTCATGTCATTCATGCAGATGCTCACCATTTCATTCTGTTGCTGGACACCATGCACAGCTTTGCTGAGCAGCTTCATTACTAGCATCCAGAGAGTAAACCATTCTAGAGGGCCTTTTTCTTACCATGCCATCATAAGAGCATGCCAAGGGGCTGTGATGCACTGCACAAAACACTCTGTGCTACTAATGACAGTCACTCTTGTCAGTTTCTGTGATGCATTTTGGGGGAAAAAACACATATTGTCAAATTCCACAATGATTCTTTGTTTTTTGTTTTTTTTGACTTGACACTTTTCAAAAACTCACAAGGCTTTTGTCAAAGGTACAGGTGCAGATTGCAAGGCTTTGTCTAAAACAGTTGATTGATTTTTAATAACCACCCTCCCTCCTGATCCACCCCAGCAGTGAGACAACACAGACAAAGGTTCGAGACACAACAAGGGGGGCATGTCACACTCGAGCAAGAGTCTCCGCGTTATTATCTATTGAGAAGTTGCTCGGAGGCACGGCAGTGATGAAATCTGTTATTATTGCCTGTGTTTTCTGTTTGATTTGGCCCCTTGACACAGACCTCTCTTTTTTCCAAGAGTAATCTGCTGTGAAGAATCACCTGAGTTTGACGTTTTAAAAATGCACACAACCGTATGAAATTTTGAGCGCATTTTCTCTTCCACCAATCAGGTGCTGGCTTATTGACTGAGAGTCTGAGGTCTAGCCAATAGCATTCTGGGGCCTAGAGGGACAGCTGCAGCCTGGAGCACCCTTTGAGCTATTTTACTTTTCATTCTGTCTCCATCTGCTGCAAGGCCATGCTGGTTCTTAATGATCCTGCTTCATAGTTTTTAGTCTTTTTTTTTTTTTTTAATTATTCCATGAATCCTGGAACGAATTCTTTACAATTTCATTTTAGCTGGACTATTTTGATCCTTCTGTTTTCCATTGCAGTTTTCCATTGCAATGTAGCTCTTATGGTACTTTTGTCTTATAAACCATATCTACAGTCACATCTTCCTATCTTAATAACAAAAAAGGATTTATTCACTTTTATTTGATAGAATTCATACTCTATAACGGATGCAGTTTGCAGAGGTTGTCTAAGGCAGCTGTTTTGAATATATGAATATCTTGCGAGCTTTTTCTTCCAGCTGATAAAGCGCACTCACAGGTTTGACATGCGTCTGAACCAGTTTGCCAGTGCCTCTCATTATTCTCCCCTACTGTGGTCCCTCCATTGGACTCTGCATCTCATTACTGCCTGCCACACGTGCCAAGCGTCTAAAAGGTGTTTGTCACTCATAACCCTCCCCTCACCCGCAGCCTTCCAGACGCCTCAGCTCGCTGTCACTTAGACGACATGAAAGGACAGCTGTCTCCAAAGACACAAGGCTGCTGTGAATAACAAGCCAGCTTTACTTTTGAAAAACTAAACTGTGTCCGCGGAGAGAAAAAAAAAGGGGGGGGGGGGGGGGGACATGTCTTCCCGTCGTTGTCAATAAGTATTAATCCACCTTTAATGTCTCTGCCACTGGCTAGAATGCGTCGGAAGGAAAAGCAATCTGCATTAAATATACCCGCCCTTCAAAGTGTCCCTTGGTGCAGTTGTTACAAGGCAACCACCGCCACCCCTATCAGAAGGCCCAGCCTGGTCAGCGGAAAAGGTCATGTGATAAGCCTCATCCTTTTAATCCAGGCAGAAAGGTGCGCTCATATCTGAGCCCTGCTCCTCAGAGGAGTACCCGTTTGCATATCAAGAGCTCGTTTCTGCAAAACTGCTACCAGATATTTGAAAGAATTAGGCCGTTTTCATTCCTTTGCCCTGGTAACTTTAATTAACTTTAAAATGTTTCACACACTTTCCAAAGCCAAACTCCTAACTACTAATTTTCTGTTTGACCTGTTGACTTTATTTAGCTATAAATCATAAATCCTTCCCCAAACAAACCTAATCAAGGCAGGGTTTAAACCACGTCCACCAGAAAAGGGATTTCAACTGTAGCAGCCGGCAGCTTTCTGATCCCCCAGGTGTCCCACCCTGGCTTCCGCTGTCACTGTGGGGGACTTGAGCTGGCATCATTAACTACACTGAGCCTGATCAAGGCACTTTGTTCCTCACTGTGAGTTCTGTGTCATCATTGCATTCAGATCCAAAGGACGCTCAGCTTCACGAAGAGAAAGAGCGGCAGTCGTTTACAATCACCAGCAATCATATCAATTGTCTGTGGATGGTGAGGTATCAGAGGCACGTGGCCAGCTGCAGATAATAATGCATCATTATGCTCTATTTATACCTCAGAGTTACTCTCCATCCCGAGGCAAGCAGGCAGCTGGCAGCAGGGAGACGCTACCTGCAGACAAGTCTGAACACCCCAACAGACCCCCCGCCCGAACAAATGCTAGCCACTGTTGAAGTCCGTCTTTATAATTAGCTCTAATTGTGTGGCCGAACAGAACTGAAATCATCACACTGTATTAATATTTCATCATGAGGTTCTGTTCGGGAAGAGAGTCTGGTTTTTGATCCCATTGCTAGCCGCTCCTTTTTTTTTACACTCTCTAATTCCCACCAGTCAAGCCCCTTAGTGGAGTCGGAGACACAGACAGGTCATTTATGCTCTGGCCCACGAACACTGAGCTGACGTTCCTCTAATAGTGCTCGGTTCTGACACTACTCTGAGGGTTCCTTGCTTCTGTCCCTTGATGTCAAATAATGATGTGAATCTAGTTAGCTTAACTCTCTTCCCTTCAACTGTCCACATTTGAAGTCCAACTTGGTCATTATTTAAGGCAGCAACTTTTGACCTTTTTCCCTCGCTTCCTATCGTTGATCCTCAATGCCTGTCTCTCTGTGTGTCTCTCTCTCTCTCTCTCTTTTTTTCCTTTCCCCTCTACAGAGCTTCTTCGAAGGACAGGCTGCACCTTGGGACTCCGCAAAGAAAGATGAGAACAGGATGAAGAACCGCTACGGAAACATCATCGCGTGTATGTTGAGACGATGATTTTAATTCTTTTTTACTATCGGCGGGTTTGTGTGCCGTACAGTGACACTCGATGGGCCACCACTTCCAAAGCGCTGCATACGTAAATGCACTTTTGATTAGATTTGATTCCTTTTGAAAACGCTGCCTTAAAGTGAAGATCCTCACTCAGGCTGACACTTGTGCATGCCCGCGCATACACATGCTATTATGATGTCAATGGCAATTATGAAAATAAGCCTCTGTTGAAAATGGAATAATTTTGGAAGATTCCTCCGCCTCTTGAGTACGCTAACAACTGTCCACCCCCCTCTTCCAACCCTTGCTACTAGAAGTTCGCCTGAGAAAATTGGCTAACTCAGTGTGGCTACCAACTCTTCCTGTCCCAAGCTAATGAGCAAACATCCAATCACAGGCCAGGATTGGGTCTTAGAGCCCCAGGCTATTTTAGACATGACAGAGTCCCTGGCCAGAATGCTCCTGCAGGACTCCAGCAGCCGTAATGACGGTGTGTAAATCCTTCGCATCAACTTAGTGTCTCCTGAATGAAACCAGAAGAAAAAAACTGCTCTATATGGATTGCTTGCAATTAGTCATATTGGCAGTTGGTAGAGGCACTGATGCTTATTTCAAGGTGCTCAGGAGCAAATGTTATTATCTGCTGATGCAGAAATGCCAAGGTAAATTATGTGACCTCTCAAATAGCTGTGTAATTATTAATCTAGATGGACTTCTTAAGAAATCATTTAATTTAATTTAAAACAACAACACAAAATAAGAAAAGACATATCTCACCCCAGAAACCTAAGTGGTTCGTTTATTATTTGACACAAGAATGCACGGGCTTTTTTGTTTTGTTTTTCACTCTTCCATGCTCTTTCCTTCTCCAGATGACCACTCTCGGGTGCGACTACAGGCTCTTGAGGGGGAGCAAAGCTCAGATTACATTAATGCAAATTACATTGATGTAAGTACAGAGACCAGCCAAGGCTTGGACACAGAGGTCACTTTGTGTGTGTGCAAGTGTATGTGTGTTTATGTGCATGTGTGAGTGTGTGTGTTTATGCTGCATATAGTGAATAAAAAAGACACACTTAACCTTTGCATCGCCACCATTTAAAACAAAACACTATCGATCCATTAGAGTGTCAGCGGATTGGTCTTTGATTTTTACGACCATAGACGTAAACAGATAACACTGTAGGGGCAGAGACTCTCCAGCATAAACAAACACTGTCTGTGTAAGTGCACACATGTTGAGTAGCAAAGTCTATCGGCCTTGTTATTTCCCATCTGGCTTTGTTTGAGAATAATTTCACCAATAGAGCAGATTGGCTCCACTTAAGAGGAAGTTGCTGGGTCTGTCATTATTATTATTCTTTTCAAATACTAGAGACATGCTGCTAGTCTTTCGGCCTTGGCATCCTGTCTTATTGGACGAGCCTGTTGACCTGAGGTCACTCTGGATGTTTGTTATACTGCTGGGCTTCTTGTTGTTACAAGTTGAAGGAGACAATGGCGTCTGGGTTTTCTCGCCAGAGACTCAACCTCCAGAAAAGTCTTTACTAATGTTTACATCTTCAGCTGGCGCTGTTGACAGAAGACATTTTTTATCTCCTGTCAACTGCTAGTCTGTGATCAACATCCACCAGCAGCCTTTACACGTTCTGATCGCTTACCCTCCCCCTACCGATTTCATCTCCTTTCCCCCTATTTAACATGCCTATTCACTCGTCATTAGGACACTTTTGTGTCCTACACGTTTGCCTAAAGCAGGTGGAACATGCACTGAATTATTTAGCCGTCTGCCTTTTAGCGTACTTCGCAATAAAGACCAGACACTTAGCATCTCAAAGGGCGATTAGAGAAAGCGTGCCTCGCAATATTATACTGTACGTGTTAAAGGGAGCGATAAGCGAATGTGGTTTAATCTTGCATGTCTGCTCCATTCTCCCTCTTAGAGCTGATTTATTCATGCATTATTGCCTTCAATAAGTCATTTCAGCCACTGTTAGCAATGTGCACTTTTGTTTGGTCTGTGAAAGAATACCTTTGCAGTTTGCTGTGTTATAGGAAGGAAAGATGGTTAACTCTACTCTTCTATCCATTAATTTAGGTACAATCATAAAAAAAACTTGAATCTCCCTTTTTATAGGCAGACGAATAACATTTGTAAATTGTGAAAGGTGGTCCTGATCATGAAATATTCACTGCATACGTTCAGCAAAAGGGCAAAAAAAAAGCTGCAAGGTTTTGATCACATGGCGAAGACATGTACATTTGTTGCATTATTGTAAAACAGAGCTACTTTGAGTAGCATTCTATACATCACAGATTTTATCACCCTTTTCTAACATCACTGATCAGCATTCAGCCTTTTCAGGATTTTGAATGAAGAATGAAACATGAAACTGTGTTGCAGAAACTGCACCAGCTTTTCATATCACTGTATAGCTGCTTTCCTGATGAATAGAAGTGAATATGCTTCAGCAGGTAAATAGACATCTTATATAAGAAATCCTTCCTTCACCTCAAACGGCCAGTCTGGCTTGAGGTCACGCTATGGCACACATCGAGCTTGCCCGAATGCAGTGATGAAGACGTCTTGGTTTTTGTTCCCTGTGGCTTTTGAAGCTGTTTATGTTGATGGAGCTGTGAGTGTGTGTTGTGCTGTGCGTGTCTATGTGTCTAGAGGGAGCGGGAGGACAGGAAAGGGGGAGTGTGAGTGAGTGCGAGAGATGCACCTGTCTCCTGTCTGAATGTGTCCTGTCTCCTCAGCTTACATGTGATTAGGTTCCCAGAAGAGACTGTCTTTTCACATTCAGAGGCACAACTTACACAGCATTCTGGAGTGAGCAGTCCATGGCTAGAGTTTAAATCCATTTTATTAAGGCCAACATACTCTTCTTTCAGTCCTTAAGAGAGACATGAAGGACAAATCGTTTAAAGAGAATGTTTGGTGAAAAATCCATTTTACCCAGTTGCAATCAACATTCAGCCAAGATATGTTCGGTTTTTGAATTTTGCCTGCAATTTAACTACTACCAGATAGCATTCTTTATACCAGTTAGTATCCCTGTATCATCACATACCTGTATATCACTAAACTGTTAGGAAAACTCTTCTTTAAGGTTTCTGGCATCATATGACACACCACTTTCTATATAAGTAAGTTCAATTAGTTTTTAAGATGGCTGATCGAAAACATTTCTGAAACTGAAACTGATTTCATCTGGACTTTTTTTGCCGATTGATGCTTTAAGGTTTTCATTTTTTCACATTTTTTAACCCATAAGTTTCTTTTTAGCAATTTTGACATCCAACAGTCTCGCTGCTCTGTCATTGCCGCTGGAGTTTCTACATATTTGTTGGTTTTTGTCTGTCACAAACTATTTGATATGGCAACACAGCTTTACACACACATCCAATCAGCCCAAACAGAGGGGCTGTATAACCACATTTCATGGCGGGACGCACCACGAAGATAAAGAAGTTATTAAAAAGGGAGGGAACCCAGCGGATGTGGGCAAGGGAAGAGACGTCTCCTCTGCTCCATCAGCCTCTTTATTCCATCTCCCAAACCTTAATTACAGACAAACTGCATTAAATGTGGCGCAGATAAGAAGGCAGAATGAGATGAGGAAGACAATGGAGGCTCTGCGCGGGTGGGAATCACAGCTCTACCCCTGTAATGTTCTGCTTCTGCACACTGAGCCCTCGCTGGGACGCAAGACGCTTGACAAATGAAATGAGGGGATTAGCCTAATCCCACAGAGATTGAGCCTATTCCATAATATAATTCCAGAATCTGCATTGAAGGCATTACAGTAGTTGTGTAGAAGGGCTTGTGTGGGTGTGTGTGTGAGGTTGTACATGTGTGTGTATGTTTGTCTGGGCATGTTTGTGTGTGTTGATGCATGTGTATATGTGTAAATCATTTAGACAGTGATTGTTTATTTATAAGTAGCCTACCAGTTTAATTTGAAAAAGAACAGATGAATCAGTTTGCTGAGAACAAGTCCCAGCAGTTTACATGTTTTGATAGTAATTTAACAGCTATATGAACAGACGTTTCCTCACTCAACATGTGTCACTCAGTCTATTTCTATGCTAATTGATTACATATTTTAATTTAAACATCTCTGTATTCTTTTAATTACAGGGATACCATCGACCAAATCACTACATTGCCACCCAAGGTAATTTTTTTATTGTTATTTTGGTTGTTCTTTTATCCAAATGTCCTGGAATTGAGACAATTGCTTTGTCCTGAGTTGGGTTATATATCCATGCACACAAACACACACATCTTGTGCTGAAGTGGCATCTTGGAACAATTAATCAGCCATTGTGGCAGTGCAGGGGGTGGAATGGGTTGGCTGTTGAAGGATGTAAGTAATAAATAAATGGATTAGCTGCTGGGTACTCGCGCACTCTGTTTCTCGGTTAATCTGCCGGTCAGCGCAGGCTGCTCTCGCAGAAGCCCCCTGGAGGGAGCGACTGATTGATAGTTAATTGTTGTGAGATTCTTGGAGGCCGCGTTTTTCCCGCGTGCCAGTCGACTTGTGTTGGAGGTGCCGGTGCAGCTCCGAATGCAATCACTTCCCCTAATAGACTCACAAGCTGGTATAGTGGCACAGGGAGTTGCATAATTACCTGTTTATTGGAGCGTTGCCTGGCCCGTCCTCAGAGACAGCTCCATGTCTAAATGGCTCCTTTCACTCCCTCTCTCCCTTTTCTCCCCCTTTCTCACTCTCTTCCTCACTCATTTCCAAGTAGATCCCTAGCCTACAAAAAGAGGCACAGGGTTTTGTACTCAACTCAAGAGCAGTTCCAGGTGAAGACAAATGTCATTCGCCTTAGGAATATTTTCATGTAGATTTTACGCATTTGCACAATAATTATACCTCGTTCATTGCAAATGTCGGTTCATTTTCTCACCATCCACCACTTTTCCAAATATCTGAAAGGTTCCAAAAAATGGCTAATTAATAAAGATTTGTTATGAATCACAACAACCACTAATCAAGGCCACCGATCCCCATATAGTCCCAGTCTCCCTGTGTACTCAATTAGAGGGCAGCTTTCAAAGGAAAGATTCTTTCACATATGAAGAAAGGAAAAAAAACATTAACAAGCTCAGAAGTTGCTAAGATCAAAGACAAGCTTGCTTCAGGCTTATTTGGAGCTTGTCAGTATGTCCTCCCTAAAGAAGCAGGATCGTGTCCAGTATTTTTCTCAATTTTGTCATACATTCCAAAAGTTGAAGTCTTGGTGGAGCTTCAGAGGTGATGAGGCTGTAGTGGAGCTGTACAATCATTTAAGGCTTTTCCACTAGTTCAGAATGTTCAGAGTGAGAGGCCAAGTGGAATAATCAGCTTAGGATGCTTCAGTGTTGTCAGAAGTAATTTGTAATTAATATGACAGCATATAGAAAAAGCTAGTGTATATTCATGTCATGCATAATCTTCACGTCACACCAGAGTTTCCATTTCGAATATTCAACTGCCCTTCACACTGTGTGGATACTTTTTAGATGAAGGGACCAACAGCAATAGTCCAAAAGCTTCTTGTGTTACATTAAAGCAAAAAAATCCTTTAGAAAGTTGCTTTTTTGAAAAGACAAAAATGAAAATGTTGTCTTTTTAGTATAAATTGCATACACTCTATACATACAATATATACAACTAACAGCTCACTTGACCTGCTAAGACCCATTATCGGACCTTTTCAGCTGAATACAGTCAATATGTATACAAACTGCACACTGAGAGGGTTTATATATAATTCAGTAATTCTTTTCTTCACCATGGAATCCTCGTATGGAAGAGAGAAGATTTTTCCCACACTAAGTCTCTGGGGTCTCATTGCAAGTTCATTGCAATCTCAATAGGACGATGAAAGGAATTCCTCCGCTGGTGACAGAGCCAGCTGACACGCTGTCCAGTCTGTTCCCTGGTGAAGTGTAATTAGAGGAGCCTGACTTCACTTATAAGTGACCTGGGACGTTTAGTCTATTGTGAATTACAGGAGTACATGTCTGTGCCTCCAGTGCGCCTGTCTTTTGCCACATTCTGTCGGTTATCACGAATCGAGAGTAGAGAATTCTTATCTCAGCGAATCATATAAAGATCGTTGAGTATTTGTGTTTGTTTATGGATATTTCAGCAAAAATAAAGGATTCCCTACGTTGAAAAAAATATAGATAAGCACCTGTATACAACAAAACAGTCTGGTCAAGTGTAAAGTATTTAATTTTCCGAAAACCAAAAGGGAAAAGCATTTTATTAGTGTTGTTTGTTGCTGTGGAATGCCAGAGCTGTCTGCACACAAGCAGGCAAGACTAATAAATAAATGATCCACATTAAAACATGTGGTTAAAAAAAAAAAGCAGTTTGTAATTTTGTATAAAATATTCTGTAAACAAGGAGTGAATACAGGAATAAAGCTGGCCTGTAGCTGTGAGGGCTTGTAATTAACTTCAGCAGACTAGCCTGATAATGAGAAAAATCTCTTCCAGAAGCTGTAGCGAATGCAAAACCAAAGTCAAATGCAAAGTCATTTCCGAGGAGTTCTCAAGCTTTTAGAGCAACACTTGTGTTTGGTTATGCCGATGTTTTGTGTGCATATGAATATGTCAAATCTGCTTTCCTTCTTTTTTTTTTTTTTTTTTTGTGGGGATGCAATTTACTTTGGCTTGAAGGTAATGCATCAGCCCCAGAGAACGAGCACGTAGATTTGCATGAGCTAATTAGCTCGTCAAAAGTCATTTTGGAGTTTGCCCGTTGATTAAAAACAATGCTAATTAGAATTAATTAAATGTGTGATTTTAATTCCTTGCACTACGCCCTCGCTGCTGAATGCTGGCCTACATGTTGGCCTTATTAAGGTGTTTTGGAGCTTAATGGAAATGTGGATATACAAGCCTGTCAACACTCATTTAAGTGCACCTAGACACAGTGACACACAACATGTCAATTTAAAGTCTTCAAGCTACAAGAACTTGCTGGAAGTCACCTTGTGTAGCTGCATAAAGTTCCAGCCTTCATTTGCTTAAAAGTGTTTTCAGCAGTACATGGATTTATGCATGTTCAATCTCTTTTTTGCTTTCTTCCTCTCTCTGTCTCTCTCTCTCTTATGCTCTCTCTTTCAGGACCCATGCAAGAGACAGTCTATGACTTCTGGAGGATGGTATGGCAGGAGAACACAGCCACTATTGTCATGGTGACTAACCTGGTGGAAGTTGGCAGGGTAGGTTAATGCTTTTGTGGACCGATTACAGTGTTTTTTATTCCAGACTTAACCAAAGATCACATATTTATGTCTGCTCATGCTTTAGTGGAGCACAAAGCATTAAATTACCAGCAAGGCTTTCACATAACGGTTTACTTTAAGTTCATCCTAATAGGACATATCCACCTAAACACATCTAATCTCTCCTAATGTATACACTTAAGGCTTCGTGTGGTAGATATCAATCATAAAGACATTTTAATTAAAGGACAATTCTGAACCAATCCGTGCCAAAGAGTGAAGGCCCAGTTTAACCTGCAAAATGTAGGAGGATAGCGGAAAAATGGGTGGAGATCTAATGCGTGTGGATGATTACATATTCTGCCTGATCTCTCTAAGGTCTGAGCAACAAATGGCTGCCAGGTTTCTTTTTCTCCACTTTTAAATTCAGCTGTAAATTTGCAGACGGGTTTCAGGGCACCTTAAAAGGGGATGCACAGTGACTTTATTTAGCAAGGAGAGCTGATTAAATAGCTGTTAATAAATGTGTTGAAAAAAGATTACAATCAGAAGCAAATTGTTTAAACTCCTTGTGAAAAGATGCGGCACAGTAGATGCCAAAATACAGCCAGAGCATGCACCTGCATTAAAGTTATGTTGGGAAAGAACTTCCTAAATTATTAATCCTTTTTATCAGTTTGTCAATGTAATGGCTTCATTATTTCACAGAGTATCGCAAACCCTGCACTTCAGGGGAACGTAGTTAACGAGCAGGCTGTAAGCCATTTTAAACCTAGCTCCAAGTGTTGCCATTGCAGCACTACAATTCTATACTGCATGGCGAGCTTTGAAAAATTCTCCTCATTGATCAGCAAAGTGACACCAAGTACTGTCAAACATCCAGAGCGTCCAAGTACGTTAAAAGCTAAGCACATTTTGAAGTATATTTTCTGCCCACCTTCAGTGGGTGCACATCTGGTCCCCTGCTTCTATTGTTTAGGATACTGTGCCTGATCTCCCAGCGGACTGTTGCGTTCTTCATTAAGTCTAACAGAGTAGCCATCCGTCTCTGCGGCAGCCAATCAGTTCCCTCCCTTTTCATCATTGCTGCCATCTGCTGTGTTTCGTGCCTGATGAACTCTGGGAATTGGTCTCAGCCCTCTCCAAGTCCTCCATATTCACATCAGGCTGCCCATTTCTATTCTTCTCCTTCAGTAGTGCAGATGACTCATAAAATCCAACATGAAAAAAAGAACCAATGATAACCCCCAGCTTCCCCTCAACCCACAAGGACATACACACAAGACTAACACACACACACACACACATAGATTCCCTGAGTCTTAGGCAGTTTGGGCCTCTTTAATTGTAGTTGATGTAGTTAATATATCGGATTTGCATGTGGGGATTAGAGTTTAGGGATGATTTGAAAAGAGCAATGTACTTGAGGCGTGGCAGCAGCAGGACACTGATTTTATTTTGCTGCTAATTAAAGCAGACGCCACAGCCGTCTCGTCAGTGACCCATGCACACTGAAATCGTTGCGGTGGAAAATGCTTCTGTCCAAGTGGCAAATAGCTTGTCTTTTTATGCTTTCATCTAAGGCTCAATAGAATCTTGATGATGTTTACTATGAAGTGTGGACTGCTTGATGTTACTTTGGACTAAACTATCCATGAGACACTGTATCATTAGCATTCTGTAGCTTTCTGTAAATGTAGAAATGTCTGAATTCTGCAGATTTAATCTGGGGCTCTTGAAGAGTTGAAGTGTCAGCACGGTTCTACTCATTCCAGTTTAAAGTTGGGATTGAGTTTGTGGTAGGAGGATTATCCTGGCTTAGACTGTTAGTCTCAGAATATGTCCATCCCTGGTTAATACCTCGTGCTTTAATCTAAAGACAGTGGTTTCTATGTAACCATCTTTGATTTTCCTACGTTGGCATATCTGGTAGCGCCTAAAGGAGCTGAAATCCACTACAGGGACTCAAATGCAGGGCACCATTGTGCTTTTCACTGCCTGTGGCAAGAGCAGGACAAATCCCTCACACTCCCGTTGGAAATCTTCGGCTTGGAACTAATGGGATTTCTAAAGCCCCATCTCAATATCTGACAAGAACAAAAGGGGTCTCTGCTGGATCAGCTCGGAATAACATTTGACTCATTAATAAGTTATTACCGTGTGAACGGAATAATACTTGTTGTCAAAATCTGAGTGAATTTTCCTCATTCCACATGTTGGTGAAATTTGAATCATATGAAGTTTGCCTGTGAGATCTTTGACTAAACACTCATGAGTACATAAAAGTGAAAGTGACTACCCTTGTCATTGTGAAACGCAGCACAGCTCAACACAACAAAATCCAATCTCTGCGTTTCACCCATGCAGCCGGGGGCAGCTATTGAAAGTGCCCAGGGAGCAGTGATGGGGACGGTACCTTGCTCAAGGGTACCTCAGGGCGACCTACTGGTGAGGGAATCGAACCCACAATCTTCCGAATCCATGGCCAACTCCCTGATCACTAGGCCACTGCTGCCCGCAGCGTACATTAAAGTGTCACTATGCCATAATAAATACTCTTAAATCACATGAAGGTCTGAAATGTTTCAACATAATGTTAAAACCTCCATAGGAAGTATTGTTAGCATTGATGGGAAGGTTTCAATTAAGACAAAATATCTGACAGCCAACATGAGCACAGTTAAATTAATGCACCCTCATTTGGTTGATGCTCCAAAGATTATGTCATTTTGACGGAGAAGTCTTGATACCATCACAATGTAGCTCACTGCTAATGCACATTAGGAGGAGCCGAGCTGACAAAGGCGTCTAAATTGCTGTGAAACTCCAAATTACTTCATTAATTAGCATCATCTGATTATGTTCATAAAGATAAAAAATAAATAAATAAAAATGAGGTGACAGCATGGAAGCTGGAAAATATGATGGTAGCAAGACAGTAATGGAGAGAAAAAGCAAATGCGAAAAAAAGGGCAGGAAGTAAATAATCAAAAATGGGAGGAAAATCTATCACAAGGGCCCCAAAAGCATTTAGAGCAAACGCATATTGATCATAAAAGCCATTATAGAGACAAGTTGCTTCAGATAATCAGTTATTTCAGATGAAATGCTCTTTTTTTCTCATGGAGGAGAAGGGCAGATCTGGCATCAGGCTGGTTTGGTCATAGTTTCAGAGCTGTCCAGAAAGCTTAGCTCTTATGAGTGTAAATCAGGTAATTTAAGGGTTAAAGACTGACCCACTTGGGGCATTACAGAAAGCGAAGTGAAAGTGACTATTAGACAACACAGCACACAGTGAATCACAACGAGATGAAACCTCCTGCCTGCCTTTATTTCTTTTAACCCAAACATGCACGTGCAGCAGGGGGCAGCTGTATCCAGCCCCTGAGCAGCAATGGGGACGGTACCTTACTCAACATGATCTTAGCAGATTATTGGAGAATTAAGTGAAAACTACAGACATGCTCTTTTGTGTTGTATTTCAGGTTAAGTGTTGTAAATACTGGCCAGACGACACAGAAATCTACAGAGACATGAAAGTGACACTGATTGAGACACAGCTGCTGTCAGAATACGTCATTCGAACCTTCGCCGTGGAAAAGGTACAGTTTGGAAAATATCAACATTTTCTATTTTCATGCATTTTTTATACATTTCAGTAATGAAATTCCTTACGTTCCATATGTTAGATATTTTACTCTTTACTTGTTTGGGTTATTATCTACAACCTGTTGAACTTTTCAGTGTAATTTAGTGTCTCCAATTAAATCGGGTAATTTAATTTAATTTAACCCTCTTAAGTTTACCCTTAAGAATATGACAGCATTTTACCTGGTCTATACCTAACATAAAGGAGGCTGTAAAAGAAAGCCATACGCACACTCCTCTGCTCCTCTCTGAAAGTTTTCCAGTGTTTTTCCAAACATTTCTTCTTTATTCTTTTTATTTATTCAGCTGTTAACTTTATATTCCTGCTTGTACTTTGTGCATTTGTGAACTCCTGAGGGCTACTTGAAGCTGTCTGTGTGTGTGTGTGTGTGTGTGTGTGTGTGTGTGTGTGTGTGTGTGTGTGTGTGTGTGTGTGTGTCATTGGAGTGCCTTGCTCCTCTAGCTGTATTTATTTCCTTCATGCAAACACACGAAACTTTAGATAAACTTACACACACATTTTCTCACAGATGACTCCTGTGGGAGTGTGAATAGAAGTACTGTGCCAGCAGGTCTTGCTTTTAAACTTCACTTTGTGTGTGTGTCTGTGTGTCTATGGGGTGGTTTGTTTACTGCAGCGAGGAGCTCATGAGATCAGGGAGATCAGGCAGTTTCATTTCACCGGCTGGCCAGACCACGGAGTGCCCTACCACGCCACCGGTCTGCTGGGCTTCATCCGCAGGGTCAAATCCAAGAGCCCAGCCAATGCCGGCCCCATGGTGGTCCACTGCAGGTCAGTAGTGTTCTAATAAATCACTGCCTCGTGGCAGTCTGCAGCTATGTTCTTTCATATTTGTTTAGGAAGCCTTTAAATGTGAAAAGAATTGAGTCTTTGTGATTGTAATCTATATCATTCTCTGTATTTTAAAAGTTTGGTGACATTTGGCTTTCCAAAAAAAAAAAAAAAAATTGGCCATTTACAAAAGATGGTCCTTTGGTTTTGTAAAATACACACAGCGTATAAAGAATCAACAGGTTTACAGTTATTTTGTTGTTACCTGATTAAAATAAGAGTGAGGGATTAAAATAAGAACAGATGGATTCATTACTCTGTTGTTTGATCCAGTTCTCCTTTTCTGGTTGAGTGTGTTTATATGTGATCTGTTTTCTGACCTCCCTCCCCCTCTGCCTGTTACAGTGCTGGTGCTGGCCGCACTGGCTGCTTTATCGTCATTGACATTATGCTGGACATGGCTGAGCGTGAGGGTGTGGTGGACATCTATAACTGCGTGCGAGAGCTGCGCTCACGCAGAGTCAATATGGTCCAGACAGAGGTACTGCTGCAAAATGACCTTAGTCGACCCCTCACACCATTCACCCACAAATACACACAATCATAACAGAAACACACAACCACAATCTATAGTCGTCTCTCTGTACAATATACAACCCTTTCTGCATGCCTACAATATAAAACCATCTCTGCATGTCTATAATGTACAACCATCTCTGCACATCTACAGTCTACAACCGCCTCTGCACATCTATAATATTCAACCATCTCTTCGCCGAGCTGTGAAAATAACCTTGTGTTATAAAAGAGAACAGATCAGAATTTTAAAAAGTGCCATTTGATTTAAGGACACCCCCCCCCCCCACTGATAAGTAGGAATTAATGATTTTAAACTTTGTCTAAATTTTTCAGTGCACGCAGCACAATTATATACAAAAAGACAAATTAATTTTTGGCACCATGTTCAACTGTTTTTCAATTAATCTTGCAGATGGAGACAGATGAGTGAGATCAAATGCATAGAAGTTTTAGAAACCACTTCATGCAATTTGTGATGCATATGTATCAGTTAATATTGAACAAAACAGCTTTAACTAAACTACATTGCATTTTTTATATTTGTAGTGCTTAAAGAACTCAGATATATTTGGCTAATTTGTTATTATATTACATACAATGGATCTGGGCGGAGTAATGTTTTGAGTTCTTGAGTTATGCACTTTTGCACATGCACTTTATTTTCCCTTAAATATAGTGAAATGTGTTTCTCAGTATGACGGTATGGCCTGAGAATCAGTCTGACCGATAGTCGGTGTGAAGGACAGTAGAGTCAGCAGTGACGGTACAGTAAAACAGCCTCAAAGCCACTGACCCTCATGCTGGAGACTTTTGTCAAAAATGACATCTCAAGACATTTTCACAAATGTCACTTCATGAAAGATTAACGTCAAGCTGGCAGGTCAGTGTGAGTGAGGAAAGATTGCTGGAGGAGTGACTGATGCTCCCACGGAGGCATCCAGCCCTGGTACTGCGGTACCTGGATATTGAGTTTAGCCCAGGCAAAGAAAAGCTTTGTAGCACATTTACTCATGTAATGTTACCTTCACTGTATCATTTATAGAATGCAGCACTGGTGCAATACCATTTCAGTCCATACCTTTGATTCTGAATGGTTTTCTATGTAAATGACTTTTATAACTGTTTTGTTTTAGGAGCAGTATGTGTTTATCCATGATGCTATCTTGGAGGCGTGTTTGTGCGGAGACACCACCATCCCAGCCAATCAGCTGCGTTCAGTGTACTATGACATGAACCGCCTGGATCCCCAGACCAACTCCAGCCAAATTAAAGAGGAGTTCAGAGTGAGTGTATATGTGTGCGATTATCTGTGTGTCTATCTTGCTGTGGGTCTGTCTTTGATGTTATGTCAGCACTGGTTGACTTCCCATAAAGGTTCATGCTTTTAATGGGCAGTCTAAGTAAAGTTCAAAACATGATAATTGTTTTTGAACTCAATGTTTTGATCATCTGAATGTCTGCTTGTGCTCAGACTCTGAATATGGTAACCCCAACTCTGCGTGTGGAGGACTGCAGCATTGCTCTGCTGCCACGCAATCACGAGAAGAACCGCTGCATGGATGTTCTGCCGCCTGACCGTTGCCTGCCCTTTCTCATCACCATTGACGGAGAGAGCAGCAACTACATCAATGCTGCCTTAATGGACGTATGTATAGTAATGGGATAAAAACAGAGTAGAACTGACAAACGTAGGGTAATTTGATTGACTTGGTTGGTAATTAAAAACACAATTTTTAAATCATGCCCATTATCCTTTTTATTAAGTTTTCATGTTCAGTCACATGTGAATGAGGTTAAAGCACTGACAGTATTTCTGGTAGTGGTTCTCATATAATTATACCATGAAACTGAATCATAGCTGTACAATATATAGATTGATTAACAACACACCAGTCATTTCCAAGTTCATAATCTATACTAGCAAACAATGCTGCAAAAATAGGTATTTGCTTTTTGAACAAGGCACATTACAAAGTCATTTACATATTATCTTAGAGGTACAAAAACAATATACATAAAAGGTTTAAAGAGTGGTTGAGAATGGTTATGCAGAGCTTAATGGCTTTTGCCTTCTAATCGTTCTGAAATTGAGATTGATGAAAAATGGTAAAAAATGCAAGGCATGTATAGATTCTGGGGTTTTAAGGTATTTAAACATCATCAGTACAAATAGAAGCACAAACTGTTCAACAAGGCTTTTCACCACTTGAGTTCTGCTAAAACATAAATGCTTTATTGCTAATTACTGCATTTAATAAATCAAAAGCGTGGGGAAAGAGCCTTATTAGGAAGCCCTGAGAGGGAAAGATTTAGTGTTAAGTAGGAAGAAAAGAAAGCAAATGAAAGCAAAGAGAGCAAGCAGCGGACAGATCAGATTCCCTGATTCAGCAGTACTTGTGTGTCCATGTGGGACAGTAAATTGCACATTTGTCTCCATAATAATCACTTGTTTTTCTCCAGAAAGCTAAAGCAGAACAGTGGGGGGAAACAACATGATAGATGTGAACCGCTTCTCTCCGTACACCATGCACAATTATGTGCTTATTGAGAGTGATTAAAAAACAGATGGAATTGATTCATTCCGTTGTCATGCAAATGGATAAAACTAATTCATAACTGTGTATGTTTTTTTTAAACACCATTATATGACTCAATCTAAATTGCTTTATGGAAAGTATGTTCTAGGCCTCATAGAAGAGCATTTGTTTTCATTACAGCAAATGGAAATGTCAGTGGCAGTAGCATGGAGTAGGGACATAACAAGCAAAAATGTCTGAAATGAGACGCTTTTTACGTCAATTAGTCAACTAAAGACATTCATTTTCTCTGTACTGCGAACAAAATGCTGACACTCCGTCTATTCTCTCCTTTTCTCCTGTTCATGATCATTTCTCCTTTCTTTTCCTCCTCTATCCCATGAACCACTCTACAGAGCTACAAGCAACCATCTGCTTTCATTGTTACCCAGCATCCTTTGCCCAACACCGTAAAAGATTTCTGGAGGCTGGTTCTGGACTACCATTGCACATCTATTGTAATGCTGAATGATGTGGACCCTGCCCAGGTATACTTTCTCTCAGCTCTCTCCTTTTCTCACACATAGGTACACAGTGTATGATGGACACTCAACAGGAAAGCTAGGAGAGCCAGAAAGCTCTAAATGTATGAGAGCTTCACTTTTTTGGCCTGAGGCCCCTGACAAGCTGGTCAGGATCAAAGCCCTGCACACAAACTCAGCCCAGCCTGCACTGTAAGAGCTAGCCTTAAGTCTCCACTACCACTGCATCCTGCAAAAGAGTTGTTGCCCCTACCAAAACCGTGCCACTCAAAATGATATACATGTTGTGGTACATCTAAGTATGTGAATGCACACATTTGCATATGCTTATCATGCCTGTGGAGTCTGGTAAAAATGTTATAATTACATGTTTGATTACAACTTTATCCCAATAACTGATATTAGGTTAACATTATGAATAAGTTAATTTACTGAACCAAAATCACTAAGCAATGAATTGAGCTAGTTAGTTATAGCAATTATTGGATGAACGTATTAAAATCAACCTAATAAATTTAACAGTTGGCGATGAAAAGTGTGACACTACACCCCTCACCCATTTCCCAGAGACAGATGAACACACCAGAACCACTGGTTTCCAGTGGTCATGAACAATAATCGCTAAACTTAAGTGAAACACGAATTTCCTGTTGGTATGAATGGGTTTCGGGTTCTTTGATTTTTTCATAAAGGAAGAAAGAAATCCCACTTGTCATGGTCCTGGAAACTTTTTCACATGGCAGCTCTCAATCTCAGGTTATAGTAGCCTTGACTAATAGTTGATGGAAGTAACTTCTTACATTAGCCATGTAAACCTGTAGCTTCAAGAGTAATCCTTGATTGTAATGCTATAAGATAACAAAATTCTAAGCAGCATATCACGTGCAGTTGTTCTTAAAAACCCACCCAACCTTAAACATCAAATCTGTATGTACATCAGAAAAATCAAAAAACACATTTTATATTTCAGATAATGTTTGAGTTTTGTGCTGTACTGGTATTTGCCTCACCTGGAGCAGAGTTTTACATTTTGGGGCAGCGGTGGCCTAGTGGTTACGGAGTTGCCCCCGCATCGGAAGATTGTGGGTTTGATTCCCTCACCAGTAGGTTGCCCTGAGGTACCCTTGAGCAAGGTACCATCCCTGTCACTGCTCCCCGGGCACTTTCAATAGCTGCCCACTGCTGAACAGTGTCTGAGTGCATGGGTTAAATGCAGAGGTCCAATTTCGTTGTGGTTCACATGTGTTGTGCTGTGCTGTGCTGTGACCTCGCAATGACATGGGTTGTCACTTTCACTTTATTTGTTATGAACGCAAGGTCAAATGTATTTTTGTATCTATATTTTTTCTGTGTAGCTGTGTCCCCAGTACTGGCCTGAGAATGGCGTACACAGGCATGGGCCCATTCAGGTGGAGTTTGTCTCTGCTGACTTGGAGGAGGACATAATTAGTCGGATATTTCGCATCTACAATGCTGCACGGGTACGTATGCTAGGACAACAATACAAAAAGATGTATATTTTAAAAGATGTGTTTTATGTTTGACAATATTTAATTTAAATGATGGTTGAATGTATACAGTTATTCCCTTAGCACAAATGTAATTGGTCAGAGTTCACATGTTGAATTTATGAAGTTTGCTTTAGGCCTATGGCAATTATTTCAGCTCAACACAGTTGTTTTCCCAAGTGTTTAGCTTTCAGATGTCTTAACAAACAGACTGTGAATGGGTGTATTTCAATCCACTGGTTTGTATTTAAAATAAAAGAAAACAGAAAACTCATTTATAGCTATCAGACGCATTTGGAAAACAACAAAAGGTCAAATGTTTGACTGGTGCTTTAGCACCTTTAGAGGGTGGACGTGAGTAATGTTGTCATCAGCTGGGATCCGCTAATATGGACAACTAGTAAGTGCAACAGGCTATCAGTACATTCAAGCATTTTAAGCTTTAACATGATGACAGGATGTAATGGATACAAGACAAATACATTCTAAATGGCAATTATTTACTTGGCAATCACTGTGAGGACACTCCATTAAAAATTCAGCTCTTTATTAAGAAATGTTCACATATCAGTGTCTAATCTTGTTTTTATTTATCTCTGGAAAAGAAAGTGATTTAATTGCAGGTAAAAAACTAAAATTAACCTTGATTTATTCATTAAACAAATGATATCAACTAAAATGTGTATTCTAACTGAGGAAAAAGTTAGGACTAGCCCCTAATAGCTAGTGTTACTCCCTTTGGCTGAAATAACCGCAGTGAGACGCTTCTTATAGCATCTACCAGTCTCTGACATCGGTCTGAGAAAAGTTCACTCCACTCCTCAGTGCAGAATTCTTTAAGCTGTGAAATGTTTGAGGAGATTCTTGCATGTACAGTCGGTTTCAAGTCACCCCACAGAACCTCAATGGGATTAAGATCTGGGCTTTGACTCTACCACTCCAGGACTCTCCATTTCTTAGTTTTCAGCCTGTCCTTGGTGGATTTACTGGTATATTTTGGGTCATTGTCGTGTTGCCGGGTCCAGTTCCACTTCAGCTTTAATGTTCTTACAGATGGTCTCACATGTTCCTCAAACACCCTCTGATACACAGTAGAATTCATGGTGGATTCTATGAGGGTGAGCTGACCTGGTACTGCTGTAGCAAAGCCTCTCCAAACCATGACACTTCCACCTCCATGCTTCACAGTTGGTTTGAGGTTCTTTTCCTGGAATGCTGTATTTGGTTCACGCCAGACATGTTCTCTGTTCTGGTGTCCAAAAAATTCAATTTTAGAATCATCTGTCCAAAGAGCGTTATTCCAGATGTCCTGGTCTTTGTCTAAACTCTCTCTGGCAAACTTCAGTCTGGCCTTGATGTTTCTCTTAGAGAGCAAAGGTTTCTCCTTGCACAGCTACCATGAAGTTAAAGTTGTGCAGTCTCTTTCTGATTGTAGAGGCACTTTCACATCAACAGAACTGGGTTTGATTCCCTCCCAAGTAGGTTGCCCTGAGGTACCCTTGAGCAAGGTACCGTCCCTGTCACTGCTCCGCAGGTGCTTTCAATAGCTGCCCACTGCTGCATGGTGTTTGTGCGCATGGGTTAAATGCAGAGGTCCAATTTCATTGTGGTTCACTGTGTGCTGTGACCTCGCAATGACAAGGGTTGCTTTCACTTTCACTTTTTCAAGCAAGAGCCTGCTGTAGGTCCCGTGATGAGATTTTAGGGTTTTTAGAGATTTCTTTTAGCATCTTGCAGTGTCTGCTCTCAGGTGAACTTACTTGGACGACCTAGGCATGTTGGCAGTTGTTTTGGAAGTCCTCCACTTGCAGACTATTTTCAGTGGAATGGTTGATTGCAAATTCTTTTGTGATCATTTTAAATCCCTTACCAGACTTATAAGCTGCTACAATCTTCTTTCTGAAGGCCTCAAACAGCTTTTTTGATCTCACCATGGTGTTCACTCTCACCTCAAAAGTCAGGAGCACCAAAATAAATGTCTGATGTTTAAAAAGAGCAAACCTCCTTCAAAATGCTGAGTAACGATGTTCTAATTATGCCCTAAATGTCCTAATTTATTCCTAACCAGAATTTTACAGAAGATTGTGAAAAGTCTTTTCTTCAGTTTTTATTGTTTGGTTATATTATTTGAATCTCCCAGTATTGTTACAACTGAGATTAAATCCATGTGTCCAAAAATGTTACAAAAACACACAGGCTTTCATTTTTTCACATTCCTGTACATTTCATTTTTGTTCAAACAATGACATCAGCGGTCTGAAATTTTGGTCATTTTGTTTCCCCGCAGCCGCAGGACGGGTATCGCATGGTGCAGCAGTTTCAGTTTCTGGGCTGGCCCATGTACCGGGACACACCAGTGTCTAAACGCTCGTTCCTCAAACTTATTCGGCAGGTGGACAAGTGGCAGGAGGAGTATGATGGAGGAGAGGGCCGCACTGTGGTCCACTGCCTGTGAGTCTCTCTCAGGCACACACACACACACACACAAGCAGCTATTAAGTTTAGCATTAAATATGAGGAGTGTAAAGAGTATAAAAAGCATAAAGTAAAAAAAAGATGCATTTAGCAGTAAGTTGAAATAAATGCCAATTCCTCAAATTGTGTCAAATCCTAAATAATAATGTCCATTCCCAACTATATTAACTTTTTAATTGTATATCTGTCTGTTATGCTATGTGAAAAAATCGATATTTGCACCAAACAACAAATAAACCTAGGCAAAGAAAAGGTAGAATTTCTCTCCCTAGTAACTTCAGCACAATCCACATGCTCATCTTAGAAAATGAGAGTTTTTAAAAGGGAGTAGTTTATTGTGGCATTTTCTGTCAAACTGCTGACCCACTGATCACATTAGAAGTGAAGGAATTCAGCTCTACTCTGTCAATTTAACTGAGATTATCCAATTTCAACACTTGAAAAACAACTGCTGATGTTCTTCAGATTAACACCTGTCTGCCAACAGAGATGCCACTGCAGCAATGTGCCATTAGTTTTTACAGCTTTTATGAGGGTCTTTTTCCCAGACATACAATATAAACTCCAAATCCAAATGTCAATTTGTCTTTACTGTGATTAATTTTGTAATAATGTACTCATGCTAAAATGAGATACACAGCAGGCACTATTAAACTAATATGCAATCAGTTAATATCTGTGCCAGAAGAGGTCATACAGTAGAGTTACCATATAAATTCATATTAAACCTCATTCTGTGCTGGTGGCCAGATTTAGCCCAGGTCTCTCCTATGAGACTCCCCATAGGCTCCAAGTCTCTGTGCAATCTCATCCCCGTCTTATCTGTGCTCCCATTTCGGGGGGATTGGCAGGTTGGGGGGTGGCAGGGGTGGGGTTTCCCGAAGGCCTTGGTTGGCTAGGAAATGAGATCAGTGTGCCCAGGAGAAAGTGTGCCGCCCAGGCCGCCATGAAGCTAATCTGGCCCCACGCTCCCATGAGCAGGCCTCCATTCCCTGTCCTCATCCACCGGGTTTGAGGGAGGAGGATCCATGTGACTTTTATTAGATTCCCGGCCTCATTCCAGTCTCACAGCCCCTCTTTCCTCCCCCTCTCGCTCTTTCTGTCTTTCTCGTCCACACACATTTTTCTGCATCGTAAGGACGTAAACACATGTTCTTGATATAACCCTAACTCTGCAAAAACAGACCTGATTTTGCATTTTTACTTGAAATGAAAAGTGGCTTTTATAAAAAGATGAAGTCAGGAATGTTATATTGGTCCTGACATTAAATTTTGGTTGGTTCTACAAATACAAACACACAGTCGGACAGCAGGAGTTGCTTTTATGTTACCATCCCGCCATGTTGGTGCCCCACCCTGTACTTTTTTCCCATCTGCAGAACTGCAAGTTAACATTAGAAGGGAAACACTTTCTAAACTAAAGTCTTTTAAAGCTAGAGTCTTGCCCTAAACATTGCACTGGAACTTCCTCAGCCTCTCCTAGGCCAGTTTCAAACACCTTCTATAATACTTCGAGGCCATCCTGGGGAAGTAGTGAAGAGTTATGCAAGCTGAAGTCTAATGTTTATTCAAAGGCAGGGTCAGTACTTGTGCTTATGTGGAGCATGGAGACTTGTGGTAAATAATAGGAAACAGTCACACTGAATGTTTGGCTGATTGCATGGCAGGAGCTCCTGGAAGCAGTTTCAAACCTTGCACAGCAACAGAGGAAGAGGGGTGCCATCTAGAGGGCAAATAGATACAGTTTGTCAAAGGACAAACTTTTCTTTATTATTAAATTATTCCTAAGACCTTGCAATGGCATAAACGTAAAACTAATTGTAGATAAAAGCAAAAAAAAATTGGAAAAGAATATAATAAGAAAAATCAGTACAGACAAGGAATAGAATATGCTCAAATACTAATTTACTAAAGTATACAAATACACAAAACAGAAAATATGTCAGTAAATAATATAATATATATATATATATAATATATAATACAAAGTTGACTATTGTGCAGAAATGATATATAAATGTGTAAATATAATATATGCAGAGAGTATACAAAGATCTGCAAATACAAAAAAACAAATACAGGAAAACTGAAGAACAATTAGGAAAACGGTTTAGTGGGAATTTGTGAATAATGATGTGCACATGTTTGAAAGGGCATTAGTCAGATATATGACATTTGACGTACGTCGTATACGTCACATTCATCACAACTGTCGCATTAGTCACGTACATCACAATTCCAAAACTAGCTTGATTTGTGAAGCTTTTAGAAGCACTTCTTTCAATTTCAGACTTTCCACAACTGTGATCGAATCATGATTCATATCCCCATTAAGGAATATTGGAACAAAACAAATATTCAGAACCACCTAGTTTGTATAGTCAGTTGGCATGTTTTGTCAGTAGAAGGTTTTTCGCGGATTGTGTCTCATAGTTTTGCTTTTTGTTTTTTTCTTTCTCTGTCTTCAGAAATGGAGGTGGACGCAGTGGAACTTTCTGTGCAATCAGTATTGTGTGTGAGATGCTCCGGCACCAGCGTTCTGTGGACGTGTTCCATGCTGTCAAAACACTGAGGAACAACAAGCCCAACATGGTAGATCTTTTGGTAAGTGCACACACACCGCTAAAGATGATGTTACACAGATGTGCAAAGATTCACGACGGTTGGATTCAGAATTCTCTACGTGGACGATACACAGATCACAGTTTCAGTTACTGGGACTCTTCCGGAGTTCCAGTCCTAACAAGTTCATCTTTATCTTCTGAGCCTTATGTTAGAACACCATTCGGGCCAGCCAAACCCAAGGTCTAGACTCTAGAGCCTCTAATGCCAACCTCACAGTGTGTAAATGCTCTGGGCTTTGTCTCCCCCATCTGGCACAAATTGAAACTGTCCTAGGCAGAATATTTTTTCAAAACCCATGAGTTGAAGCATTGATCAGCCATAACATTGTGACCACCCACCTAATTCCACTCCTGCTGCCAAAATAGCTCTGATAGTGTGCTGTGGTATTTGACACCAAGACATTAGCAGCTGACCCTTATGTGTCTTCGCCTTGTAAGCTTGGATCTCAGACTAGTTTGTCCGATACATCAGAATTTGTCAACATCTTTCAATCCTAGCCAGCATGAGCTTTTTTCAATGTGTGCTAGAGTAGCTCTTCTAAAGGATGGAAACAAATGTGCTAACCTTTACTCCCCACACATCAAAGAACCTTAAATGCTTTTTATCACTGATAAGCAGAACTCTTTTGTCCCATCAAAGGCCTGGTGGTGCTCTTATTTCTAATGCTTGTAAAAAACATCCTGAAATGTACAACTCCCATAAATGTGAACATTTATCATGCACCTAATGTGCACCATACATGTAGTAGTACAGTTTTAACAAGATGAAAAAAAAAACATAATCAGCTCCAGGTTGCTCCAATGCTACATTTTTAAACATGACTTTAAATCATTTTGAATCTGTTGTTCAGTCAGCCTGTGAACTTATGTGAGTTTAGAAATGCTGATTATTGTGTGTGTCTCTTGCAGGATCAGTACAAGTTCTGTTATGAAGTGGCACTGGAGTACTTGAATTCTGGATAAGTTGTCAGGAGACAGCGCCCCCTCACCACCCCCGTCGTGTCCCGTCCCCTACTGTCCCACGGCCCTTTTTTCTGTGAACAGAGACTCTTCTACGCATGAATGTTAAAGGGGTAGACTTGAGACGTAAAGAGGTGCGCCACTTGGACCGCTGTGGCTGTGATTTTGGCTGAAAGTGGAGGACTGGATGCTTGAACTGCCTTGCTGAACTGTCCACTGAACCTTGAACTCTGACCTTTAGCCCTTCTCCTGTCCTTTCTGTCCTTTGTATGTAAATTTCAGCGCAAGCAGGCCAGGTCACACACTCCCGCCCTCACGTTACATGTCTTTTCTTACATGAGCACACTGATGTACTTCACTCATAGTTAGTCAACATCTTTACCATTTTGCAAGGTTTTTTTTTTTTTCTGTTCGTGCTCCCCACTCTTGCCCATGGCACCATTGTCTTGCCTTTTTATCCTCAATGGATGATACCTGTCACTTCCATTTTTGTGGAGAATGCGATGTACACTAATGTGGATGTGTTTTATTTTTTTCACTGATTTATATTTGCTTTTCTACTTATGTTTGTTAATAAGGGGCAAAATGATGTGTAGCTAAAGTTAAAAACTGGCATTAAGAGCACGGATGCAAAATGTTATGTTGCCATTATTGTGATTGCTGCAAAATGTTGTTGTGTTAAAAGGTGGAACACTGCTGAAGCTGTCCACGAGCAAGCTTAACGTCATGTCAAAAAATCCAAAGCTTTTATTCGTGATCATTTGTTAATATTGTAAATACTTGAAGGATGGCAGATTATTTATTCATTGGAAGTTTTTTTTTTTTTTTTGTGAAGCACATTGAGTGACAATCATGTTTTTATTTGGTCATTATTATCTCCCTCTTTTGTCAGGCTTGGCATAATAATGGTGACCAGGATGTAATGTTAGCTTTTTATTTATCTTGTATGGAAAAAAAACAACTTACAAATACATACATATCTATACCGATCTGCTTGGTGCCCCTGTGTTTTATCATCAGATGCAGGAATCTAAATCCACTGCAGCCTGTGAAATCAAGAGAGTTTCATCATTTGCCTTTGCCTTTGTAAATTAATGCTTGCATTTAACTGAAACTGAAAAAAGTGCAGAATTTGAAGGTGTAGACTTTAAAAGAGGATACACCATATAGTAGTATTAATAATAATAATCATGCTCTCACTCATTTTCTTAGCCACTTGTCCTGATGATTGTCGCAGGCAGTGCTGGAGTCTATCCCAGCTGTCAAGGGGTGAAAGGGGGGGAAACACCCTGAACAGGTTATCAGTCCATCACAAGACAAACACACTCACACACACTCACATCTAGAGGGCAGTTTAGCATCTCCAGTCCGCCTGACTTCAAAGTCCTTAGATGGCTGGAGGAAACCAGAGCACCCGGAATAAACTCGCACTGACACAGGGAAAACATGCAAACTCCACACAAAATGGCCCACAATCATCATCATCAGTAATAATAATCACACCCTTTCATAACACCCCCTAACCCACAAATACTCACACACACTTGAGTTCACAGAACTTTTATTAGAAAGTGAACAGAATTCTGTGTTTTATATTTGTCAACTATCTTTTTTAAGTTAAAGTAATTCCAAGTTTTAATGATCTTTTCTAAGCTAAATCGCATTTCTTTTGTATAAAAAAATATCAAATCAAATCAGACTCACAGTCCAAGCATTAGCACTGAAAGAAAGTAAAGGAACATACGCTAGTAGACCGTACAAACTAACAGTGTAAGGGTGCGTCCCAGGGGGGCAACAGTACCCAAAGCAGCCAGTAGAGGCAGCACAATCCCCATACAGGCTGGCGGGGGAGGTGCAGAGCCACAGCTGACAACAATCAGCAATCGGCAGCACAATAAAGCCACAGCTCAAACCAGTGCAGGTAATTTTGGTGTTTTTAGTTTTGGTTGAGTGGGCGGTTAAAGTGCTCCATCTCCCATATCTGGTCTGTATTAATAAAAATTTAAACCTCAAAAGACAAAGTTAGAAACTTATAGAAAGTGCATGGAAAACTTTAGATTCTTTGAGAAAGTCATACAGACAGATAAGAAACAAGAAATGTGCTGAACAAAAGAAAGATATTTTGAGTGAAAATACATTTAAATTCCAGGTATACAGACGTAAATAGTAAAAAGTTTTTAAGCCACACTACTGAATGTGGCCTCTCAACACAATCTTAAAAGCATTAACAATACATGAAAACATAGGGTCCCAGCTAAGAACCTGGCATGGATACACATTGTTTTTATAGAAGGTGCAGATAAAATTATTTTATCTTATTAAATTATTACATTACAAAATGCACAAGGTCTTGGGTTCAAATCCCAGGTGGGTCAATCCAGGTCTTTTCTGTGTGGGTTTACATGTTCTCCCCGTGTCTGGATGAGTTTCCTCTGGGAAACCCAAAGAGATTCATGTCAGATGCTAAATTGCCCATAGGGGTGGGTGTGTGTGTGTGTGCGTGTGTGATAGTGTTGATCTGTGTGTCTGCCATGTGATAGGCTCTGGCATCCCCTGAGGACCTAACTAGGACAAGCAGTTATGAAAATGAGTGAGTGACAGAGAGTGTTATAATCTTGAGGCCTTCATAGCTTTTAATAAGCACTGAAAATGTAAGGAGATAGTGAAGTATTTTCTCTTATTAAGCTATTCAATATCAATATTCAAGTAAAGTAGAAATGATCCCAAATGATACTTAAAATCAGGTGCAAGGTTTGTTGTTTCAGTTTGCCACCAGTGCAGTTGTTTCCTTCCCAGATACAAGATTAGTAGTTGTTTCCCACCATAAAAAGCCAGAAGGAGGGGATATAGATGAAATCACCTCATTTGTGCAATAGAACTGATCACTATTTCTAGAACTCTAGAACTTTCATAATGACATCAGGCTGCAAAGTTCCTGGACTGATAACAGGTAGAATGATAAATTGCATTTATTTATACTGAGTTCAAATTTAAACATTAAAATCATGTACCCAAGTAGTAACAGTAAATAAAGATATACCAACCATTACTGATCTTGTCCTAGTCTTGTCATAGGTTGAATGCAGGGCTGTTCAGTTATGCCAAAAGTCCCGATTATTTTTGGTTAATGCCGAGATCAAAATATGTCACACCATGCATTTGTTGAACTTTTTTAAAACTTGTCTTTTTATAACTTTTTTTTTTAAACAGCATTTAAGTTATTTTCCTTTTTTACTTAAAATTTAAAGTAATAGGGAAGATTAACTATATGCATTTAGAAAAATAATGAAAATGAAAATGTCTAAATTAATCCTGTATTCCCACTGGCGCTGAGGCTGTATTCCTCTCAGAAGAGGCTGGGAAGCACAGATATTTCATTACTAGATTGGAGAGTCATGAGTGGAGCTTCTGGGATTGTTTCCACCACTCTAGTGGGTCTGCTCCACTTATCGTTTTATGCTGATTATTTTAATTTTATAATTGCTGATTTCAAAATTCTAATTTAGATACGTTGAAGGTCATCCCAGCTCGGAAATCTGGGTCATCTTTAATTTTCCCAGTGGCAATTACAACGTTCATTAGTAACTTCCAAGGTGGCAACTTGTACTGACTGTTACTCCCTTCCTCTACTACTCCCAAAGACCCCCTCCACAGTGGGACTACCATGTGCAACCATGGCAACTGAAGTACCCAATGGGACATACAACATATAACATAAATCAAACTGGGGGAATAACCTGTCAAGCAGAAATGTACCTACTTCAGCTTTCTGTATGATTGTTTTCTCTTGTTTTTCTTTATATGTCTCCTTCTGTTGCTTCTTTTTGTCATGAATACTGTTGAGGAGGAACAGGCACATCTTTAACGATCGTGGTTTATTCACTTTTACATTTACATTTATAGCTCCTAAGTTGAAGGCACTGGACATTCCCTTTAGTTTGAGGGTGTTGGATATCCCAGGTATTACAGTCAGCTCATAGCATGTGACAATATCACAAAAAAAATCTATAAGTTGTTTTCCAGCTTTAAGCAAGTGAGGGAGGACTGTTGTTCTTTATTTTAAGAACAACATCTGCCAAATTAAATTTTTCTTTATTTAAAAAATGATGGGTTTTATTTGTAAGTTTGGCTTTTTGGGTTGTTTTTAGTTGCTTCTTGCTACTGTTTTGACATCTATATGTATCTGTGAGCTAAAGTAAAAGAGAAAACATGAATAGCATTTTATAAACTAACGTTGTGTCTTGGTCTTTGGTGTGACAATCCACTCCAGCTTGAAATATGCACGTTCAGTCAGAGAGTGGTCAGTTCCAACCAAGGAACTTGGATGCTTGTTTCTTCCTTGGGTGGTTCTTGAAACAGCACGCTGACTTGAGACGTCCAACACTATAGTGATTTCCAAGTTAAAGATCCAGTGTTAGAGACAGCACAGTCAGTCTGATTTTGAACTAAATTTTTCAACATGTTTGATGTAAACAGAGATTTGGAGATGGTTTATGTGATGTCAGCCATTCTATAAACTTTTTTATTTGCATGGAGGTAATAGAAACCTCACAAACAAAGAGATTATTACCTCTAAGATTTCCCCACACTCAGCTATTACATACATATCAGCTATTACATTACATATTGGGCAGCGGTGGCCTAGTGGTTGAGGAGTCGGCCACAGGATTGGAAGATTGTGGGTTCAAACACCTTACCAGTAGGTTGCCCTGAGGTACCCTTGAGCAAGGTACCATCCCCGTCACTGCTCCCTGGGCACTTTCATAGCTGCCCACTGGTGCACGGTGTTTGCTGGGGTTAAATGCAGAGGTCCAATTTCATTGTGGTTCACCGTGTGCTGTGCTGTGACCTCGCAATGACAAGAATTTTCATTTCAATAGATTTTTGCTGTTTGTGTCTTTGGGTCACATAGTTCAGGTAGTTGATTGTGAAAAAATTGCAATTTTGATATCAGCACTTATTTATTTGCCCCAAGTATTATGTCCTCTGTATTAAAGGACTGTATGAAAAGGGTGGTAAGGTACGGTCTCTGTCACCGTTCCCCGGACGCTGGATCTGACTGCCCCCTGCTGCACGGTGTGTATGGGTTAAAAGCAGAGGTTGTATTTTTTTTTAGATCATTGAGTGCTGTTCTGTTCTGTGTCTCAAAATGACAAATAGTCACTTTCATTTATGATTCACTTAATATGGATACTGTCATCACTGATTAAAGCTGACATTGTACCCTTTAATCTCATAATCAACGCTTCGGTGTTCTGGAGAACAGAGCCAAAACTGCAACGATACACTCTACATTTATTTTTGAACTGCATTGGACGGATTTTTCATCTCACCCTCAGTGATTGTTTAACTATATGAAACTCAGACCGATTTTACTGCTGTCCCAGATGTCAGAACTATAAGAGATCTGTTTCTCTGAACAAGTGCAAAATAAAAACCAGTTCAGCCACCAGGAAACATAAGACCCTGGCAGAACAAGGTTCATTTATTTGGGAATGAAAGAGCTTTTGTGTAAATGTGCATTTGTTCCATCTTGTTGGTGCTGATTTACTGCATGGCCAAAGGTATGTAGACACTTGAACTTGTTGGACATACCCAACCCCCACCCCCAAATAAATAGCCCCTATTCCTCTGAGAAAGCATTCCACAAGGTTTTGAGGTCTTCTGGGAATGTTACACTCATTCCACCAAAAGAACATTTGTGAGCTCAGCAGCAATGCCAGATCAGAAGACTTGGCTCCGAATCAGTGTTCCAGTTCATCCTAAAAGTCTTTAGCTTGATTGAGGTCAGGGCAGTAGGTGGAGGTTCTTACCAACCAAACTGGTCAAACAGGGTCTTTGTGGATCTTGCTTTGTGAAACAGACTCATGATGGAATAGAAAGAATCCTTCCCTGAACTGCGTTCATTCATGCTTTAAACTGCTCCAGCTGATGTTAGTCTGTCAGATATCAATCTTAGGTTTGCTTGCAGCTGCTCAGCTGCTCCCACTGAGACCCATTTTATAAAGCTCTTGCACACAGTTTTTGTGCTGATTTTGCCTTTTTGGAGGTCTTTAGTGAGTGATGCAACTGAGGGAAGGTGATTTTTCTGCTTCGCACTCAGCTCCCTCATTCTGTGAGTTTACATCATCTTCTGCTTCACGGATGAGCTGTTGTATCCCCTAGATGTTTCCATTTTTCATTAATAGTAGTTGCAGCTCACTGGGGCAGATCTCGCATTTCATGAACTTACTTCTGGCAAAGGCAGTATCCCTCTGACAGTGATTTCATCACCCGCATGTCCACACACATTTATCCTGCATTTTGATATTTTATCCACAATGTTGACTCCATACAAAAATGATATGTGTTGAACAGATAGTTTGCATTCTGTTAAAGTCATACCGGGACATTGGAAGGGCACAAATAATGTCATTAACTATAATATTTAGCCTTCCTAAAATGATTAAACAAGCTAATGCAGTTTGCAGTAGAATCCAAAGCCTTTATTCTGGAAACTCAGAGTTCAAAAATAGAAATATTGACTTGATCTGTGAAAAGATCCATTCCAATGGTTAAAAGACCCCTTTAACTCAAAAACCACTGCACTACAGAGTGAATCTGAAGGAAATCTGTAAAATACAATACCATGAAGAGGACTTTGTGATGATTCCACATGACATCCAGCAGATGGAGCCACCTCCACCTCCCTTTTCTCTCACATTTACAAGCTGAAGCATTTGCAAGTAGGGCCTTCTGTCCCAAATAAGGGGGATTCCTGATAATGGAAGGTAACAGTGAGTGGGCTTACACTGAATACCTGTCCTAATATGTCCAAAAGTTTATAGACAGTTACAATTCATAAAGTGTTTTTTCTGAAATTAAAGGACATTTCTTCCACTATTCTAAGAGAATGCATTTTACAAAACAAATTGAAGCCAAATTTTACAGGATAACAGAAAAGCCTAGGTTTTTTCCCCCTTTACTGGAGTAACAGCATGTCATCTCATGGGAAGGCAGTATTATGCTTAGGGGCACTTTTGCTCAACACACACTGGGCATCTTGTTAAACCTGAAAGATGGATGGATGATGCAAAATACTGCAAGAAGCTTCCTTCAGTCCATGTAAAACTAGGCCAAATCCTCAAAATCATCAATCAATTTCAACAGGGCAGTGCTCTGAAGCACAAAGGCCAAACAACACAGGATCAGTTGAACATCAAAAAGGTGAAAGTTCTGCAATAACCAAGTCAAAGTCCAGATTCTCAGTCTAATCAAGAATCTCAATCTAATCGAGAATTGTGGTCCAAAAGGGTTCACCTGTTCAAATATTTCTTGTAAAACCAAGGGTATTAATAGTGGGGCATAGAAATAACATAGACATAGCAAAGAAATTGCTTCTATACTAGGAAGGCTGTACACAAGATGTTAGAATGTTACCTCTGATGATTTGATTGCATTCAGCCATAAATCAGGTCAGTTACTGATGATGGCTGTTCTGTTTCCACTTCAGCTCCATCACTCCATAGGACACAGTTCCACTGCTTCACAGCCCAGTGGTGGGGGGACTTGTATAATTGGGCATGTTGACCTTAGTGTTATGTGCATGTACTCCACTTTATAGGACAACAAATATATAGTGCTCAGTTAAATAGAATAGAACTGATGGCTGAATTTCTATCATTTTTTACCACCATGGATTCTGCTGAGCAGTATATATGGAACAGTGGCAGCAGATGACCTCCATTATCAGCAGAAGGTCTGAATTCAACACAGTCCACATTAGTTTCAGGATTACCTTTGTACAAGGGATTGGATGATCCCTTTTCCAGTCATTATTAATAATATATTACTGTGTGAAGAATATTCTTTGGTTCCCCAAATAAACTCTCCTTATTTTTGCTTTTTGATCTTGTCTTTTATTTATTACCCTATGATCTCCTCACCATACCAAGCTAACCTAATTTCAGACTGGAGCACCTGACCGAAACCCAGCTTATACACACTGATCACATAAAGGACCAAGGCCAACCTAGCTGGGAACAGAACGCTGCTTGTGTCACTGCACCAGTTATTTATTTCAAAATGTGAAAAAAACAATTTTGGTATTAAATTTGAGAAATGAATACAGGCCACAAGTTTGGGCCTTAATTAGTGTACTACTACGTGTGTGTGAAACTGACTACCCTTGTCATTGTGAAGCGCAGCACAACACAACGAAATCCAATCTCTGTGTTTCACCCATACACACACGCAGCAGGGGGGAGGCTATTAAGTGCCCAAGGAGTAGTGATGGGGATGGTAACTTGCTAAAGGGGACCTCAGGGCAAACTACTGGTGAAGGAATCGAACCCACAATCTTCCGATCCAGGGCAACTCCCTAACCACTAGGCCACTGCTGCCCTTTTTGTTTGTGTGTGTGTGTGTGTGTGTTTAATACAGAAACACAGATGACATGGTCGTACGTCATCTTTTTTCTTCTGTATTGTCTAACCCGAAGCTGCTGTGCATTGTAATATTAATGTTAAAATATTATATTATATCTGATCATCGTTAATAATAAAAAAAAGCGTGCGACACAGGAACGCAGTGACGTTCTCAGGTTATTGAACCAGAATACCACGTCACTATAGACGTAATGACGTCACTGGGACGAAGCCGCGATTTAATTTGGTGAAGAGATCGCGCGCCGGGCACGTCCTCAGTTTAAATAATGCAAACACGCCGCAGCCCCCTGCTGTCAGTGAGTCACGTGATCACAGTTCCCTAAAATGCGATCAATACTGAAGCGTGTGTTACACACTGTTCTTGACTCTGTCAGTCACACTGAAATAATAAAAGGCTGCTGCAGATGTTTAGTACAATACAAGCTGTTCAGATATTAATAGCCGTTTTGGAAATCGTTGAATTGGGTAAATATATGGTTTAAACACCAAAGGCAGTGAAACATGTTTTTTAACTGTATATTTACATTTTTAGATATGAAATTTGGTCATATACTATTTTTAAAAATGCAACTTTTATTAATATTATTAGTAATAACCCATAATTTTGCCCAAATTTCCTCTAAATTGTGAAATGCCAAAATAAAAGCCCAAAATAAACCTGTAACAGAGGCAACGACGCGTGTCTCTATTCTTTCTTAATTTAGTTTTTTGCACTGATTAAAGAATGAATACCTTGCGTCTTAATAATAATAATAATAATAATAATAATAATGCCAGTAATCATCATCATTATCATCATCATTCTTTTTAAGCCGCCCTATAAAATGTTGATCTTTTCACAGGGAAAGTTGGGGGGAGTGCAGGGTTAATAAATATCCACTCCTTTATTATAAATAATTCCACTCTTTTAATGTATTCTTCTACAAATGAGACCGGATACATCATAGTTAGGAGTAATCTCGCTCTTATTTCGGGGAAGTAGAGAATCCCATTCTCGAGGGGAAATAAGATCTAAACTATAAACACTGGGCAGTTCCTACATTTATGCCCCGCTGCGTTTATTTCTGCTGCACTGCAACGGGTTTAAACGGACTCGTGAAATCTTTATATTTCGCCAGACATTCAAGTCTCATTTTTCACATCGTGTTCGGTTTGAAGTCTCTAACACCATTCCCCAATAACTAACACATTTTTCCTAGACCCATCGTGACCACAGAGCCCCAGCCCGCTGGCCCCGTTCCCCACAGCGGCGCGTGCAAACTACTGCTGTCGTCAATGACAACTCCCAGCATCCAATCACATCCCTGCGGATAGATCCAGTTGTCCTATGGGAAGAAGCGGCGAAGGGAAGATCCCGCCTTCCAGTGATGCTGCAACCAACCAAGTGCAGACATTCCTGAATAATTTAGGCAGGCTCGCTCCGGGCAGTGACGCAGAGAGGAGACTGATGCCCGAACACTTTTTTCCCCCCGTTGAATTCAACTGAATTTTGGGAAGCTCGGAATAACCGAAGCATTTCTCACTTGTTGGAATTTTGGGGCTTCGGGTCGACGTACCAGAGTGTAAATGTAAACGGCGGCGGCTCCAGAAAAGCCCTCTTTATGTCGATATTGGTGTGGTGTCGCTGCTAGGGGAAGAAAAAAAGATGCCGCAGCCGAAATCTCGAAAAATAGCCGTCCTGGGCTACAGGTCTGTGGGTAAGTGGCTGGTTTTTTTCGGGGGAATGGCGGCGCTCGGGGCGAGCAAGAGGGACATTAGGCTAACAGATATTCGGCTGGGTGACTGGTGTGGACGGAATGAGCCGAGTGACACTCATGTGTAAGTCCCTCCTCAGGCCGGTGTGGGAGCTACGTAGCAGGCTAAAGCTGTTAGCCGCGCTGACAGCCTCCCTGCTCTCGGGGAAGCCTGCAGCTCGGGCCGCCCCGACGGGACGTCTTCGCGTTAGCCAGCCCGCTAGTGTAAGATCGGGCTGTGTAGAACAACAAGGAAACAAAGGCTAAACAGGGCCAAGTGAACTGGTTACTATGACCTTGCGTTTCTCATCTTGTGGCTGTGTATGGGAGCAGAATTAACCCCCACCCCGCCGGAGAACGCCCCCTGCCCCTGCCCCTGTGAGGAGCAGTGTGGAAGTGAGGCCGAGCAGCGAGGCTGTAGTGCTCCAGAAGGCATCGCTGCAGGTGGATCCGACTTCCCATCGCAGTTCTACAGAGAGAAATTCTTTCCATAGTCATGCAGCCAGGGTGTGACCTATCCAGCATTTGCTCTGGGAGTCAAAAGTGGCCATGTGTGTGAAGAGGTTGCACTGTTGATGCATCATTCGGCTGCAGCAGAAACCACGTTTCGTGACCATCAGACCATTTTTTTTTTTTTTTTAAAACCAGTTTGCAGGTTGACTTTCACTTTTTGATCATGTATATTTACAGTGTTCTTTCACACACACACACAGACACACACACACACACACACACACACTCAGTGATTGGTTGCTGAGGGCTTGCACACAGCATCAAGACACACCTGAGCTGAGCACAGTGGACTCCATGCCACAGACTCCGCAGTAGTATAATGAAGTTGCTCGGTCAAGTCAGGTCAGGCCCGCAATTTGTGTCCATTTTGTCTGTTTTGTGTTGCAGCATATCTTGGCGCGGTGTTTTATGTGGTGACATAAAGCAGGAGTTTTAATTCAACCCTCTGTTCAGTTTTTACTGAGTAAGTGAAGCAGGAGCATGACATTAGATTTCGTGGGGAGGTGTTTTTACTCTTCGTAAGCGTCTTTCTGGTCTTTGAGAGTTGTGTATGTTTTGCGTTTTGCAGAATAGACAGTCTTTCACCATCATGGTGATAAACTTGGCTTTCCTGAGCACAGTAGTTAGAGTATAGACCAGCTGCATATTGTGTTATATATTACATACTCTGTTATGTTGGGAGCAGATTACTGTCATAACCCCTCCTAGTCAAGTTATTTATTTCTATAATGAATGCACTATGATCTTGAATCATATCTGCATATCAGCATCAGCAGATATTTGTCGTCAAGCTGATATTTAGACTAGGCTAGTATTTCAGATTGATTTAATGGTGCAGTTATTGCATCCTGGGTGAGCTGAATCGTCTGAATAATTTTTAGATTCAAAAAAATCTTTTTATTTTTTTCTTCTCCAAGTAGGCAAGTCATTTACATGCTTTACATACATCAGAAAGCATTTACATGAAAGATTTCTGAAATTGGTATCAGCTTACAAACCCCTCATTGATGCATCTTTAATTTCGAAGCGCCTGATATTTCACACCTTAAATTTGTCTTGGTTGATCATCTGCCCACATAGTGCAGCATAAAGTAGTTATAAATGTTTCACTTTAATATAACCAAGCTAATTTTGGCCTCAATCCCATTAAAAAACAAACCCAGCCGCCCCATAGTATTAGGTGTTTAGTCTATGATGTGTTTATTATTTCTTATTCCATATTTCTCCTCTTTCAATAAAAGCCTCAATGAAGGTATAATCTCATGACATGGTAATTTTGCACGTCTTCATGTTCTGCTAAATTGGTTCAGCTAAAATAAAATGGAAATGCGTCAGTGTGTGTGTATAGGTTTGTATTGGTAAGAAGACAATGGTGCTCCTATTTCAGGAGTTCCCTGCACTTCTCCACAGCGATTTGTATGATCGTTCATTGTGCCTTCCTTTAATCATAGGGTTTCTTGTGTACTCTCCCTCCCACATCTGGTCTTTCTCTTTCTGTATGGGGTCACACACAAGGCAGTCTGAACTATATGTTCCTCTCCCTACCTCTCAGCTCTGTCGCAGTGCCTATTTATAGTCAGGCAGAGGAAGGATGCTTGAATTTCCATGCGTCTTCATTAATGGCAAGAGGGCTCATGAGGACTCCAGCATCCGTATGGTTTCAAGACCACTCTAGAATTGAGACCATTCAGGATATTGCTGTATAGGAAGATATGGGGCCTGTCAACCTGGGAAACATTATTATCCTGGAAAAAGTAGTTCAATCTTTTACTCATTTGTTGTTCATGTGAATTAAGGTTAGCAGTTAATTAGATTCTTTTCTAATACGGAGGTAATGGCACTTGCTGTACAGTGTGGAGGATTTAATTTGCGTATTGAAGGCTATATTGAGTTGCTTTAATGAATCTTATTTCAGTCATTGACTCTATTCACCCATTCAGCCATTTTTTTGCTTCTTGATCAACAGCACAAGGCCTACGGTAAGGAGTCTCTGAAAGTTCAATATTGTCATCTAACCTGCGACTCAACAGCACTCGCATTTGTTCACACACTGTGTAAAAATTAGCTTCAGCTCTCAGTGAGCTGCGTCTTCCTCAGCGAGTGCCCTTATGTTCCTTTGGGCTTTTCCTTCTGAATGAGGGCTTGCATTTTACAAATGCCGATATGAGCGAACGGTTGTTATAGCAACAGGCTGCAGGACATTTCTGCCCACACACTCGGGCCGTAGACATCAGTGTGAAACATCTCGTGCTGCTGCTACTACAGCTCCACGCTCATCCACGACACGCGAATAAGCTCTCGAAGCAGACAAGGGAAATGACAAAGACAGCACAGCTCTGTTTTGGTTGAATTATGCAAAATACTAAAAGGCAGTTTATCAGACTTTTAGGGGAAAAGTGCACATGTAGGAACCTCAGTGGAACCTCTAAGCTGGTAACTCTTGTTCTAGTTTAATTACTGGAAGAACTAAGAAATGTTATGTAATGTTAAGGTCTCTCGACAGTGCTTGGCATTTACCAGAAACTACAGTGCAGACTGCTCTGAGGATTTTTTTTCTGCAGGCTATGCGTGAATGTAGCATGCCATGGCTGATGAATGGGCACATTTAAAAGCTATTGATTCATGATGATTTTCACATTCCAGTTTTTCTTTTCTGTTTCTTTTTCTTGCAGGGAAGTCTTCACTGACAATACAGTTTGTGGAAGGCCAGTTTGTGGACTCATATGATCCAACCATAGAAAACAGTAAGTGCACGTTAACTCAGCTAGAAGACAGGGACACAAAGAGAAGCTCTGGCTAATGATCCAGTAATTGGTTTCATAGGCAGTGCCTCATGTAATGCATACTTGTGTAATTGTTGGAACTGCAGAACATCATGTAGGTTCCCCTGGGTGAAGTTGCGTGTCATATTTGAATAACACCTGCGTTATAGAAGAAACACTACTGTACATTTGAATGCATAATTACTGTTTGCTAACCTGAATTTAACATATTAGTCAGTGCCAAAAAGTTAACACACCTTGTTATGTTAACTATACTTATAACTAAAATAAATATGAGGTTGACACAACTTATTTTTTGCCCCCCCCCCATATGTTAAATTGAGAAAATGTAGTGCTGTAGTGCAGGGGTGTCGAAATCCAGTCCTGGAAAGCTGGAGTCCTGCACATTTTGGTGATTTCCCTCCTTAAAAACTCTCACTACACCCACCACTATGTGTGAACCAGATGTGTTTAAGGAGGGAAATCACCAAAATGTGCTGGACTCGAGGACTGGAGTTCGACACCCTGCTGTAGAGGATATTTTTTGTCTTACCTTGGGGTTTTCACAATTTTCAAATGGCTTTATTGTTTATGATACATTATTACAATATTGACCCCTGCAATGATGATGATGCCTTGAAAGGCTGCATTATGCAAGTGTGGGCATTTTGACCACTTGTTCCTGGTAAGATTTATTTGAGGGTTTGGATAAACTGGTACGTTCGCATATTTTCAGGAATTAATGTTTTGGTCAAATTAAAGCTGCTTATTCTTCAGAAATGCCATATTGTTAATAATAGTGCATTTAATATACTTTGTAGCCGGAAGTGACTACAAAATGGCTGTATTAGTGTTTTCCCATATTGAATAGTGTGTGGGTGTGTGCAAATACACGCACATGTGTGAATGTGTACCTGGATATGTGTGTTTAAGAATGGCAGGTAGACCACCTCCCAGACCCCTTTTTCTCCTTGCTGGTGTATGCCTTGATTGTTGGTAAGGCTCTCTGCAGGCCCTGGGTTGAGGCCAGGTATAACTCTGTGCTCTGCTCTTCGCGCAAAGCAGCAGTGTGGATGCTAAAGCAGTTTGAGGCTCAGTATGAGGCTCAGTGCTGCCTTGGCTCTGCATAACTCTGGCACAATCAGCACTTCTCCTCATTGGAAAGCGCAGAGGAGGCAGACATAACCAGCTATTTACATGAAGTTTAGCAGCAGTACAATAAAGGCTAGCACCAACGCTGCCTTTCCCTAATGCAGTAGAGCTATGGCTTTGAGGAGCCACTGGCATTGTTTTTTCATGAGAATTTCCTATTCAGGCACCCTAGAGTGACTCCCACTCAGTATGAATACATGTTGGAGAAACAATGAACTCCTAATGGGTGTTCTGTTTTGAGAAGGAACGTTAACCACTGATCTCACTACAATTTGATTCAGTTATGACTCCTGGTGAAACTGTTTCATGCATCATGAAGTCTCTGATTTTGCCAGGATTTGGTTTGATTTTTTTGGTAATTTCAATTCAGTATAATCTTTCAAAATTTCTGCAGGAACAACTTGCATGATACTGAAAATAGACCATTACATACATAGAATGCTATTTTAAAAATTATAAGTTATATAACTGCAAAATTCTTAATACTGGATCACCATCTTCATGTCCATCATTATATACTGATGCCTTTTTTTTCACCTCTGGTGTTGGGATTCTGTTTGAGTACCTGCAATTTCTGTTGGCTTACTCCTAGAAAGGATTGAGTGGTGATGTCGTACTATTTTTAGCAGCTTCATTTATTTATCCTCTCAATGAAATCATTCATGGGTTTCTTGTGTGTGCTTTAAGCCAGTTAGAGAGGCTATTTTCAAAGCTGCTCAGCTTTCTTGCATTTCCTAGTCTTTCTTGGAGGAAGTAGTGTGTGTAGCTTTGTGAGGTAATACTCTATGATTTAGATGGATTTGTAGAGAACAGTTAAATAAGGCAGCCCACTGGTGAGTTCCTGACGACCCCTAATGCAACAGCAGCGTGGGTCAGCAACTCCTCCACAAATACACATATAGCTCTGAAGCACCTCCCATTCCACCATGGCTTTGTCTGTCGGGTGTGTGCATTTTCTGGGAACAGCATTGACAGCAAGAAAGGATAAACTTTTAAAATAAATTTTTAATCTCTGAACTAAGGGCAAACAATGTGACAAAATATATCCCACAGATTTACCATATATACCACATATTTATCACAGCAACATATTGTGCAGTATTATTCATAAAGCAAATCCAAAACCTGAAACATATGATACTGTGGAAAAATATGTTACACATCATTATCATGGCAAAAAACAAAAATGGAAACATTTGGCATATTCTTAATTGTTGGCACTGCATATTATGTAAGCAATTTGTTAATAGGTGAAGTCCTGAGGAGGCTGTTCATACAGTTATTGCACTGCGGCAAATTTTGCTGTGTGTTGTATTGTGGATCATTTTTACACAAGATATGTAGAATGAACTCCTGTCTCAGGTTAATTTTTTTAAGCCGTATGTGCATTGGGAAGTGCAAAGACTGCAGCTGGGGTAATGAACTTCATCTTGGAGGGTCTCTGAAGCACAGCCGAGGGGATGAAAATCACTGCAGCCTTGATTCTACTACATGCTACATTTCACAATACAGCCTAGGTTACAGCCTCTGCTTGTTTCCTCTTAGGAACTACGTATCTTAAGAACTATAATACCTTTTTTCTGTATTTGGATTAAGTCTCTAAAATCAAACTTGCATTTATTGTTTATGAATATAAAGTAATACACAGAGGCACTGTCATTGTTAAGTCATTTAAGTAATTAAATAGTTTAAACATGTCCATATTCAACTTTTGCTTTAGATATGTCAATAGAATTGCTTGTCATGCTGTAGTATTTAACTTACTATACGTTATGGAATATGAAATAAGATTTGCATGTGGATCAATACTGGCTGCTATCCCTGAAAGCTTGACCTTAGTGGCTTAGTGGTGCTGGTCGTTATAACATAGGAAACAAATTGAGTCAAGTTAATTCACCCATCATACTAGCTGACGTCCTCAAAGAGTGACATTAAGAAACCCAGAGGAAGTACCTGAGTAGTGTGCCACCTTACTTTACAAGCAAGACATAAAATATGTGGCCAGAAGTATCCAGATCCCATTCTAACTGGCAGCCATCCATTTAGTCTGCTGACAGAATGGGACATGGAGTATGGAGCATCTGCACATGACTTTAAGGTCATCGTACCCAATGAAAGCAAGATGAATATAAAGCCCTCCGGGTTTGGACTTTGCAGAGGATCTGTGTTCTCTAAAATGATCGAGGTCCATCCAATACCTTTACAGATGAGTTTGTGATCCAGTACTTATTCCAATATAATTATCTGATCTGATTAATGCTCTAGCTGTAGTCAATCAAATTCTCACAGCAGTGTTCCAAATCCCCAATAACTCCAGCGTGCAATTGAAAAACACATATAAGAAATGGGATATGAATTTAGAGCAATAACTAACAATAAAAGCGTATATGTACGTAGATTTGGCAACCTACACTTTATTCTTCAAGGCACATTTGAGTTGTTTGAATGGTGTACATCTTGGAGGTTTTTACACACTGTCCGAGTGTGGTGATGGTGGTCTAGTGATCAAATCGCATATGGACCAAGAGGCCACTGGTTCAAATCCCACCTCCATCCCTACCACCACTGGGTTCCTGAGTAAAACCCTTAACCCCCAGTTACTCCATGAACACTGTCCCTGTAATTAGGAAATGGAAGTCGCACTGGATAAGAGCATCTGCTGAAACACCACAAATATAAATGGGAAGAATTTTATTTTCTGATTTAAGGTAAGAGTTGGACGATAGCTGGTCACTTGATGTACACAGACCTTTGTTCAATCATGACTCAATTTTAGAAAAGGACTTTTCAATGGTCTTTCACATTCTACAAGATGAGCAATGAGCTGATGTTTGTTCTACAGCAACAATTTTAACATGTCGGTCTTCCTGCGATTCTTTTGAGCTGTTCAACACACTTCCTTCTTCATGCTATGCTCATTTAGCATGACTGACCCAACCTGGGTGTAGTCGTCAAAGTAGCCTCATTATTACTAATGAATGACTTACTCTTTCTTGGTAATTTTACTTGCTAATTTGACTTTGGAAAGGGCGGGGGTTGGAGGAGGGGGTGGTGAGTTGGAAATGATTTGCTCTCAATGAGTCTGGAGGCTTGAGTAATGGTATTAGCTGTACTGGCTCCATGCTGAGCTATTTTCTCCTGTGTTCTGTTGGGCTGACTGCTGCTGGCGGCTAGCCCTGTCCTCAGGGATGTGCTATGTCCTCAAAGTGCTGTTTGTGGTGCTGCCTTAGATTTTCAGGCCTCTTAGAGAACACGCTCACGTCTTCAGGCGGCAGCAAATTAATGCTTCTTTATGCCAGGTGATTTGTTACTTAGCAAGCACAGTTTAAGTCTTGGACTATACGCTATACTTGCAGATCCATCTTGAATTTATCTTGCTCTGTAGTCCAGTTCACTGCGAAATGACTTTAGTGTCTTAAATAATAAGCGTAGCTTAAATTCCCTGCTTGCAATTTTAAATTACTATAACAGCAATAATGCGTAGGTTATCAGCCTTTTCTTCAGTTTCATGGAGCATTTGACAAGGCCAGTTCAATGAGGCTGTTCTCTGCTTTTCTTATTTTCCCACCATTTGCACTTGTATTGATTTTTGATTCCTGCAGGTGGCCAAGAAGTCTTTTGCTCTTTCTGGCTTGCTTGCTCACCTTGTTTTTTGTTTTTGTTTTTTTTTTGTTTTGTTTTGATGTATTTTTTTCTGTCCTCTGCAGCATTTACTAAAATGATCACAGTCAATGGCCAAGAGTACCATCTGCAGCTAGTTGACACAGCAGGACAGGTAAGAGAGAGCATTGACTCAGAGTTATCCTCATATATTCACACACATCAGTGGTAACTGATTTAGAAATGTAGCCCAAGCATCCAATTGAGATGAGTTCAGACTCAATCAAAGTGAGGGTGACTGAGCTGGAAGACACACGGTTAAATGAGCAGGGACGCGCTGCCGTAAGCAAGCCTCACATGACCGTATGAAGGGACAGTGTAGCAGCACAAAGGCAGTCACTAACCATCATAGTGAAGCCTTAAGCTGATTAACTCTGACATTCTACTCAGTGATGTAATTCATTCAACCTACATGATTTAGTATCAGAGTTGTTACAATCTTCCAAAGCTTTAGTGAAATTTTACTTACTGAAACCTTTCTTTCTTGTTAGGATGAATACTCCATTTTCCCTCAGACCTATTCCATAGATATCAACGGTTACATTTTGGTCTATTCAGTCACCTCAAATAAAAGGTAGGTTGATAAATAGTTATTTTCAACCTCTGTTCATTGTTTGGGACTTGGATCTCTTTGCATGCATGTTCCTTAAAGAAGCTTCTTTTGTGAGCTGGTTAATACTGAAAAGAATATTTGAAAAATAACAATTTATCCATGATTATAAATAAAAGTATATACATGAAAGCATTAATTCCAGATTTTAAAAATATTTTTTTCAATTCTAGAATTTAAAAAAAATATTTTAAGAATATGGGGGGGGGGAATTTGTGTTCTGGAAAAAAGGGTTTGTCTTAAAAAAACAACAACAACATAAACCCATTGCAAAATTGGCCAAAATACCAGTGCTATTCTTAGGGTCAAAATGTATAGCCATATAACTTGCAAATAAATTATGCTCTAATGGCCATTTGGACTAAAGTTTGTGCCTCTGCACCGGTAGCTCCGTTAGGCCAGATTCAGTGTTTCTTTGAATGGAGAGAATTGCATGGATGTGTTTTGAAGGCTAAAAGACAAAGCAAAAGACTGGTTAATGTGTTACTGTAGACCTGTGCACTCCCTTCTCTCTGTCTCGATTCATTTTACTCTCTAATGTAGTTCTCAGCATTAGCTGTAGAATCAAACCTTTTTTAACAAGTTTATTGAAGAGCTTGAGCTGAGTAGACTCTGCCTTTATCTTTCAGGTTCTGTGAAATCTAGAACCAAAATTCCCAACATTAGCACAGGCTAAACTGTTCCCAGATCTGTTTAAAAGTTCAAATTCTGCCAAATCTCCACTCCACATGAAACAGTCGATTGTCTCTTGGGCTTTCTGGGAAATTCCAAGTTTTCTCTGAAGATAGTTTCTTCTAGAGCTAACTACATCAGGGACCTTGATTTAACCCAAACTTCCGTTTCACTGAAGATTTTAGTGAAGTTACTCCTAATGAGACCTCAGTGATCATTAATATGTAGAGCTTTCCAGTTCTGTCTGTGGGAGATGATTCAAATCAAGGAAAATAAATTGTCTAATTTGTCTCCACTGGAACATGCCTTGCTCTGCCTACATCTTCTTCAGCCTCTTCCCAGTTAATGTTTGTTCTTGACATGCCAAACCACTTAAATAGTTTGATGTTTATTATGACTGAAAGACATTGTCATAAGAAATCTTGCATTGATGCATTCATGTGCTTTTGTCAGTGTTGAGATTACCAAAGTCATTTTGAATATTTACTTAAGACCTCAGTACTCAAATTCAGTACTCATTCATAAAGTATCTGCTTATGCAGACATGAGTGCCACAGGATGTGCTGAACTTTATTATTCGGTGCTTTGAACCTGACAATGCTATAATTTTAGCAATAGCAAACGGATGGGGGGGAAAAAATAAAATAAATGGATAAAAATACTTTCCATTACTATCCAATACTATCCACAAATCCAAGAAGAGTTCTTGGAATTAAATTATTATTTTTTTTAATTTACAGTATTCTGTGTATTCTAAATCTGTAGATTTTTTTCAATTCTGTAGTATTAATGTGGGGCTTTGCTGATTACATTGCTAACTATTTTTTTCTCTCTATCTCTTCCTCTCCCAGTTTTGAAGTAGTAAAAGTTATTCATGAAAAATTGTTGGATATGGTGGGTAAAGTACAGTAAGTATCAATGTGATGGCTGACTTTCTACTTATTAGTTAAAAGAAGTTGCAACTTTGTGTCAATGTAAACTACAAAATGTTTATTCTGAATCACTGGGAACTGTTACTTCACTTCTTATTGTGTTGCATGTACAGTGCTGTGCAAAAGTCTTTGACACTGTAGCAAGTTGTTTAAATTTTAAATAAATGTAATTAAATGAATGCTCTACAAATTAACGAGAGTTGTATATAATACATTTTTCACCTCACCTCTCTTCCTGCCATTGTACCTATTAGCCTACCTACAGCCTGTACCTATTAAATTTTCATCACTAGCATCATACTACCTACAAGTCCTACAGTTTTATTTCAACCATCTCCAAGTTTGACTTGTCTGAGTATTGAGTCTGAAAGTAAATACTAATAAACAAATTTTTATAAAAAATTATTACACATTTAGCCACAACTGAAAAATCTATTTCCTGGCTGAGGTCAAATTTGTTTCACAGATACATAACAGAACCCTGAGGATGTCAGCAAACATGTTGTAAATCCACCCACAGGGGGCGCTATAATTTTCAACCATATATAAATTCAGAAGATGCAACATAGCCCTTGCTCAGTCTTAAAAAAAAAAAAAGTGGTGCCAAAATACACACATTTTAAAATAAGTATTCAATTGTTTTGATTAAAACATTTTTAATTATAATTATGTATTTTAATTCTCAGTTTTCATATAGGCAGTACTATGAATTGTATATTTGGCCCTTTTTGTCATGAAACCTGCCAGATTGATTCACTGAGTCATGATGAGTCAACCATACAAGATCAGAAACAGGCACTAATATTTTCAAAATTGTGCTTGGACCCCATTAATTGATTGTAGTCATTAAATATTTTTTTTCCAGACACCTAAGATTCTTGCTTTTGTTAGAAGATTGAAATTATGGAAATCATGTCATGTATTGAGATGTCTGCTCTCTCTCTATTCAGAGTACCCATAATGCTGGTGGGAAATAAAAAAGATCTACACATGGAGCGGTAAGTCATGTAAGCACAAAAATAAACTGTAGTCACACGAGAACCATTCTGTTAAGAAAGCATGATGTTCTTGAATCATTGAAACATCATTCACTTGATTTTTATGTGACTTTTCATGGGCCAAAGCAGTGTTCGAGAGCTTAAATTGTACAGAGGGGCTAGGCTGAGAAGAGAGCTAAAGCGGGGGAGAGACTTGCATGAGCTTTGAGAATTCTAATTGGTTAAATTCCTTCAGAGTCTCTAACATGTGAATGTGAATGAAAGCAGTTGCATATACTCTGACCTCTTGACCCAGCCTCCCTGCTCTCCGTCAAGTCTGGCCTGCATTCGGGTTGTACAGTTTGCCGTCTACATGGGAAGCTCATGATGTACGGACAGAGAGATAAAAGTGCAAGAGAGGAGGGAGGAGCAGTCTGATCTCAGTTGCCCCAATGCTCACATAAATAGGTCAGACTGAGTCCCAGCCTCAGCTCCCAGATCGCACAGGGAACACGTTGTGAGGGTTGTTCATGACTGATTGCAGACTGTTACATTTGTTAATTGTGGTGGCTGTTGTTTTCAGACTTTGCAGCAAGATAGTTGGAAGTGTTGGAAGTATTTTGGAAACCTCTTCTCAGACCCAGGAAACGGGTCAGCCTTTTGTTTCGGACTTGAGGCCACTTTCCAATAAAACTTGTCCTATAACCGGAGAATAAACAGGAAATAGAAAAGACAAGGGTTGGCCATGTACACTACTTCAAAGGATGTGAAGTAATGGGTGAAAATTCCCCCTCATTAAAGTACAGACAGACTTCCCTGCGTCTGGATTCTTCACACCTCTCTGCTGAAAATCAGTAGCCTCATTACAATAAAATCCTCACTTACAGCCTGGCCCTGGGCAAAATTGTGTGTGATTCCAACTTAAATTACACCTAGTGTAAGTCCTAATTTCCATTCTGCTAAGTACAATCTGTCTCTCTTTCTCACACACATGCAGTCACTCTGCGATTTGAAGCTCAGCATTTGGGAGCTATGTGCTTCGATTACGTGCCATGCTTGTGAGTGCGATAAAAGAGGTAGATAGAAGAGTTTCTGGCTTGCACAGTATTGATCTCTCTGGCTGTTTTATGCAGGAAAATAGAGGCAGAGTCTGATATAGTCAGCACATCCTCTCTCACCATCTCCACAGTCAGACCTCACATTTACCATTAGCCTCATTACAGGGAGCATCTGTGTACTTGCTTGTGTAGAACTAACATTGAACATGAACATTTATTTCAAGTGTTTGCATTAATAGTTTTTTTTGTGACCATTGGTCTGCAAACTCATTTAAAGCCATTTTGGCAAAAAATAAATAATACAACGATACAGAAATGTGAGTCAGAGTGGCTTACATCTAAGAAATCAATTCAGATAATTTATTAACCGCTCATCAGAATGTTTACTTGAAAAACCAAGCTGTGGGTATTTGGTGTTTATGCAGTTGTCTTGGTGGCAACTAAGAAGCAAAAGCATTCCAAGGACACCAGATAATAATTATTTCCTCTTTTTGTTGTCCAAATTATTCAAAGTGCTTAACATGATTTCTTCTATTGTTGTGTCAAAATAGAACCAGTCATACTGGCCCAACACTATTAAAGGCTGTATTGCTTTAAAAGAAGTGGGTGGGTGATAAGGGTGAAACAGTGACTGCAGACCGCTGTCCCACTGCTGGAAAACTTTCATGGAGCTTCTACTCTGCAAAGACTGGTTTATTAAAGTTTACGCATTTAAACTGAGTGATTCACAGAGTTACCTGCTGACGTCTAAACAATAGCTGAAGGAATTTCCCTTTTAGCCTGAGAAGCGGTTAAATAAATTAGTCCATATAGAGAAAGTTTGATCAGGTTGTTTGTGCCCCAGACAGACCTTAAACACCTGCCAATACTGGGTCTGTAATTATGTACATAACACCGCTGCACATGCTTGTTAATTGCAAACTAATGCAGCCGTGTAAAAGGCAGAAGCTGAAATCTTTTGAAGATATGCAAAACTATAAGAGTCTAATCTTGCCAACTTGTGAATAGTAAGTAATGTTGTAGGTTCTGTTTAGGTAAATAACATCAGCATGCTCAGTATTCAGATTTTTTTTTATATAAATTTTTTAATACTCAAAACTGCATTAGGGCATAAGCTGATCTAAATATGACAACAAATAATGAACGCAAAAATGGAGGGAAAAAAAAAAAAAGTCACTACACTATGTGGTCACTACTCTACACACTACACACAAACCCACACCAATCAGCCAAAATATTAAATAAAAAAAAAGGGACAAGTGAAGTGAATAACATATTGGTTATCTTGTTTAAATGGCAGTTTTTAAAGTAAAAGCAGGAAAAATGGTCTAGTAGGTTTAATGGTTTATTGGTCTGTTTGTTGCATATAAAAAACACCCCATAATACCAATTTCCTGTTTCCAAAATATCATCATCATCAAGAACAAACTGTTTACTGGCTACCTTATACAGTTCTGTGCAAAAATGATGATCCACCCGTCATTTTTCCCCAGATTTTTCTTCCATAGATTTATTTATTTTTTTTTTTGTTTTTTTTTTTTTTGTTTTGTTGAGGAATAGTTTTCTTGGCCTGTAGGATTTTGTTTTTCATATGTTAAGCTACACAGTAACCCACTTAAGAATTATTCAAACAGAACAAAGCCATCCAGGCCTGAAGCACTGAAGAAAGAGGTGAAGATTATTATCGGGCCGGTGATTAGTATACGGGTGATGCTGAACGGTTTATCCATGCACCTTGCATATTAAGGCTCTTTTTACAGCCTTATACTCTCAATACAACAAAGATAATTCCTTTTGATATCAATAATAAAACATTTATTTCAATATTATTTATGCAACAACAAAATGATTACCTATAAATACCTATAATTACCTATTAATACCTATATTACCTAAAATATAAAGAAATGAAAGAAGAAATATGAACAAACAGGCCCTCTAGTATGTAGTTTTCTGCCAGTACACAAATCATATTCAACATGGAGATCAAACCATATCATCTGATCAAAAATATTTTGTGGCATACCCTACCTAAGCTCATGCACATTTCTTTCCCTTAGAGTTATCAGTTGTGAAGAAGGCAAAGCGTTGGCGGAATCATGGAATGCAGCGTTCATGGAATCCTCTGCAAAAGAGAACCAGGTAACAAGGCGTCACACTTTTTCACCTCTCCAATCAGATTCATTTACATACTGACAGTTTCTCCATCTCTCTTATAGATGCAGTCTCTGATGCAGTTATTTTCTAAGGGACCCCCTCAGCTCTCCCTGCAATTTTCCCTAGAGATCATCCTCTTTGAAAGATCTCAGTCTGTCAGTTTTAAAAGCTCACCCAGTTAAAAAGTTTGTGCAAGTATTTTTTATGCAAGAGTACTCTCTGCATCCAGGAAGGGGTGCAGCAAGCTCCGACAGCGATGAGTAAAATAGTTTTAGAAGTCATCCGAGAGGGCATATCGGGCCAAGTTTCATGCTTATAAGTTTTTGCCTGAAGGCCCAGCAGTCACCCAGTCCTACATACACTTATTTTCGAGCAAGCAGTATCAGTCTGTTACAGCTCGCAACAGAAATGCCTGAGATTTGCGTCCCTGGTTCTCTCTTCATGAACATGTTTCTCACCCAGCTTGATCAGTGTGGTCTTTAAAGGATTGGTTTTAAAATTAATCTGAAGATATGATATGTTTCATCATCTTTGATAAGGGCTGGGCTATATGAAGATATTTATCATTATCGTGATAAGTTGCATCAGAATTTCTTTCTGAGCATATAACGTCGTCATTAAATAAAATACTCACCAACCTCTTCAAATTTGTCTTGCTAAACTGGATTTAGTGCGGTACAGTGTGTAAAATGTGTGGGAAAACATTGTCATCATATTTTTTGGCACAACTGAATCTTCATACTCTGTTAAAATATATTAGATGTCCAGAAAAAAGGAAAGTCATAACATTGTGTATCATGACAATTTCTTGAAGGATCAAAATATGACATTTTTGCCATATTGCTGACCCCTGTACTGTATCCCTTCACTGTTGATTGTAGAGGAACAGGGTTGAAGGGCAGGGGTTGGTTGCTAAGCAGTAGCTATGGTAATGAGGTCATGCATTAGCATGCTGAGATGCACTGCAGTGTTGGAGGGAAGGAGCGAGGACGGATGTATTCTACATGTAGTCCCCCAGGTCTGTTATTGTTTTTAACTTTAACAAGGACTTACTTTCAGAATACATATAGATGACCTCGTACAGAAAAATTCCTCTCTGTGTTCATCTCAACTGTTGATGTCCCTGACATTTTGTATTCCTGCTACATGAGAATGACGGTGCTTCAGTTTCAGTTTGCCCTGTGGGCTTTAGCGGTTACATAAACACTCTGCAGCCGCTAGTACTGCTCTCTACATCTGACTGTAGAGTAAGGAAAAAAAACAAAGTGCAAACCTTTATCCCATAAAGACAAGCCGCTGATGGAGAGAAAGAGGAAGTGAGAGAACTACTCATTTAATATCACAGCTCTGGTTTCTCTGGCAGTTCGTTTTGGGCTTATCTCCCTGTGCCTTTATCATTTCACCTGAATCTTGGAAATGATCATTTTGTTGGTTCTTGAGTATTTAGTTTAACATCCTGCTGGCCTCCGCTTCTGTTCTTTACCAAGATAGAACTTTCATATTGGTTTCATAGCGGTAATGATCTAAAGGTTAATAACTAGAAAATAAAAAAAAAATGCATGACTATTTAGATTTTGCTCCTCATTCGTCTTTGGTACCCAGAACCCTGCCCCAGTTCACTGGTTGTCCTACCTTGGACCACTTTATGCAGCCTCTTACAACTGCATACTGGGAATACCTCACTTTTTGAGTCTTGCCATTTTTCTTTCTTCCAAAGAACTGATTGTTCACTTGCTGCTAAAATATCCCTTGGCACATGCCAAGGGGTACCACGTAACGTTAGGCAGGTCATGCCCATCCATTATTTGAGCACTTTATCCTATCCAGGGTTGAGGGGTGTACATATTTATAACTGTATAAAAATGTGAATCTGATTTATGGATGGTTAGAAATGGAATAAATTCAGACATTTTAGAATAGTAATCCAGCTTCGTCAACACCCTTTTGTGCTTTTGAAGCTTAAATACATCATCAAGGGTCAGGCATCCGTCAGATACCTTTATATTTTTAAGCAAATATCTGCCATTATGGGTATGATTTCAAAATTGTGCAGATGTAAACTGATCTCTCTTGTTTCTCCTGTGGCAGACTGCAGTTGAGGTGTTCAAGAGGATAATCTTAGAGGCTGAGAAGATGGACGGTGGAGCCCCCCAAGGGCGGACATCCTGCTCGCTGATGTAGAGACCCTCTCCAACCCCTGACTACCCTTGCCCTCTCCCCACTGCCTTTCCCAATCAGTGGAAGACACACTGACTTTTCTGGTGAACAGTGGTCAAACAATCCTATGGTTAGTATATAATACTGTTTTTGGTTAAGCTTAGATTTCTAAGTTAAGATTAGAGTTTAGCGCTTAGATTTGGGTTTTAAGGGGATTAAGGTTCAGGGTTAAGCACAGCAAATGAAAAATGTTCACCAGAACTGTCTGTTTGGAGTCCACCCTCCTGCCGCCACCCTGCCCCGTACCACAACACTGGACACTGGGAAATCCCTCTACTTGAAGTGGCTAACTGCCTGTTTTCCTCCATAGAAATGTTGACTTTTTCTTTTTAACCTCCTTTTTTTATACTTCATTTAATTTTAATTTTTTTTTCCTTTTGTGTATTATTTTTTTTCTTTCTTTTTTTTTTTTTTATTTATTTTTTTTTAATATTCACTCGGAAAATACAGAGAAGCCCTCAGTGACACTGTCGGAATAAACACCACCATGCCCCTCTGATCTTTCTCTCCTTTTCTCTGCTTACTGTTCTCTCTCCCTCCAGTCATCCCTTCTTCTCCAATACAAACCAAACCTGGTGAAATGCTGAGCCTTACTGTCCTGCCTTTCGGCTCCCCTCATCTCTTTTCTACCTGCCTCTACCTTCCCAAACTCTTATGAATTTGTATATTGTATTTCTTAAACAGCAATTATGGCCAATAAAGTTTCCAGCATTCATTCTCCTCAGTACTGAATGATGTTTAACTTTTTTGATTGTAATCATTAAACGCAGCATTTTGTTTCACTACACCTGGAGCTGGCTTCATTTATTTTTTATTTATTTATTTATTTAGATAATTACCAAATCAACTAAGATCACACATCCTGTTAAGCAACTGAACTCACTTAGCTACATTGATCCTGAGGGAGCTGGAAAACAAACTAGTGAGAAAAAAAAAGCTAACCGATTGTCCCAAGTTGTGACAGTGACAAGTCAATATTGGACAATTTATTATATTGTAATTACAGAGTAGTAGCACGACATCATATATATTTTTCATTCGTTCTGAAACTGACTTAAGAGCAGTTAAATTGTCACTGTGTTCAAACACTTTATCTACTTGCTTAATATTTATATCACACGTTCATATAGTCCACATTTCTAAATGTTCAAAAAAGAAATAAAAGGTGGTTTCTGGTAAAGCTGGTCTTTTTTCATGCTCTTTTACTGGTTTTAAAAAAAGACCCGGTTCTGAGAAAGGCACAGCATGAGAAGGATTTCTCTTCTACTGGAGGTACCCTGGGAATCAATGCAGCATGTTTGCTTTCGGAGCATGTAATCCAACACCATAATGCAGTACGTGGCAGGTAGTGTGCAGTTTTCCCCTCCCCCATTCACATTATAATGCCATCATTTTAGATCACACTGCAGTGTTAGGATCTGATCTGAAATGTGTTTCCACAAAGCACGTCATGCATCCTTTAGATTTTGAGAAGATTCAGCAATACCTCTTTTTTTTACATTCACGTAGGCCTTTAACTCCAACTCTTCCATGATCAAAGCAAAACCAGTTTTGACATATTTTACCACCGGACGCGAAGCTGCTTCTTACAGGAAGCTTTTCTCTGGCACGTATCACTGTGTCCAAATCTGTCTGGATTTACAACTTTTCTACTCGAACATGGTGAAATGGAAAATGAAAACCCAGTGGTGATGAGAGAGATCAACACCTTTTTCCTTTACCATCTACTTAACAGGCCTCCACCTGGTTGCCATGGTTACAAGGTACAGGAACAGATGCCCCACAAAGGTGCCCGATACACTTGTAATGTCTTATTGGATGCATCTCTCTTATAAACTCCCTTCTCATCCACTCTGGGCATTGAGCGTGTAGCAGAGAAGCGTGGCCTCGGCAGAATGGCCCTACAAAGTCAAGCAAAGCAAAATCCATTGTAGTGGAGAGTGAGCCAAAGCCCAGAATCAGCAGTGCCAAGAGTGAACGGAAAGTGTCAACCAAGCAAAAGCCATAAGCTCTCCATTGTGCGGCCTTTGTTGGGCAAACATCGCGATACTGCCCGCCACACGACTACCCATATATATTGGGGTGTCCAACTTTTTCACTGTCACACTTTCTTACGTGTGGGTCAGGTTGGACTGTATCCAGTGGAAAAATGTCGCAGTATTCTGGAAAGGTAAGCATTTGGGCCAATCAGGTCCATCACACATCACATGAAGTGTCACACGGCTTCAGGTCGCACTGCTTGTTGCTTGCAGTCGTGTCACGTGTGCTTCACAGGTTGAACACTGGCGTTAAATTCAGGGAAGGAACACTTTTCCACTTGGTTTGAGTTTTCCTATTGTTTCTAATGGCCAACGCACAAGCTTCTTTTGGACCTGCTCTCAAGTGTGGCTTCACATTCTGCATAACATTTGCAAAAAAAATTGATGCAAACCTTCTGCCTTCTTATTTTTTAATTAAACAAATATTAAATAAATAACTTGCCCATATGGCACGATACCCTCCCTGCCATTAAAGATGTGCAAAGATAAGCTGAAGGACAAATGTTTCCTGCTCTTGACCTTGCTGTAATAATGACCTGCTCTTCACTTTCACTTTTCTCCAAGATCCAAGCAAAGTACTATGTTCAGTTTTTTTACAGACTGACTGGTAAGCCTGTCATCCAACCCATCCTGTTGCATTTCCTTCTCTTTATCTGCTTGATCCTTTCCCTCAGATAGTGTTTTACGAGGGAAGATGCTTCACTGGAAGGAAGCTGGAGGTGTACGGAGACTGCGATAACTTCCAGGATCGTGGTTTCATGAACAGGGTGAACTCCATCCGTGTGGAGAGCGGAGCCTGGATCTGCTACGACCACCCTGACTTCAAGGGTCAGCAGTACATCCTGGAGCGTGGCGAGTACCCGGAGTTCCAGCGCTGGAACGCCCACAACGACCACATGGGCTCCTGCAAGCCCATCAGGATGGTGAGAAGTGGTTTGGCTTTTTACATCACTCAAATGAAATGTGGAAGAAGGCCCAACATGTGGTGTGAGGCTGTGATTAGTCTAATTTGGACAGTGTTTTGCAATTTGACACAGATATTGATTTAACACCCTGCAGAAACGGGGAAAAAAATCCAAATTGTTTAAACAAGCAGCCTCTTCCTGAGGGCCCTTCCAAAAAATTTCATCCCATGTGCACGTGCTGTGCTGAGGAGGAGGGAAAACTGTGCTAACACTCTGCTTGTACTCACGTGTGTATCCGCAGCATGGAGAGCACTACAGAATTGAGCTGTTCGAGGGCTGCAACTACACGGGTCAGTGCATGGAGCTGTGCGACGACTGCCCCTTCCTGCAGAGTCGTGGCTTCGGCAAGAGCTGCGTCAACTCCGTCAGGGTGTTTGGTGATGGAGCGTAAGTGGCACATGAATGCACACATGCAATTTTTAAACCAAAGGATTAAAATCTCACTCAATGAAAACATGACATCACAGTGTCGCTGAACTAAAAATTATCATCTTGTTTACTTTTTAATTCTTTTTAGCCAAGGTCTATTATCTACCCAACCGATGTTCTTTAGTCTATAAATAACCCCTAACATTACTGTCAAATACAGCATCAGTTTCTTACAGCACATGTAAATCTCCAGATACAGCTCAGAATGTAATGGAAAGAAGAGATTGATGGCTGTGTTTAATGGCCTAATTCCATTTATAGCACTGTATTTCACACAAGCGTTCAATAGTCTGACAAAAAAATTCATTGCGAAGGGCAGCCGTTTACATTGTAGAGGCAAACTATTTTAACGCGCTTCTAGAAATTAAGTTCTTTTTTAGCTTTAAAAATGGTAATTTTTTGGTGAGTAAAGAAATCTTTACTTTTTGGGGAACAAGTTTCAAGTTCTAAAAATGAAGATCATGAGAGATTTAAGGCCTGTTTAAATTTGGTTACTCAGTTTAATTAGGTGATGTATTCCAACCCTGTGTGTCTCATCTCCAGCTGGGTGATGTACGAGGAGCCTAACTTCCGTGGCCGTATGTACATCGTGGAGAGAGGAAACTACTGCGGCCACAACGAGTGGCAGGCCCAGAACCCCAACATCCAGTCCATCCGCAGGGTCGTCAACTACTTCTAAATCTCTATCCCTTTATCGTTCCCTCCGCCTGCTACATTCATACCTCTTTTTGCCAGGCCACAGACTGTGACTACTCCAATTCTGACAATGTAAAATAAACATTACTACAACAAAAGACAGTATTTTATCAAACATGTGTCCCTGTGTCTTTATATACTAAGCCTGCATTCATTTTTCTATTAACTCCATTTCTTCATAAATCCACATCAGTACAGGTGAAATATTTAACCTCTTAGAATCCCTGCCTTACCACTAAGGCCTGTTTTTATTAAGTTAATAATTTTATAAACTGAATAATCATGACAAGCTGTATTTCAATTACATAATATTCATTATTTGAAATGAAAACACCAGTCTTATAAGCTCAGAGCTGGTCATTTATTGCATGTTAAACAAGTGCTCTTTGAACAAAACCAACATGAGCAGGAACCTGACCAGTTATCAAATCAAGTAAAAGTAAAATTAATATGAATCTGAAGATGAAAAGTAAAATAGATCTAGCTCAAAAAGATAAACTTAGACGCATGCTTTTTGAAAGAAAAAAAAATACAAAATTCATTTACCTCATGCAAATTCAAAAATTAATTCAAGATTACTCTGAAAAAATATATTTAAATTTCATGTTTGTCTTTTTACACTAGGATGGTGCTGACACCACTGGCAGAGGTTTTTAAAAAATGAAAAAAAAAGGCTTATACAACTTTTGATTTATTTTTTTTCTCCATTCAACTACAATGCCAGATTTATCCTAGGGACAAACACACATAAAAAGTCAAATTCTGATCCATACTTTGGAAAAAGCTTCAGTTATAGGGTTTAACAAAGTTCTGATCCAAAATCAGAGTTCTCTCCTTACAACATTAGTATTACATGCCAAACCAACCTCACACAAACTTAACAAAAGCAGGCCTGTGCAGCTTTCCTCAGGTGGAGCTCCTCTGCAGATAAGACTTCAACTGAGCAATGGCCTCAGCTTCCTCCTCCAGGGTCACATCTAGGTAATCTTCTTCATGTTTAGGGATATCCTCCAACACTTCATTCACCAGGTCTATGTCCATGCTACTCGACCCTGAGGCTGGCCAAATAACAAAGGGTCTTTAACACAGAGTTACAACTTCCTTACATAATACACATTATCTCCATCATTAGAATATAAATTATTTATGGTAATTTTCCAAATACATTATAGGAAAAAACATGCAAAAATAATTTTAAAAGTAATTACAAAAATGCAAGAGGTGCTACATTGTGGTCAAAGCATATGACAGGGTGCCTAAAGAGGAGTGGTTTTGTATGAGGAAGTCAAAAGTGAATGTCAAGGAGTGTAGTGTGACAGTAAGGTCTGCAGTAGGAGTGACAGATGCATTTAAATTAGAAGTGGGATTATAGCACTGAGAATATTCTTGTTTGCAGTGGTACTGGACATTTAACGGGGGTCCCCCTGAACTATGATGTTTGCTGACGACATTGAAAGTGACTATGATCTGTAGTGAGAGAAGGGAGCAGCTTGAGGAGACCCTGGAGAGATGGAGATATGATAGGAGAGGAATGAAAGTCAGTAGGAAAAAAGAGAATACATAAGTGTGAATGAAAGGGAGAACAGTGGAAGGGTTAGGATGCAGGGAGTAGCGGTGGCAAAGGTGGAAGAGTTCAGATACTTGGGATCAACAGTTTAGAGTAACTGGGAGTGTGCAAGAGAGGTGAAGAAGTGAGTGCAGACAAGTACCACCAAGAGTGATAAAAAAGGGTTAGTGAGACCAGCAATGCTATACAGATTATGAATGGTGGTGCTGTCAAAAAACAGGCTGAGGAGCTGGAGGTGCTGATTTAAAGATGCTGATATTTGCGTTGGGAGTGATGAGGATGAACAGGATCAGGAATGAGTGTATTAGAGGGACAGCTCAGGCTGAACGATTTGGAGACAGAGTCCTCCTCAAGTTAATAAATCAAACATGCATCTTTGCTGGTGTCACACCTGTGGATTCAGAGGTGCTGGGCTCCTCTGACGAAGAAGTTGGTGAAGATGGAGAGATCTGAGTGGCCTGAGCAACATCATCCCCCTCTAGCTTCAGTGCTGCTTCCTCCACCACCCTCTGAAAGCAAAAGTAGGCCAACTAAAGATGTATTCATGGACAAATATATGCACAAACAAGCAAACAACTGAAGACATGCAATGAGTAGTTTTGTTGTGAATAGGACGAGAATTTTGCTAACAACTTTCATACTCATTCCTGGACATTTTTTAAACCTTTGAGTCATATTGTACATTTAAATAAGCAGCTTTTTTAATGAATTGGTTTTAGAAAAACTTCCTGTTTGGCATGTTGCTTACCTGAGCCACCTGATTCGAACTGCTGCCTTCTTCCTCCTTTAGAAGAAGCTACAAGAAAGAAAATCCTCATTGGACCAGCAGCAACTTTTTACATTGTGTAACTTTATGTATTCTAAATAAGACCAAAAATGACTGGATGTGCACACTTGTGAAGAATTAAGAAAACACCACTATTATAAGGAATCAGAACCAGGCGGTGAACCTGAATGAGTTTTGTGGGGATTAGATTGTTCTCTTGTAAAGTTCAAAGCATCTCTAACCCTATAGGCTTCATCTACATCTCCGCTGGTTTGGTGAAGGGCCTTGGCTGCTGCTTTTTTGCTGTAGCCAAGAAGGACCAGGGTGCTGATGCTCTCTAGACGCTGCCTCCTTTTCTCTCTCTCCCTCCTTTGTATCTCCTCTCGTTCCTACAGGGGTGCACAAGAAATCTGTATCTGTCACATGTAACTTCTTTTACTATAGTACTAAATTGTGTTGACAAGAAAATGAATGCCAACAGGACAGGATAATTTGCACCAATTTATCAATGGGGCCATTCTTCAACATAAGCTGTTAATTTGGTAAAAGTTTTTTTTTTACCACAGTGATATGTTTATGTAATCAAATAAAAAACAAACAAAAAATGTTTCCCTTATTTTTGGCTGTTTGCTGTTTGTGTGTGTGTTTGTATGTGTACTTATTCTATCTGACATTTGTTCTCTGGCTGATGTGCAGGGCAGCCTCTTCCACACTGCCTCTGCAGGCTCTCAGTCCCAGACGTGCCTCCTGTTCAGAGAAACCCATAGTCATCAGCTGGTTCATCTTATCTGGGTCCAGACATAGCTGTCTGTAGAGGTTTTCAACCTAGCACGGTACCATGGCAAAGGGAGAGTAAAACACAAAGGGGGTAAATGAACATGGATCCAGTCTTTGGGTCTTTTGTAATGCAACTCTGATCTGAAGAAATACCTTTTCGAGTGTATTGGCAGCTTGGCGCTCATTGCCATCGAGATAGGCCAACAGACTCTGGAGGAGATAAAGCCTGAGAAACAGAACCTCCTCACCTCCTGTGTTGCCCTGACAGCAAACAAGAACCAGAATTAGTCACGCAACAAGCGACTCATGCCTTTGTTTCTACCAAATGACAGGAAATCAATAACAGACAAGCATGATGCATGTTCTTAAAACTTTTCCAGCCATTATTTTGGTCACAAAATGAAAGGTCAAGGAAATCAGTCTCAGTTAAGCAAATGGAAAGAAATGTGGTTCAAATAAACTTTCACTGGGAAATTTGCAGTAAACAGTCAACAGAAAGTGGTCTGAGAAACAACCTTGATTTGCTGCAGTCTCTGCTGCTGTTCTCCATAGCATTTGAGAAAGCATTTCTCAGCTTTCTGCAACCTTTGTTTGGCATCATCCAGACAGTTTAGTGCCTCCAGATCACGGTAGCACCACACAATGTCCAGTTGCAATACTGCATAGTTATCCACTGTGTTCAACAGCGCAGACCCACATTTGCTAGATGAAAAATAAATAAATAGAAAAAAATAAATAAACAAACAAATAAAATCACTTTTGATCTCATTTACAGAATGTAATCTTATAAATCTAGAAATCTGTACCCAAACTGCTCATCTGCTAGAAGCAGGTGACTGAGACCTGATTCATACTCCTTTCTCTTCATTAGTGCTCTGCCTTTTTCATGGAAGCCCATGGCCAATATCAGTGCCTACAAAACAAAGACAAATAAAGAAGAAAAAGAAAGAGGGAGATAATGAAATAACAAAAGGGATAAAGAGAGTGGAAACAACCACTGAAACGTCTATACTTGGTATTATGTATCCACGTCCCCATAGTTAGTAGTTCCCGGATTTCTTAGTAATCTCTTTAAAAGTTTTTCTTCCTGATTCTTTTACTGAAAAGGCAGTTGGAATTGTGGAGATTCCAAACAAACCTTTTTTCCTGTATGAGGCAGAAACACTCACCTTTCTCTCTGTAACTGGTATCTTAATAGTGTTGCCTTTTTGATCTGCTATCTCTAGAAATGGAGTAGTAGCTGGATCTTCACTACCATCTGAAAAGTGGAGAAAAGCAATAAATGTAGAGATTGTATTAGCGTAATTATCTGTATCTATATCTGAACAACATCAGCTGAAAATGCTGGTTATTGGGGGAGAAAATATGAGTCTGATTCAATCAACATACCAGACCTGACACAGCACACACTCACACTGAGTGAAGTTATCTTTCTAACAGCGTGTTTGTGTAGTTTAAGCATAAGAGTCTTCTTTTAGATGATCATCTCATGTGAACTAAAGATACATTTTTAAATATTGTAAAAATAACTGGGAAAAGTGGTACCATTTCTCATTTTATGTTGATGACATAAGGTAGAAAAATAAAAGCTGTATACTCAGATGAAACTTAAAAGCAGTTTGAAAGGTCAACATACAGATAGAACAAATATTGAAACCCAATTCCATAAACACAACAAATATATATGTGTGGTTACCTCTCTCAGAAAGTATCTGGAAACCTTTCTGGGTCCTCTCCAGTCTTTCTTCCCGAAGGCGATTCTTTTCCTCTACATCCACCATTGCTTTTTTCCCCTCTGGCTCACTCACCTTCAGAACCATAATTTTACTGTTGTTCTTTACACTCTGCTCAACTAGTTGCTTTTCTGAATGAAACAGGATGGGAACCAATGACAAAATGGCATGTTGCTTTTCACATTTCCATATAAAATTAATCAAAGGTAAACATACATACCAGGGGAAAGGGCCTTTCCATTCAAAATCAGCTTTATATGTTTCAGGTCAAATTCCCCTTTGATTCTTAAAAAGATCCAAATGACACAAACACATACAGATTAAAAAAAAAAAAAACTGCTTCAACATCTGGCGGAAATCAAGTTTTTACAATCATTTTTGCGTAAAAAGAAGTTAAACTTACTTGTTCATCAGATCCTGACTGGGGATATCCAACTTGGTTTCTAAGTAGTGCTTCTTTTTTTTGTCCTGTGCAGACACACAAGGGAGCTTATACATGAAAGTGAGTTTTCCTCATCTCATTTTGAAAACCACAGCACACAAAAGCTACAGCAAAAAAACTTTCTCGGCATTAAACCCACACACAGTGTAGCAGTGCGTGGGGATGGTACATCTCCCAAGAGAGGGGAAACGTATTGGTCGGGGACTCAAACCCACAACCTTCTGACCATAGGGCTTTACCACTTCATCACCACAACCACAACAATACATCCAACATTACTTCGAGTCGTCTACCTTTCTGATGTCTTTGGGCAGGATGAGCTCTAGTGTTGCAACTTTTGTCTCCCTGAAGGTCTTGTTGCCTTTTCCTTTCTTGACAGCCTTTGATCTAATGTCTTCCAGTGCAATCTCCACCTCAACCAGAGGGAACCCCACCACTTGGGAATATCTGAGAGCAAGCTCCTAAAAATATAAAGCAAGAATTTCTTTTCCACAGACCAGAAGGCAAGTGTAAGACACAGTTGGCCAACAGGGAAACCAGTGAATTCATTTACCTGCATGTCTTCGAGTCCAACTTGATTGGTGTCAGTGGTGAAAGGTGGATTCCAGAGCTGAATTTCCTCCTGCCTCAGGAGCGAAATTAGCTTCGACTGGATGTGTTGCTCGGCCATGTTTCACACTGGAACTGTAATATGGTGGCACAACACTAACTGGACTGGAAACGAAAGTGAAGCTTCAATGTTGGGGAATTCCTAGCTTAGCTTAGCATAGCTCAACGCTACTGTGAATCACTGTGGTTTGTTGACCCGGACAGTCTAGAAGCGCCTTGCCTGAGTGGCCTTTTCTGAGAGCTTAGCGCTTTGTTTTTCGCTCTGAAAGCTCTGCATTGGACCCAAATGAAGAAGAGTTTTTGAGCAGGATTCTAAACTAACGTTTACCTAGCTGCGCCTCAAGTGTCACGTGATGTTGTTATGGTTACCGCCCCCTCTCTTTCTCGGAGTTGCGCGTGCAGCTCCGCGCAGATCTCCAAATCATCTCCCTTCGCAAACCAGCCACTGATATGATATACTAATCAACAAAAATCGGCGGAAGTGTCACTCGGGATATACAGATCACAGAAAAACACCTCCAATCCGCACGTTTTACAGGACGAGCAAGATAAACAGATCACCAGGCCTGCGCCTGTAGGTTGGGTTTAATGTCTACAGGTATAAGTTTATATATGTTTTTGTTATTTAATGTTTAATGTTTTTAATTAATATGCATATGTTGTGTAAATGTTTATTTTGTGTGTGTTTAACGTTTTATTTAGTGTTAATGTTAATATTATGTGTATATTTAGTGTGTGTATGTTTATATCATGTTTAATGTATATATATATGTACTGTATATATATATATACAGTACTGTGCAAAGGTTTTAGGCAGGTGTGGAAAAAATGCTGTAAACAAAGAATGCTTTCAGAAATGGAAGTGTTCATCATTTATTTTCATCAATCAACAAAATGCAGTGAATGAACAAAAGAAAAATCTAAATTAAATCAATATTTGGTGTGACCACCCTTTGCCTTCAAAACAGCATCAGTTCTTCTAGGTACACTTGCACACAGTTTCTGAAGGAACTCGGCTGGTCGGTTGTTCCAAACATGACTGTGTTTCAACCTCCGTGTGACACTGATGATCATCAGCACCTGTTTGGTAAAACTGGTTGATCATACACCGACTATAATCCTACAGAATCCCTGACTTTGTGCAAGTGTACCTAGAAGAACTGATGCTGGTTTGAAGGCAAAAATTAGTCACACCAAATATTGATTTGATTTAGATTTTTCCTTTGTTCGCTCACTTTGCATTTTGTAAATTTATAAAAGTAAACAATCATTATTTATATTTCTGAAAGCATTCTTTGTTTACAGCATTTGTTCACACCTGCCTAAAACTTTTGCACAGTACTGTATGTATGAAGATGTTGTGTGTATATGTCTGTTATGTTCAATTAAAGTGAAAATGACAACTTCAGTGACAGTGACTATACTTGTCATTGTGAAACACAGTGCAACCATCAGTGAACCACAACGAAATATGGCCTCTGCATTTCATCCATACACACCGTGCAGCAGGGGGCAGCTATTGAAAGTACCCGGGAAGCAGTGATGGGGACGATACCTTGCTCAAAGGTACCTTAGGCAACCTACTGGTCTGGGATTTGTACCCACGAACTTCCGATCCTGGGGCCTAGTCCCTAACCACCAGGCCACCGCTGTGTATGTCCATGTTGTGTTTATAAGTTTGTTATGTTTAATATGTGTATGTCCATGTTGTGTTTATACGTTTATGTTATATTTACTGTGTGTATGTCTGAGTCTTTGCTTCTGGTCAGCATCAACTAATTAGATTTGACCCTTAGCGCCACCCAGTGCACAGTCTGCATAGTAAAAGGTACAAACTTGAAAAAGGCCTTAAAATCCATAAAAATATAAACTCCTGAGTACTTACTTAAATCAGTCAATTATCATTACTTAAATCATATTCAAATAACAAAAAATACAATACAGTGAATAACAATCTACAAATCATTTAAAAGTATAATTCGATGTTCATCCCCGTTCCTGATAGGGACCGTGCAGTGCAGTGAAGTCTCTGTATTAAAACACTACATTAAAGATACTCATAAACAGAACAGTGCAGTGGAACTGTGCTCCCCTTCAGGCCAGTACATGGTATGAATATTACTGTTTTTTAATTAAAGTGTTCACAAATAGCCTAGATATGTCATCAGTCCCAGCTAACGTCTGCTATTGTGCCCTGATTAAGGCACGTATCTCCATGAAGCTCTGGGGGAAAATGTCCCTGTAGTCATTTAAAGGGGCCATTTTTTGTAATATTTTAATGTCCCCCTGAGGTACTCATACATTTTTGTGACTTTATTTACCAAAAGTGTACAGAATCTTGATTCGTTAGATCAAGACATTTTCCTGTTTCCACAGTCCTGTTCTGATGGACGCTGCAAGACCTTTGAGCTGTGAAACTAGGTCAGCTTGGACACTTCTGACCGGTCTGCACAAACCGCATAAACTTTCAGCAGTTTGTGTTACAGCGGCTCTACTATGGGATCAGCCCAGACGGACTGGCCTTTGCTCAATGAGCCTTGGGTTCTCATGACCCTGTAGCTCTTCCTCAGATGACCGTTATAATCCACAGTGTATGTGGTGGCACTGGAAATAGGAATGTATGACACTGCTTCTTTAGATAAATTTTATTTAAGCATCATTAAGCCAGTATTAAGGAAATCTTTGTGATTTGCAGTGAAAGAAAAGTACATGTGGACAATTCTGTAGGAAAACATTTACATTAGTATTAAAGAAACATCCGCATGAACTGATTTTGGTGGAAAATTTTTTATTACCAAGCAATGAGAATAATGTTTTGATTTTGCTGTTCAACTCCACTGAACTGAAACTTAATGAACCTCTTAAACATTAAATATATGTAATAGTTTTTTTTACAAGCTATTCGTGCAGCAGTGGTTAGTGAGTGGTGCATTTCCTCAGTTATATAAAACTCCTGAACGATTATGACTCCTTTGAGAATTTTGTAGTGATGCTTGTACTTAAAATTAAACTATATTTGTGAGGAAAACGTAGCTGCAGCTCCACTAAAGATAGGTTCTAGATACGAAAGGTCCTGCCAATTCTACAGAGAAGTCAAGCGTCACTGTTCTCTGACCCCATAGATCACTACATCTTGGTGAATTCCTGTTCAAACATGGTGATAAACATGGTTATCATCACATAATAAATGGCTTGTTTCTGATCAAACGCCCAGTACAAACAGTAACGTATTGTATTCGTTTTCACGAATACTATTTCCAGCCATTGGGAAACCAGGCATCAGCACCAGTTCCTTTCTGCTTTTATCAGGCATTTGATTTATGCAAATAGATGGAGAGTAGTGCTTCCGCAGACAATTTGCTGTCGTTTATTGTAAATCAACGCAGATCTGGTGGACCATCATACAATAATTACAATATGTGTGATCAAGGACTAAGTAGCAAAGAAATATTGCACAACCCATTAGAACTAAACTGTCCCATCAGAATGAGGAGTAAAGCCCAAGTCTGCGTGCAGCCTCTGACTTCCTGGGACTTTTATGTTGTGGAAAGGGGTAGTGGTAACTGCTACCACTTCTTGTGGAGTGAGTGGACCGGGAGCTGATGGTGCTCAGTTGCCGGGAAAGAACCGCAGGTGCAGAAAACTTCCTAGAATCTTCAGAGGAAGGAGGAGAGGGGAAGTCCTTCTGCTGTTCTCTGCCATCACCCCCTTCACAGTACTCTGAAAGCTGATCGCTTGAATCGATTTTTTCTACACTCCGTTCCTGGTTACCCCCACACACCGATGATGCGGAGTCTCCGGTGCTGGTCCTGACCCTGGTGTGTTGATGATGATTGGCTTCAATGGCTGAGCAGGTCCTCCGGTACATTCCCAGGTGAGCGCGCCAGGGGGAGACGCTTGGGTCCCTGACGAAATCAAACCGATGGTCCTGGACAGACGTCTGCCTCGTCAAAGGGTGCCTGACCTGTCGCATGGGAACCATGCTAACCAGAGACTTGCCAGAGATTTCCTCATTGTTTGATGCTGCAGGATTTAAAAAAAGGTAAAAAAAAAAAAAAAAAATTTTATTAGGACATTTCAAAGGAGTCCAAAAGTATCCCATTAAATAGGGCTAGACTATATGTATTTTTTGACAACTGATAAGTATGAATCACTATTTTACACACCTAAATGCCCTAAATCCAGTTAAAAAGGAAACAATCAGTGAGGATTCCTATTATTGACAATATCCACATATGCTCTGAAAAGGATATCGATTGTAATTTATCACAATAATCATAAAAATCATCATTTTGTCCAGCTTGACACTTAATGTGCGCCAATCGTGAAAGTGACTATTCTTGTCAATGTGCAACAGCACAGCACACAGTGAGACACAGCGAAATTACACCTCACTTCACCCCTGCGCACCGTGCTATTGGAAGCGCCCAGGGAGCGATGAAGGGGACAGTACCTTGATAAAGGGTTCCTCAGGGCAACCTACTGGTATGGGATTCGAACCAATGACCCCCTGATCCTGGAGCCTAGTCCCTAAACACTGCTAAACACTAGGCCACCGCTGCCCCAGGATGGGCCTGAGTGAGTCTGAATCTATAAACATGCAAACTGAATTCACTGAGCAGCCCTGGCGTCCACATACTTTTGCACTTCTGTATTTCCAGACCCTGTGAGGAGTCCCAGGTAGTCTGATTTGAAGTGTATCTCCAGGACTACACACACACACACACACACACACACACACACACACACACACTCTCTCTCTCTCGACCTGGACTGATCTGCTGCCAGAGCCTCGCTGGCACCGCAGTGATGGAGCGACTCTCCAAGTCCAGGTCAAATAATCCACAATAAGCAGCCATGACTCACTTCATCGCTCTTCTGAAATGCTTTGGACAAAGTTGAACACCTCTCAGACTAGAGAAGACACGAGTTCTATTCATAAAAAGGAGATAAAGGGCTGTTTTTCTGACTGAAACTTGCTCAGAATTGCAATAACGTGGCTAACGCCTCCGTGTGTGAAGAGATTAGCCACTAGCTGCACCTGTTCCTGAGGAGAAAAACACAGTTTCACACTTTAAAGCACATTAATATTCGAATAAAGTGCGGAAAACACACCATGGAAGTGTATGTGACATGTAAAGTTGAGAAAATACACAGTGGGAGGGAGAAGTACGGAGGAAGTTCGGTGTTGATCAAGAGTGCTAAAGGAACAGGAGCCAAGAAGAAGAGGGGAAAAAGACAACTTTCCTCCAAGAAAGCTCTCAGGTCTGACCTTTCTTAAAGTATACCACTCGAGTCTGTAGTTTCTGCTGGTCTCTGGTGGAGTTGTACTGCTGTTTTAAGAGAGAAATGTCCATGTTCGTCGCAGGCTCGTCGCTCGACTCGTCCTCCTGCTCTGCTCCGGATCTCCTCTCCGGATCTTCACACGCACACGCCGAGCTGCAGCAGCAGTCCGGACACATCCTCCACCTCATCTCACCTGAGTGACAGATCAGATCCTCCACATTACACAGCCGGGAGTCCAGAGACGACCACAGGCGCGGTACACTCGGCACAGCAGCTCAGTTGAGACTTTGTGCAAATAAAGGAGGGCGAGTGAAGGTTACAGTGTAGACAGGTGGTGGTGGAGGACATCAGGCATGTCCCTGCAGTGGGGCCGAATCTGTCGTGGTGGCCTTTGTAACAGAGTCTGGGGTCCACGATGAGAGCAGGGTGTAGTCTCAGTGGACATGAATTAAACTCCTAATCCACACAGCAGCGGTGGCCTGGTGGTTGGGGAGTCGTCCGGAGGATCGGAAGATTGTGGGTTCAAACCCCTCACTAGTAATTTGCCCTGAGGTTTCCTTGAGCAAGGTACCGACCCCGTCACTGCTCCCCGGGCGCTGCCCACTGCTGCGCAGAGTTTGCATGGGTTAAATGCTGAGGTCCGATTTTGTTGTGGTTCACTGTGCGCTGGGCTGTGACCTCGCAATGACAAGAATAGTCACTTTCACTTTCACACACGCACACACTGACAACAGTGAGGCTGTCCTCTGCATTTAGCCCATCCAAACACACACAGGAGCAGAAGTAGTGTTGGGGACGGTACCTTGCTCTGTGGTCTCTCAGGGTAACTGGCCTGTCTGTTACCCTGAGCCCCAAACATGGAGCCTAACCATTAGGCCACCGCTGGCCCATCTGATCTGATTTATTATTCTTATTCTTAATATTGTTATTATTATTAACAACTTTATAGAGAACCGTTCATCCATTTCAGAGCAGCTCTTTACTCCTTTACGTCCCAGGGCGTCTGTCCCTGTAATGAGGACATGGAAGTCGCTCCGGATAAGAGCGTCTGCTAAATGCCGTGAATGTAAACGTAATTCATTAAGAGATTTAATAGAATTTTAATAACATTTCTAAATGAGCGAGGCAGCCATTGTAATGAAGCAAAAACAGGAGTTATATGTTCCTCTTTTTTTGGTACTTCTCAATGTTCAGTGTATACTCAGGGCTGCATTCTGAATAAACCATATCCTGTTGATCATGTTTTTCATTAACCCAGTGAACACTGCATCGCATTGTGCTGTTTGAGAAAGGTCCAGTGCTTCAATGATTTTATCAATGTCATTTTTAGTTGAATTCACTCTAGATGTTTCAATGCTGAGATCTGAATCACTCCCAGTGGGCTTCAGACAGACTGTTGACACAGCACTGTTGAAGTAATGGGTGAGTCCGGCCCTGACAGTCATTAAAGGCAAGGTTCAATTTTTTTTGTAATTCAAACATATTTATATACCTGACGTTATAAGGGTGGGGAAAGTGATTCTGACGGCTCAGTGGTTCGAGTGTCGGGATTACGTGGGTGAAATAAGCCAAACCTGAGACAGTAGAGGCCTGTTTCAATCCAAACATTATTTAACCCCTTATCCTAACCAGGGTCAAAGGGGGTGCTGGAGCACGCATGGGGCAAAAGCTGGAGAACAGCTGGAGGACAAAAAAGGCTCAAACTACTGACAGTGACAGTCTGGGGGTGTTTTGGGAGGAAGGTCTGGAGACTTATCACTCAATTCTTGAACATCATGCAGTTCCTTCTGGTTTACTTACCGCTAGATCAAATTTCGTTCTTTTACGGGATAATGGTCCCAAGCATTCTAATATGTAGAAGTGAAAGTGAAAGCGACTGTTCTCGTCATTGTGAAATGCAGCACAGTACAACACAACGAAAATTCAACCTCTGCGTTTCACCCATGCACACGTGCAGCAGGGGGCAGCTATATAAAGCGCCCGGGGAGCAGTGATGGGGACTTCCATTTCCTGATTACATTCCTTACAGTTGAAACTGACAGTTTAAACCTCCTGAGAGAGCTTTTTGTAGCCTTCTCCAAAACCACGATACCGAACAATCTTTGTTTTCAGATCTTTTGAGAGTTGCTTTGAGGATCCCGTGCTGTCACTCTTCAGAGGAGAGTCAAAGGGAAGTTCAAGGCTTAACGAGCTAATCCAACCAATTTTGCACAGGCAGTTTTTCACATTTGATTTCATTCCATACCAAATACTGCTTCACTAAAAATCTTTATTCAGGAAAAAACACACCCCAGTACTCAGATGTTCCTAGGAAATGAAAGACATACCACTGTCATCTTTTTTTGTTGAAAGCAGAGTAAATTATTATGCAGGCTGAGAGGGGTTCCCAAACTTTTTCATATGACTGTATGTAACACGCCTCTGGCATTTCAAACTTTTGCACAATAGTAGTGTTTTTATGTGCAAAAATCAACTTTTATTCATTTAATATACATATGTAAATATGTTTTGAGGTGCCAGTTACCACACCGGTGGGCTTATCGGCCATACACTCCCGCTTGCACTTCCATGAATTGTTAGACAGCTTGTGAGTTTCCTGCTGCTGAAAGATGAAGAACATGATAATTGCATTTTGTAAGTGATTCTCAGTCCTGGTCTTGGAGTGCATGACACATTTAAGAGTTTTCCCTGCTTTTAACTCTTAACACTAATGAACTGAAATAGCCAGGAGCTCAAAGGGTTTGTTAGTGCTCCAGGCCAATGGACTTACAGGATCAGGACTGCTGGATGATTTTGAAAAAAGTTAGAAAATATACTAAATGTTCTGATTTCTCCTAAATGCTGACTCCTATAGCTGAAAGTTAATAAAAGATAATGCTGGTGTTGGTTTCATATTCTCCAGCATCTAATTCAAACGTGCCATTCCACATTAATTATAAAGTACAAATGTCTTGTGTTTATAGTTTTATTATTAATTTAAAATATGTCATATTTTATATAAAATATGTCATATAGGGGGCAGCGGTGGCCTAGTGGTTAGGGTGTCAATCACGTGATCGGAGGATCGGGGGTTCAAACCCCTTCCCAACGGGTTGCCCTGAGGTGCCCTTGAGCAAGGTGCCGTCCCCGTCCCGCTCCTCCCTGCGATGGGCTGGCGACCTGTCCAGGGTGCGTCCCCCGTCCTCGCCCTGTGTGCGCTGTGTTGGACACCAGCACCCCCCGCGACCCCGTTTGGGACAAGCGGCAGATAATGGATGGATGGATGGATGGATGGATGGATGTCATATAGGGAGGCGGTGGTCTAGTGGTAGGGTACTTGCCTACGGACCTATGGATTCAGAGGTTCCCAGTTCGAGTCCCACCTCTAGCACTACCACCATTGGATCCTTGAGCAAGACCCTTAACCCTGAGTGTCTCCAGGGGGACTGTCCCTGTAATTAGGACATGTAAGTCGCTCTGGATAAGAGCGTCTGCTAAATGCCGTAAATGTAAATATTACTTTACATCTTTTACTGTAAAGTATCAACCCTCTGGACTAGTTCCCGTGTTTTTAGGGCCTATGCTAAGTACCAGTTGCAGGAAACTCTTTTTCTCACCACCATCTGCAGATTTGTTTTCTTGAAATGGTGATGATTCTGCATTCGTTTAACCCTGGCAACCATCCGCCAGGGTTAAACGAATGACAATCCACCCAGGCGACCAACAGCCAGAGCAGGATGAGTGGTACGTTTTTATTTCGTGACCCGTTCTTTAAAAATAACGGAGAAAATTAAGCATCTTTGCAATTTTTTAAAGACGTCCTCTTTAAAGTGAAATGGAGACAAATTATACTTCAGCCACCAAATCCTTTGCGGTTTGCATACAAAGTGGATTTCTAGGCACAGTATTCTCTCGGCACAGCTTCATGCTGAGGCTTTCTCCAGTTTAAAGGTATGCCAAGCTTGCAGGACATGGCCATCTTGAAGTTTGGTGGCACTGGGAGTGACACTGATGTTAATGTATAGTTTTCATCTGATGTCACAACCGCCCACATGAAGAGCAAAACAAAGTTTTAATCAGCCGCCCACCATATATTTCTACCAGGGTTGTTTCGGCCAAGTGCTAGATTATTATTGTCTAGCTAGAACTGACTAACCCAGTGGTGCCCAAACCATCCTCTTTTTATACATAAGGTTATTTCTGAGCATGGCTTGTTTTCTGTGGACCTTTGCAGTGGCCTTGATGTGTTACACTAGCGAAGCAAATGGGCTGCATCCCAAACCACACATTCTATAATTTAATCTAGTACACGTCTGATGTTTGTGTACTATTTTTAGGTAGTAGTTTTGGATGCACAGCAATGTTAATAGTTAACGATAACTAATAATAAGTTATATTGACACAGGGGTCTATACCTCCGTAAACCTTCATCCTGATGGCAGTGTAAGGGGGGAGATTCTCCACTAGATAGTTGCAGACTTTCCCAACATGGAGCTCCAACAGGGATATCACTGTTTTTTTGTGAATGAAAGGTGCGGTTAAGGGATCAGATGTTACTGTTTGTTCTCATATCTTTATGTTTCCTCTGTTGATAGGTTATCTAAATATTTGTCTGCCTGGAACAGAGGGTTCTTCAGGTCTTTGCACTAGTGTTACAAAAGGCTATACAAAAGGGTTTCTCCTTTTGGAAGTGCGCTTTGAAGCTTCAACTACACACTTTACAAGCCTCAAAGAGAAAACAATAGGACTCTGGTGCTGGAGTGACATGTACATTTGCATGAAGCACATTAATGATGGACAGAGAGACGAATCACGGAGAGTCTCTCTGGAGCTACTTGGGCCATGAAAGGCGTTTCTCAGGGACTCATACAGATTTATTGCTGGAACTGGATCTAGCAGATCCTCTTATCCAAAGCAACCTCCAACTACAGGGACAGTCCCCCTGGAGCAACTCAGGGTTAAGGGTTTTGCTCAGGAATCCAATGGTGGTGGAGCTGGAGGTGGGATGTGAACCTATGACCTCTTGGTCCATAAGTGAGAATCCTACCACTAGACCACCATCACATCTAGGCTCCACATAAAATCTACATGAATTCAAGTCAGAAAAGCATTGAATTAGGATGCACGTTAGGAAGTCTAACACAGATCAGGAAATCATGGTGCACTGTCACTTTAAGAGTAGCAGCTCGTCCTACCCGGCCAGAAAGCACAGCAGCTCATGGCTGATCGGGGGGACTCCTGCTCCTACTTAGGATTTGACTTCAGCACTCAGCAGGTAGGACTGAGGTCTTTCTTCTAAAACACAGTTTAGACAGACAGACAGGCAGGCAGGCAGACAGACAGCGTGGGCGGAGAAAGCGAAATAGACAAGGGTCACGTGTTGGGACTCCCTTCATCTGATCCACCAACTCTAACGCTGTCATTACAAATCTACACCACTTGCACAAGATCCTCGAGTAAAAGCCTTCAAAGCGAGTTTAACCTCCTTCCACCACTTCTGAAACGCTCACCGAGCCTGGAGGCACTTTTGAACTGTGCCCACTCTCCTGAACTCCTGAACTGGCTTTCTGGGAAGGATTGACACCGCAAGAGGTCCAGAAAGTTCAAATCCAGTCCAGGATTTGGCTCCAACTGCCTAATTTCTCTGACGAGCTCCAGCCACTATTAAGGGTTCGTTTAGTTGGAACAAAACCCTGGACAGGATTTCTATTTTATGGACCAGGATTTCTCAAAGTTGCTGTATGGATTTGGTTGCATTCAGCCACAAGGGCAATGGAGAGGTGATAAAGGATGAGTTCTGGAGCACCCTTCTCTAGAAGATCTGGACACTTCAGAGACTCTGAAGACCACTGATATATTGGGGGGGGGGGGTATACCACCATACTGGGACGTCCCAGCATGGTGCCCTTGTGCTTTGTGCATATCATGAATGTCCTTTTCTATCATGACGTATCATGAACATGCTTTCTTCCATGTGTATGTGTGTGTGCGCGCACGCGCACGTTAGTTAGAATGAGCGTCTCTATGCTTGTAGACATATTTTGTGTTGTCTATGTGGAATGACAATGACCCCTGTATTGGCAAATGCTTGGACTAAAAGGCTCTACCTGTTTACTCAAACAGCCCTTGTGGTCCTGCCACTGAAGCAAACAAATAATTTGACCAATCATGTCAAAGCAGTGGTTGCAGAATGTTTTTAAAGACGCCCCATAAACCTTCTCACATGTGTTTTATTAAGCAGTTGATATTGAATGATTTTAAGAAAACAGACTTAGTTTCAGATTTCTCATTGATGCACGGAGACACCACACCACAAACTGGCCACTTCTGTCACGCCTGCATTATCTTATGAAGCACTGATTAACAAAACCAGGTACTGAACAGAAACTTAAAGGCAAAATAGGATTCCCTGAGGAGTTACACAAGAATTTACATCGATTTGCTACTGACAGTTTATATTTCTTTATATAATATATTGACCTTGGGAAATGATCAAAAACAACAGTCATTTCAAAAAGGCAAATGATAGTTTTTTTAGTTCGTTATGTGCTTCGAAAAACTGGGTGGCTGAAACAGAAGAGAATGCTGGGATGCATGCAAATGAAACTGGTACTCGGGACCAGCTTGTCCAGAAGAAGTCTGGCAAAGTGCCAGCTTGGCAATATTTCAGTTTCCAATCAAGCAAATATAAAGAATCTTTGGATTTTAATAGTTCCCCATACATTTTGCGCAAAATATTATTATCACTATACAAGCTGGACTTGATAATAATGAATTATATGATCATTGTTTTACCACTAGGATTTTACACTCCCATATTGTATTTTTGAACTGAATTTTAGTTCAAGTTTTTTAAAATAATTCTGCAGATCATTTGTCTGGACTTATATTATAGTCCACACTTTTTTTCAAGCATCTTTCAAATAGGCGCCATCAGCAGTAATAAACTGTAGTCATCATGGGGCCAGCAATACGACATGGTTGCAAGATTACCTCTGTGTACTCTAGCCCGGCTGTGATTGGACCTGTAAGAACTGCCACCTCTCAAATGTGATGTGTGCTGATTGCTCTTTGTAGCCTCAGGATAATGTCACCAGGACTCATGGATCTCATATCAGTGCAGACCCTCTGCCAAAGTATTTTAAGAAATGCATTGCAGTGGCTTCTGCATCTCATCGCCACTGTATGTTGTAACGAGTGAGGCTTCTTTCCCAGCCTAAGGCTGTTTCCAGAGGTCACTAAACAATGCTGGACTGTGGCTACTGTAAGAGAATGTAGAGGTGAGAGCCAGCATTCACAAAACCTGTGCCTCCTTAACTGCGGGACCACATAGGCGCCCCAGAATAATAATGCATAAGAACCTCCGGGTGGTTGTGTAGGAAATAAGGGTTCAGTGCTTCTATTTATAAAATCTGGTCTGGATGCTCTTATAAAATCTATTAATGCAGAACTTGTTTTGGCTGTGAGATCAGTGGGTAATTGGAGTTCATCAAGATCTTGCATTATATTAATGCTACATTTTTATTGCTACATTTGATTGATAGGCACTAACAATATGTAGCTTTTTGATTTTCTAACCCTGCTCTCTTCTTTATTTTGCCAGCTGAAAGTCGTTGCTATTAATGCAAATCTTAAAGTTACTCACCAGAGCAATGTCCAGTTTGACCGTGATTTGCCCGAGTTCAGGTAAACCCCAACATCTTAATCACTTCACAGGCTTCAGTTTCTTTATTTATATCTGTTTCTTCAAAGTTATTGCTTCCATTATTCTTCTTTCAACAGGACTCAGGGGGGAGTACACGTCCAAGAGGACAGATTGACAGTGACCTCCCCTGTGCACATGTGGGTGAAGGTAGTGTCTGCTTTTCTGTACCATTCTTCTTTAATACACTAAACACTGATAGATATTTAAAGCGTTATGTTCATTCCCAGTGTTCATTACATGTCTTTATATGGAACCTATATCCATATAGGGAATTGAAATTCATTATGGTTATGGCTAAAACATCTGTATATTTACACACATTACATGCAAATGTGAACATACCCTCAAATGACGTGTAATGAAGCCATAGTTACAAAAACAGTGCTTAATTCTAAGGGATATTGAATTACCTGATTAGATCTAAAAAAATATGATATAAAATATTAACAGTTAACTAATTCCTGTTTCTTTACTTTGCATTTATCTAATCCTAAACACGCTGGTAGTGAATACACACACACTCATACACACACCAGAAGCAGGAGCATTGGGCTGCTCACATGCCCCAGGGGGTAGTTGTAGGGTTAAGTGCCTTGCCTTGCCATACCTGTGGATGTGGGAGTGGAAAGGCATCGTTTACCCCCATCGGCCATAATTTTCCTGCCAATCCAGTGGACTGAACCAGCAATGGGTTGCAGGCTGTTTTCCCAAACCATTTGGCCACGGCCCATGGTGTCTATTTTGATGACTTCACCACCAAGGGTTACTGGCATAAAGCATTTTAAGATCATGTTTTTCATTTGGTTTCATGCTTCAGATGTTTTACAGTATGAGTCAGTTCATAAGTCTTGCACCTTTTTCAACACTTCAAGCCAAGTCACTGGTGAAGAATTTTGGATATAATTAAAGTAGCAGCTACGAACATGTGAAAATGGTACATCAAGCCACAGAAATGAAATAGAAGATGAAGGCTGATTATAGACCCGTTTATCAGTTTCAGGTCCAGTCTTTGTTGAGCCCATTGGGTTTGTAAACCACACCTGTTGCTACCTGTATTCTGTAGCCTGTGTTTGATGTGTTCTTTTGGTTTGTATGGCAGCCGTTCTTATTTAGCTCAAAGCTGCATTTTGAACAATGATTTACTCTAAAACACTCCTGAGTGAAGAAATCCGACCCCCAGGCACTTGACCTCATTCTTGAGAAGATGAAGAATGCTGGCTTTGACTTCTCTCTTGTGAAGGCCATCTCAGGCAGCGGGCAGGTCAGCAGTGACACGTCTCTGATCTGTTTGTGCATCACTGTGTATTAAAAATTTAAAACGATCATTTTTTTCTGTATGAAGGCACATTCATTTGGTCTGTTCTCTGCAGCAACATGGCAGTGTTTACTGGAAAAAAGGAGCAAGACAAACTCTGCAGCATCTTGATCCAGGGAGGGATTTGCACAGCCTCCTGCAGGTAGTGGTCGTTTTAATCAATAACTCCTCTGGGGATGGTTAACCTGACTCCTCATTGCATGACTTTCTTTCAGGGAGTTCAAGGTTCATCTGTGACATGAGTCCAGTTAGGCCTGCTTAATGCCCTTGCTAAACAGTGCCACTTTAATGTCAATATTTAAAACATCAGAGGAGAGGGCATGACCTGGACTGGAATAGAGAAGCTGATGTTAATTCAGTAATCCTGCTTAAAATGCTATTGATCACTCTGTCAATACCTTGAGGGGTTTCTTTACCTGTTATTGAATTTGAATGCCCCGGCCACCACAGGGGAGAACTGGCAGAAGAAAGATTTAGTCTATAGATTTTGTGTATAGGACAAATTTACTGTGTGTATTTGATGTCCAAGCGAAAACATGATGCACTGCAGTTACACAGGTTTGTGTCCCATACTGCTGTTATTATCCTTTCTTTTATTTTTTTAGACGCCAGCAGACATTTTCATTTGAGTGAATATATTGTGACAAATATATCAAAACAAGCTTTGAAAACAAATGTGCCTTTTTGCAGGAAAGTTTTGCTGTCCAGGACAGTCCGGTTTGGATGGACTCTAGTACTGTGGAGCAGTGTCAGAGCCTCGAGTCTGCAGTAGGGGGTGCTCAACAACTCGCTGACATTACTGGGTCACGGGCCTATGAGGTGTGTGTAGATTACATGGCCGACCACATTTTGCACCACATGGGCCGATTGTACCAATCACATATGCAGGATAGTATAGACGTTTGTAATTATCAGCAGTCTTGTGTCCTTGTTTTTTCTGGAAAGCATGTAATCTCCTGATTTTTGTTTGCATTTAATGCCTTTTAGCGCTTCACTGGGAATCAAATTGCCAAGATCCACCAAATCCAGCCAGATAAATACAATGAAACGGAGGTAAATTATAAATCATTTCATGCCTAAATTAGTTTTTGACTGCATACCAAAAGAGAATGTCTTTTCAAGCATGCCATCCATTTTATAAACAGAATATATTACATGTGAGGTAAACAATATTTAATGTTTTTTTTTTTTTGCTTGCTTTTAATCAGAGAATCTCATTGGTCAGTAGTTTTGCTGCTTCTCTTTTCCTCGGGGACTATGCTGCAATTGACTACAGTGATGGTAAGGCTGCATAAGTTTTCAGGCACATGTGGTCGTGCATTTAATATGTTCACTTTTTAAATTATTTTATTTTCGCAACAGATGTTCTTTCCTTAAGGTCAGGATTACCCTTTAATTGTATGCTTAGGGGTTTGTTTAGTTTTCTGGGTCATTCGGTTTTATCATTTGAATTGCTCAAAAAGATAAGGCTGTGTTGATGCAATGAAAAGGAGTTTGATTTTATTTGCAGGTTGGAAAAGGGTTTGACTGTGCCACACGTATCCAGTACGATCATGATTACAGGACCCATATCATATTTATTCTCAGTTAACATTCAAAGTCAAGAGTGTGACGTGCTGTTTGAGTGGAACCGCTGCGAAAGGGTTCTGTTTAATGCTGCTTATGACTTTTACCCTTTGAATGAAAATTTGAATAATGATGGAATTAAATACTTGTGCTTTTGCCCTCCGTTTCAGTCCACAAATGCTTCTGAAAATGCCTTTGTTGAAAAGAAAAGAATGGTCAGAAAGATTCCTGATATGAACTGATTGTGTTCAGAGGTTTGTTGCAATGTAAGGGTGAAACCTGAACTTTTCTTTTTTTTTTTCCCAATGTTTATTTTTGTGAAACATCCTCGCCATGAAGCATCTCCAAGGTCAGGTTACTGTTCCTGAACGTATTCTTTACTATTAATGTAGATTTGTAAAGAACTTTTTTTGGTTTTGTTTTAAGGTTCTGGGATGAATTTAATGGGCATCTTCACTAAACTGTGGTCACAGCCATGTCTCAAAGGCACAGCACCTCAGTTGGCAGAGAAGTTGGGGGACCCCACACCATCCACAGCTGTTTTGGTATAATTTGATCATTTGGTTCCTCTTTACTCATGTTTGTAAAGGTGTGGGTGAACATATGAAAAAGGATTGCCTGACCTTGCTTGTTGTATGTATCTCCCAACCAGGGCTCCGTTTCCATGTACTTTGTCAAGCGCTTTGGGTTTTCTGAAGACTGTAAAGTGGTGGCTTTTACTGGAGACAATCCTGGTAAGGCCAATGACATCACTCTAGTAAATCATGTTCATTTGCATCTGCTTGTTTGCCTGCAGTACTTTGACTCTGCACAGAGAAGGAAATAGATTTCATGCACAGCATTGTCTTTAAAAGCAAACTGATACAGGGGTAACAGGGTATCAGTGATGGAAGCACAAATGTTAACCAACAAAAAGGTTGAATCTGGATAAGCCTATTTGGTGTGATGTAAAAGTTACTAATCTGTTCTAATTCATAAATGTAAATATATGGTCAATTTTGACCTTTTGACTGTGCACGATTGTCAGTCAAGTGTAAAGAATGCACTGCAGCTGTCCGTTCTGTCATTAAGTGTGTGGTGGTGTAAATGGTCTTGTATTATACGGAGAAAACTGACAGGTGTTGCATCAGTGTTGTGCTGTATCATGGAAAAGATTATATTTAAATTATATGCTCCTGATTTGTGATATACTGGAACCATCCCTGGAGTCAAATCATTCTGATGTTTGCCTTGCCACTTTATGAGTATATATCAGCGAGGCCTTATGCCCTGTAGATGGCACTAAAACGACGGTATTTGATCAACACCCCCTCATCCCCGGCACCATCTCTTGGGTGATTCCAATGAAAGTGGTGGTCACGTCCTCTTTCCAAGCCACATGAAAACCATACAGTGTCTAAGAGAGAGGAAAAGGAGTAGAAAGGTTGAACACCTGACTCTAATACCTCCTTTTTGTCTGTTTGGAGTGTGGTGACATTTTTTTTTTCCCAGTTACAACCCACCACTGGAGGACATAAACATAAAATGTGACCCTGACACTAACTGGCCAATGCATCTAGGATCAGCAGGGTGATCTGCATGAAAAGGACTTTAGTAGCAATTAAAATGTAGGAGATGCCTGTCTGCATGCAGAAATTCTGTGAGGTTATACTGTATGAAGTGCATAACGGGTGTCACGATTACACTAAAAATTGTAATGATACCAAATTTACATTTTCCTTCTCGATGATTCTGGGACAGCTTGCATAGGGACAGTGGTTGGCTAGTAAGGGGCAAGCCCCCATGATCAGAAGGTTATGGGTTTGAGTCCCAGATCAGTAGGATAACATGAGGTACCCTTGAGCAAGGTGCTGTCCCCAGCATTGCTCCCCGGGCTGTCCCTGTGGCCCTTGCTGCTGCACTTTGTTCGTGTTAAATGCAGAGGGAGCATTTTGTTGTGGTGTGTTCAAAATGACAAAAAGACTCATTTTAAGCGATTCTTCTGGTTAGTTGTGTAATATGATGGTAACGTCCCCAGAGTATACCTGCTGGAGGAATGTTCACCAAGGAGCATGTAATGAAAGGAAAGTAATTAAAGTATTAAAGTGTTTTAAAGGAAACTTTCTCAAAATACATGACAATGTAGACGTTCTAAAGGATGGTTTCATGAGGAGACTGTTACACTGTACAACGGCTGGCAAGAAAGAAGAATGTATTTTTTTGGACAACAGCAATGCTCCTGAACTATTGAAAAGCTGTTGTAAGATAATTTTTTTGAGAAACATCAGTCTCTCACCTCTATGCTCCTGTATGTGTGTCAAAGCCTGAGCAGATTTATTCCACTTTTTCTGCAAGGCCACCAAGGATGCCAATGACCTGCACTGATTAAATATTAACCAAGTCTGACCTCTGCCACCCAAATTAAAACCTGGACAAGATGTGCGTAGACTGTCGACACCCCCAGGCCAGCAGTTGTGGTTTGTGGTTTTAAAGTTCTTCACACACAACAACACTGTCCTGGTAAGGTTTTGTTTGAAAATGCCAATTACAGATCCCCCCCCTCCCCTCTTCTCAGTGTTTGCCATGGTTGCCAGGGTAGTGTATGAGACTGATTTCTCTCATCATCTGCTTGAAAATGTTTATAATAGAATGTGACAGTTGGGGGAAACAGCCAGATTGGGAGATGAGTCATTTTCTTGTGGCAGTTGTACAATAAGTGGGTAAAGTAATTTGATTTTCACATTTCAGGATCGCTAGCTGGGATGCGCCTACAGGAGGGTGATTTAGCGGTAAGTGTTTTATTAATGGAGTGAGAATGTGCTAGGATTTGTTGGAGAGATGGACTTATGACTAACACTGTCCAGCGCATTTTACAGTTCCCACTGCTCCCAGCACTATAGATTCAACAAATAGACTGATTAACAAGCCTGTCCAGAGCTGATGTGGGTGTGTTGGAGCAGAGGTGCTGGTACTCTGCACCAGGAGCCAGAACCACTGGCTAAGACTAATGGTTCTCAGTCCTGGCATGGAGTATTCATTCTTTGCCAATTTACATGTTTTCATTGCTCTAACACCCGCTTCAACTGTTAAAACGAGTCGATTACTCAAGTACGTTTGAGCTGGAAACACAAGAGAATATGCAGGAATACTTCACGGCCAGGATTACCAAAATGTCATGTCTAAAATATAAAGGTCAGTGTTTGTTTGGGTGAAAGATTCTTTAGAGTGATTCATTTTTAGATGTGCAGCACCTCATGAAGCTAACCTGTCCATCTCTCACTCATGTATAGCTGGCAGTAAATTCACTGCAATGTGGTGATACAAAGCACCACAATTTGAGTGCTTACATCGCTGATACTGAGTCACCTTGTTCAAAGAACCTCTGAGGAACCATTTGAGGAACCATTGACAAAATCGTGTCATTCTAAAGAATCGGGACCTTTAGTTCTTTTCATGAGTGGGTTTCACTTTAGCACATGATTTCAGAAACATTTAAGAAGCAGTTAATTGCAACATTGATTATTTATTTCATCCATTATTCATTGGGAACATCTTTCACACAGTGGGTGCCATCAAAACATTCAGAGTATTAAATTATATATAGTGCATTGCCAAAAAGAACCAGCCAGCAGATGAGTTATTCATAAGCTCAATGAGCACAAGACCCTTCTGTTTGTAGAATCAAACTCCCAGAGCCATGGGGCTAATGTAGTTTGTGTTAAAGAACTTTATGTGATCAAAGAACTCTTTGACTTTAGTGTCCTTCATCTAGTGGTTCCCTCCACATGGCTGGGATTCGCTCTCTTTGCTTTCCCACTCTTCAGGGAAAGCATGCTGTTATAACAAGTTAGACTGAAGCTTTATATTCTGTAGTTAAATCCACTGCAGGTCTGTCTTCTTTCGAAGCACAATTACATCTCTGATTTGATGCAATGTACTGTACTTCTTGTACTTCTTCAACTGTATGCTAGAATAAGCTCTTTAATACATCTTTCTAGTAATAAATCAATAAAGCTCAACATTAAAACCACTGGAAGATAGAGTTAATAACATTGTCTCCTTTCAATGGTAGCTGTCAAGGAGTGAAATGAATGAAGCAGCAAGTGAAAAGTCAGTTGATGCGTTGGAATCAGGAAAGAAATGGGCATGCATAAAAGATCTGAGTGTCTGACGAGGAACAAATCGTGATGTCTACATTATTGGGTCAGAGTCTCTAAAATGACATATAGATTTTCTTTTTAATTTTTACTGCAAAAGTGCTACTGTACCATAAACGGCTGAAAAACAATGCTGTGTCTGAATCTTGCAGTTGCTTTGTGTGACGCTGAGAAGCCACAGACCAGTCAGAGTGCCTGTGCTGACCCCTGCTCTTTGCAGAAAGCTGCTAATGGCACTTGAGCATCAGGAATAAACAATAGAATAGTTGGCATGGTCTGTTTTATAACATTTTCTTTTTTACATGATGTGAACGGGTGTGTGTGCATCGCTCTCGGGCGCCGAGATGCACTTTTGCAAGAAGGCAAACCAGCAGAGGCAGTGTGACACACTGGGCAATGTTCTACTGGGAAACCTTGGATCCTGGCATTTATGTGGACGATACTTTGAAAAGTACCACCTACCTAAACATGGTGGCAGAGTTCGTTCATCCATTCATAGCAATGGTTTGCAGTGGCCTCTTTATGCGGGTTAATGTTCCACAATGCAAAAAACGGTTCAGGAAGGAGAAAAATGACAAAATTTCTCTCCTGGTCATGTGATGAACAAACTAGTCTGATTCATGGAGTTCACAATTTGCAACCTTCAGTACTAAGGCAACAGCTACTAATGTCTTTGAGCAAGGTACCACAGTACATCTTTAGGGGTCTTGAGGAGTCCATGCCTCAACGTGTCAAAGTTATTTTCCTGACACTGATATTATCTACATGATATTCGGAAGGTGGTTATGGCTTTATTGTGTGTGTGTGTGTGTGTGTGTGTGTGTGTGTAACTGAACAATCACAATGTGGTGTTTTGCTCCATGCATTACAACCAACACAAGCATAGTACTGATCAGTTGACTGTAGCTTTGATATCATTCGAGCTCTCTTCCTCCAACAGGTCAGTTTGGGTACAAGCGATACTGTTTTTCTTTGGATCCAAGAACCGAGGCCTACAGTTGAAGGGCATGTCTTCTGCAACCCTGTGGACTGTTTCTCTTATATGGCTTTGATCTGGTAAAGTCTCCTGCACTCTTACAGCAAAGACATTTTTAATTTATTGTTAAATATATCTGTTAACTCCTGACAGGATGACCCACAGGATGTTTTTGTGCATTCTAATAGTTTGTATATATACATTAGTGCATCTGAAGTATTTGGTGGTATTTCTGCTGGTAGATTCAAGCAGTTTATTTGTAACTTTATACACAGTTATGCAAATACAACTTGCAGTGAAATGTATTGCTCCAAATTTGTGCAATGGCATGAAATGAATTAATTCTACATACAATAGAATGAAGGAAGAAATGTAACAGAATAATATAAAATAATCTTGGTGAGAACTAAACTGATCTCTGTAGAAAAGCAGTGGGAATAGAATGTAGCGGCTGCACATAAACCTCAGGTCACCATGTCCAGTGTCAAGATTAGACTAGAGGAGTCAAAGGCTCCCCAGGATGGGATGATGGAGCTCCATCCACTACCTTCGTAATGACTAATGGTTGAAAGTGAAAGTGACTATTCTTGTCATTGTGAGAACACGCATCACACCACAACGAAATTGGTCTTCTGCATTTAACCCATACACAGACCATGCAGCAGGGGGCAGCTATGAAAGCGCCCGGGGAGCAGTGACAGGGACAGTACCTTGCTCAAGGGTACCTCAGGGCAACCTACTGGTAAGGGGTTTGAACCCACAATCTTCTGACCCTGTGGCCAACTCCCTAATCACTAGACCACCGCTGTTGTGTTGTGAGCCAAATGTTTTAAAATTTTGAGATTATTAAAAATATTTCTTTGGGCTTTTTATAAGATTTTCTGGATGCATATATGACAAAGCATTGTCCTTAGGTGTAGTCATTTTTTTAAGTATTGTCATCCTCAGCAGTAAAATAGTTGTGTGTCGAATTACTGAGTGGCTATTTGGTGAAAACTCTTTTGTAGGCTTGAAGCAGCCGAGAAATTGTAGTGTTCGGCGCTCCAGCACTGTATGTGAATGACTGCAGGGAAATATCAAGCCTGCTGCTGACTGAGACAACATTAAAGGTCACCCTCACACCACTAGGAGAAAAGAATGCAATTTGATAGATTCTCCTCCTTTATGCCATGTTCATGTCCCCATGCAACAGTCTGTAAACAGTAAGGGTTTAATACTGATTTGGCTCAACATAGTAATAATAAAAGGTTGTTAATTAGATTATGATTTTTGACATAGGGGCAGTGGTGGCCTAGTGGTTAGGGAGCTGCCCTGGATCGGAAGATTGTGGGTTCGATTCCTTCACCAGTAGGTTGCTCTGAGGTACCCTTGAGCAAGGTACCGTCCCTGTCACTGCTCCCAGGGCGCTTTCAACAGCTGCCCCCTGCTGCGGGTGTGTGTATGGGTGAAGCGCAGAGGTTTCATTTTGTTGCGTTTTCTGTGCTGCATTTCACAATGACAAGGATAGTCACTTTCACTTTTTCACTTCCATATTAATGTAAATATCCTGTCCCATTACTTTAATAAAGGTAATTTTGAAAGCAAAACTAGGACACGTCAGCTTTAAACTTTGAAACCTCGAAGAACTGTTTATTCAAAGGCACTATTAAATATGGGGCAGTGAGTGGTCTAGTGGTAGGTAGTCTAGAGTGGTTCTGTGTCAATTCTGTCTGTTTCTGTGTGACTTGTTCGAGCCCTTCTTGGATGGTTGTTTTTTGTGTTTGGCTCATGCTTGTGTTTTACATGTTTATATAGACTTCAGCGAGTCAGGGCAGAGCTGTTGGTCATTGTTCGTCGAATGTGTGAGTACTGTGTTTGGCTAATGCTTGCGTGTTCCATGTTTATGTTTAATAAAACCCTTTCCCATAATCCCCTGCTCAGTACATGGCATGTACTGGGCTTCCCGTTGCCGCCGGCTGCAGCCCCAAGGACAGCATTAGGTTTATACTCACCCCAGGACATAGCTGTGGTGGGTTGGACTGGGCATAAATGCAGAGTCAGGATTATGGGAAGGGGTTTAATTAAACATAATCGTGGAGCACACAAGTGTTAACCAAACAGTACTCACACATTAGACGAACAATGACTGACGGCTCTGCCCTGACTCATTGAGGTCTATTTACTTTTAGACTAATGAGCCAATCCTGGTGTGCGCAGAGTGCTGCAAAACATGACATCCCCTTTAAACACAACCCCTGGGTGAACCTCCTCTAAGTGAGGTGATTCCCTCTTTTTTTACCAGGTTGTATTTTAGTGTGGCTACATGGTGTCTGTAGCCTTTTGCTGCTATTTGCAAATATCTGCATTCATATGTTTTGTTCATTTATTGTTTCTTGCTGGCAGCTAAAATCCATTTGATCACTGTCTTTTTAAAATTTTTACGCTTAAGATGGTTGCATTTTTTTTTTTTTTTTTTTTTTTTACACCAGTTAAACCCAAATGGCCCTTGAAATGAGCCCATTTCCTTGTTTTTACTACAGCTCTTGGCTGTTGACAATAGGTAATAAAAGCCTATAGAACCACACAGAGTCTCTTAACTGATGTTTAGTTAGTGTGCACCTGCATGCCCTCACTTCTAGCCTGTCGTCTGCCATGCCTCCTCGTCTTTTCAGCTATAAGAATGGCTCTTTGACCAGAGAGAGGATCCGTAACGAGTGTGCCGGAGGATCATGGGAAGGTTTCTCCAGAGCCCTGAGGTCCGTCCCCATGGGAAACAATGGAAACATAGGTGACCAGCGTTCTGCACCATTTACTCTACAGATTAAAATCATCAGTCACCATGAGTGCTTCACATGCCTTACTTTGTAGATCACTCTCTGATTTAATGAGGTGCAAGTCTGACATGTTCACATGCTCCACAGAGATGTCACCATCCCCCTGGGTGCGCTCTTGAATGCAGGGTGATGACGGAAGGTCAGTCAGAGATGATCTCATGCTCAACCTTTTGATATTTCAGGCATTTATTTGGATGCGATGGAGATCACACCCCCGGCGGTTGGGGTCCACAGATTTGATCGGAATGATAGACGAGTAAGTGCTTTTAGATGTTAAATGTTGGGGAAAAAATGAATGCTTTGAGAGCCGTATACACTATTATTTAAAAGTAAATTGCAGTTTCTCAAAAAAATATGTCTGTAAGATAGTATTATAATTAGGTTTTTTAATTTTATTATAATTATATTTCATGATTATGTTGTGAGATAACTGGATGTTTATTTTAATTTCTGAATATAAAAATGTCACTTGAAAATACATGTATAGGACAATTGTATCTTTATTTCCTGGATTTCCTGTCTACGGTACAGAGAGGCAGAGTGTAAAGCATTGTTCTCAGATCATATTATGTTGATCGTAGCTGTTTAACATTTAACCAAAGCAAAATCAATTATCAGAACAGTATCTTTTATTGCTTTTTCATTACAGAAACAGTATGTTTTTTAAGCACCAGCTCTGTTTGTATGTTTCTTGAATGCTTTACTATGGGTTAACGGTTGGGATTATCTTTCTGGGTAGAAGCTGCCCTTTTTCACTGATCTAAGAGCACCTTGCCCTGCCCTAACTTCAACCCTGGCCAGTTCCAGTTGCAGAGCTCATAACTGCTCTCAGATCAGTGTGAAAGGGCAGCTTCAATCAACAGCAGGATTTACAGGTGCCCTCTGGTGCGAACCGAGGTCACTGCTGCTGCCCAGCTCATCTGTGGGAACGCAGGAGGCAGTGAAAGAAAGCTTTGTGAAGTCAGGAATCAGCCTTCCCTCCTGCCTTAAAGCGTGCCTTTGTGCTCTGGCCCTGCACAGGTAGCTGCTTTCACCCAGGAGGTAGAAATTCGAGCCCTGGTTGAAGGACAGTTCTTGGCAAAGAGGGTGCATGCCGAAAAGCTGGGCTATAAGATCAGTAAGTGTTCACTCTCGCTTTATCTCCACCTCATGTTCTCTCTCTCACGTTTCTCTATCTCTTTGTGTCGTCTTTCTGCAGCTGCCTCTTTACAGTTGCTTCTCTTTTACCTTTCTTTCTTTCTTTCTTTCTTTCTTTCTCTCTCTCTCTCTCTCTCTCATTTATTATTTTTGTTGCTCACACTTTATTTCAAAGTCTTATAGTCTACAATCTATCTTAGAGGAAGAACGGACTTTCTCTATCTGTACACCTGGCTGTCTGGCTGTCTGGGCATCTGTTTGTGACCCTATTTAACTATGTAATTGTTTCTCAGTCCACATATCTGTCTGTCTGTCTATGCATCTGTCTCTCTCTCTCTACATGTTCATCTCATATTTGTGTGTTTTTGTCTGTGTCTCTCAGTTTATCTATGTATGTCCATCTGTGTTTGTTTTTGGGTCTGTCTGTCTTTCTTATTATGAGTCTATCAGTTTATCTTTGTGTGTGGAATTGTATCCATCTGTGGACAATCTGTTTGTTGGTTTGTTTGTTTATTAACAAAAATACAAATTGGTACACACACACACACACACACACACACACACACACACACACACACACGCGCACACACACACACTGACAGCAAGTCTGACAGCATGGTACGTTACTGTGTCACTCACTTTTTAACCACTCCAGCCTGATGCAGTTCCACTCCAGCACTTTCTGAGAAAGTCAGATGCAGCAGAGACTCCAAACACTGAGACCTCAAATCTGCACTTGCACATTAAACAAAATGGCCTCTTCCCCTCCACTTATTGGACAACAGTGGGTTTGATATGCCTAGCATTACTTGTGAGAATCCCTGTAAAGCGCAGCTGTTAAGTTTTCTTCTCATTATATTGTACTCAGTGCTCGTTTTTTTCCCCGCTCAGTTTTGTTGAAACAGAAATCACAGTGAAGGTAATTACATTACAAGCGGGGAAGCTTGCTGCCGACAGCCGGCGAAACAAACACACTTTAATTAAAGCGCGATCAGGCGCTGAGAGAGGGGAGTTTGTCCCAGCCTGAGAGAAATTCCACTGCCTTCTGGCCGACCTGCTCACTGTTTGGCCCTGCAGTCGGTGAAGGCATTTGGAAAGCAATCAGTCACTCTCTCTTTTTCTCTCATTCTCACACACTCTCTCTCTCCCTGCCTGACAAAATTTAGAGCGGCTCAGCGGGTCCCTCTGACCTGCCTTGAAAAGCCTCTTCAGATTAGAACAAGGGTGACAAGACTTTTGGAGGGCAGTTAACCAAAATACAGTACTGTGCAAAAGTTCTAGGCAGGTGTGAAAAAATGCTGTAAACAAAGAATGCTTTCAGAAATATTAATGATGATTGTTTATTTTTATCAATTTACAAAATGCAAAGTGAGCGAACAAAAGAAAAATCTAAATCAAATCAGTATTTGGTGTGACTACCTTTTGCCTTCAAAGCAGCATCAGTTCTTCTAGGTACACTTGCACAAAGTCAGGGGTTCTGTAGGATTATAGTCGGTGTCTGATCAACCAGTTTTACCAAACAGGTACTGATGATCATCAGTGTCACACGGAGGTTGAAACACAGTCATGTTTGGAACAACCGACCAGCCGAGTTCCTTCAAAAACTGTGTGCAAGTGTACCTAGAAGAACTGATGATTCCATTTTTGAAAGCATTCTTTCTTTACAGCATTTTTTCACACCTGCCTAAAACTTTTGCACAGTACTGTGTGTGTGTGTGTGTGTGTGTGTGTGTGTGTGTGTGTGTGTGTGTGTGTGTGTGTGTATATATATATATATATATATACTTGTGTTTGTGTGTGTTTTCGGATCCGTTGGGTGAGACTTTTTTTTTGCCACTTTGTCTATTGATTTGTGCTCAGGGTATTTTGACATTAGGGCTTGCCGCAGGGCTTTTAGCTACAAGAACAGATAACCGAAATATCTCTCTCTCTCTCTCTCTCTCTCTCTCTCTCTCTCTCTCTCTCTGCTGAAGGTCAACTGGCCTCTCACAGGAGGATTTTGCTAAAAGTATTACTCACTACCTTCCTATCAATAGTTATTAATAATGCACTCTGTGGTCGAGGAATCATTGTAAAGTGTACGAAAACATCTCAATTACATATTATTTCTTTAGAACAGAAGGCAGGAAAACAGCTTGGACATGAACTGTCATACGAAAAGTGCCACACTGAGAAGAGCTGCTTGGGACATTTAGCTGTAAGGCAGCATGAGGCTGTAGCTACACATTGCTTCTCTGCGATAAAATAAATGAAAAGAATTATGTAAAGAAATGTACTTCTGCTTCATTTTAGAAAGTAAATGCATAATGTGACTAACTTTATACAAGTGTAACTAATGTAATAGGTGGAATGATGGCGAAAAGTCTGGCAGAGTTTTGTGGGGTCAGAAAAACGAGTGGAATAACAGTTGTCAACATAAGGTACGAAAGTGAGAATGCTGTCACAGTCACACTAATGATAGCAAAGTACACTTCTGCAGGCTATATAATAATGTCCTGTTACAGATTTATAATGATCTGACTGGGAAAAAGTGTTGCATGTGGGCCAGTCAGTCCTGGTAATTAAGTGTGTGCAATATGTGTAAAATATAATATCTAGATGCCTCAAGAAATCATGATACACAGTGTGTCATGATAGTTATTATTATTTTTAAATATGATAGGTTTGAATGAAAAAGAATGAACCAGCCGAGCCACAAAAATATTGAATTTTACACACGGAGCTGCACTAAATCCAATGAAACTGGACTAGTCTAGCTCTCTTTATTAATTAATATAGGTGATCAGGGTTCATCAGTTACATAAAATTCTTTACTGAGTGATGACAAATATTGTCAAATTTCCCAGCCTTACTGATAATACATTATATATATGTTATTGCCAGTACTGATACTGATACCATCTCAATATTGTATCTGTGCGTCAGTTGTTACAACCAGTATATTATTATTATTATTATTATTATTATTATTATTATTGAGTATGTACGGGCAATCAGTAATACAGGTGTTGATGATGATGATGATGATGAAGGTGTATTCACTCTCATATCCCCAGTACTATTTCCAACCTGTCTCTGTGGTCCCCTGAAGGGACGTGTAAGCTATAAATCCATCTCTTGGTTAAGGGACATTGATTCTCCCTCTAGCCCTGCTGTTGCTGTAAATTATTCACAGAGCTCTTTGATCTGCACTGGTCACTCTGTATTTCTCTCTCTCTCTCTCTCTCTCTCTCTCTCTCTCTCTCTCTCTCTCCTGTCTCTTATACACATCTACACACACTCTCTCTCTCTCATAATCTCACATATATATTTTTTTTCTTAGCTTCCCTTCTCTTTCTCCTTTGCTTCAGCCCCTCTACTTGTGTGACTTTCAAAGTGACAGTATCACCAAAGCATGGAGATGGATTTGGGTAATGATGGAAAGAACACACGGATGAGTACACATGCAGTGTGTCAGCTGGTGCTGATAGTAGCGCAGCAGCACACAGAAACAATATGTCAAATTGCTGTCCATTTGTACTCAGTGAAATTGCAGTGCGAGCAGACAGTTTTGAACATGGATGCACTGTCCTTGGGGTGATGCCATGTTGACACATGCTTTCTCTGTGTGGCACATCGCATCTTCCTTTCCTGGAAGGAAGTGAATTGTAAAATGTGCAGTGCTTTTGTTGGTATGAAGCAGTTGTCGGATTTCTCAACATCATCTGCTCTCCAAAACAGAAAGGGCAACAGGGAGCTGATGAATGTGAATTTCTATTGACTGATCGGAAGACAGAACAAGATGTGGGCTTTGGCAAGCAGCTGGACATCACATTTTGATGGGTTGAATTCCTCTGTTACCTTAAGCGTGATGTTCGGGCTGACTCTTCTTAATCTGTATTTATGAGGAATAACCATGATATTCAAATATAGGCTTCTTGTTCAGCGCTGGTGTTCTGCATTATTGTTTCTTTTCTTTCCTTTGTCTTTCCATTTGTCTGATAGTTTGCACTTTACATACAGTGCTTGTTGTCTTGCTTTTGCTTTGAATATTCAGAGCGTACCACAGTTGAGCTTGTCGAGATCCGGCGGTGTGTTTAATTTGAAACGCCAGAGCCAAGGCTAGCGTGGTCGCAGCCAGTTGTGAACATGACACGTATAATATTCGCATCGCTGGTCCATCTGCCTGCGTATCTCGCCGTCAGTGACATCTTTGCTACAATGTAACTCTGACGGCCTGCTCATTCACAGCAGAGCACATGATGAACTGGAGATTATGCAGTGGCTCGGCATTATGAGGCACTGGCCCGGCTGGTGTTCAGTGTGTTCGAAGGCTGTAAACGTGTAGACACACACACGTCCACAAACAGAGCAGCACTGCACACATCTCATAAATATTTGATTCATGCAAATAAGGGCGATCTCAATCGCTCCATCATTCTGTGTACGCAGTGGTATTCTTCTTACAGGAGCTTCCCTTTAGAAAAGGGAGGAACAGTCACAAACAGCTGGGTTTGTCAGCCCTGCTACCCACCCAGTGTTCTTCTTTTTGGCAATGTTTTCTGCTCAGACTGGCCTTGCCTTTTACTCCTGTAGCTTTTGCACAAGGTTAGCTTGGACCGCTCCAGTTGATCCCAGAAGCTTTGAGATGATCAGTGAAGACAATGGCTTATTTGCTGCTGTAATGAGGCACATTCACTTTCAATATCATTCCTACGAAGCCGGTCAGTTTCTGACCATTGCACCACAATCCTGGTACACAGATCATTGTATCGTACCCTGACTGGCAGTCATGCGAGCATCACATGAACTACCTTGCCTCTACCCTGGACCATCCAAAGAGTATCTGCTCAGTGGTAGTCCTGTGGTGCAAAGAGGATCACTGACAAACTGGGTATAAAAGCAGTGTGTAAACAGAAACTGTAAGCTTATGAAGTGCCCATATCTGAAAAGTGATTTTAGCAAAAGGGATCCAATAGAATATCACTGAACATAACACTTTATCTTAATATTTCAGTTAAGTTCAAATGGTTTCAGTCATTTTTTTTGGCTTTTTAAAGGCTGAGCTTTCTTCATTCTGCACTAAAGCCAATTGAACAGGACTACTTGTGCTTCTTCATAACAAAATATGTAGATTAACAGTGACAAGGTGTCAAACAGTGACCCCACAAACGTGTGTATGTATGTCGGTGTCCTCTTCACACCCTGGATGGGTCCTGGTTTAAATGAATTTTAAAAATCCCTGCTATGGAACCAGAAATGGATTTACAGAATCTGTTCTGGCAGCTACTCTGAAATTATTAGAAGTGTAGCATTTGAAATAAACACATTTCAGCTTTTTGTCATTGCAACTGATTTCTGTCAATGGGACCTGGTGTCACTTTCCTGTATCCCGTCCTTTTCAAATCGAAATTCCTTCGAGGAGTTGCGCAAATGCGACTTCGTGATATTTCACAGGGAGTTCCCTGTTGTCATACATTAAGATTAAAATTTCAAGGCAGTTACACAGAGATAAACATAGATGTAAACACCGCCAATAAAAGAGTAAAGCACTTCACCCTTGTAATCATTTTCTCCTTGCAAATTGAAAATGCTGAGTTCAGAGAACTTTATCAAAACTTAGAAAATGACTTTCCTAGTCAAGGAAGACAGCAAATTATTTCAAACGCTTCTTTGCTGCTTTGGCTAATTATGATAACGTTGTCTCTTTTTACCTGGCAGTTCATTATGAACTCTACTTTTGCCCTGAAAACCTTTCACTGGAAGATTCCTAGACGAATCATATTTATAGATGAGATGTTTGAGTGTAAAGGGCCTTTTGAAAGTCTAAAGACCCTCCACATGTGGGATTCTTTATACCTACTATAAGGTTCTTCATAATCACCCCTCACTTAAGGTTCTTAAGGGGACTGGTGTTTCTCTTTATGAGCATAAAAAGCAAAACAATGAGCACAAACTGAGTCTGTTCTGACTGCTGCACATTATAATATTGCAGAAGTTTTCATTGATCATCTCAGTGAGCTCTAGTATAAAGTGTAGCTTGGTCAGGCAAGGCTTATATCCTTCCTAAGAATATGGAGAAATCTCATTTGCTGCCTATTTTGTTCCCATATGCAATGCTGAATCAATGTCTTTCACTCAGAAGATAAAAGATGCAAAGGTAAAAAGCTTTGTGCAGCCATGTGTTTGCTTCGGTGCTGTCTCTATCAATACTAATAGCGAAGAAATTATTGATGCTCTGCTGAGTGAAGGCAGAATAGATGTCATCCACCCCCAAATGTTCTTTTGGATTCTGGATCTTTGGTAATCCCGTTAAAGTTCATAAACAATAAGCAGGCTTATAGACTTCCATGAAGACAGATTCCTGTGTTCATGTCTTTGTACGGCATTCAGATTAAGCTATTCAACTCTGCATTTATATAGCCTTGAACTTGAACTTGCTCTTTTTTTCATGTTATTATGGCATTTCTGATGTTCTGTATTGCAGAGATGGAACTGTTTGAATCGGAAAACACACCCATTCATTCAGCAGCAGTAGACTTGGCAGCCCTTTCTCCATCAGCAAATCCATTCATCAAAGCATCAGCATCAGCTGTACATTAACTCCGACTTTTATATTCTCTTTCCTTTCTTTCCCCTGCTTTACCCGTCCTCTTACATGGTAGCACAGTTTTCCTCCCTCTCTCTGTGTAATTATAATTGGTTTTCCTGCCTACCCCAACCTTTGATGTACAGCCGTCATTGATGGTCAATGAAAGAGCAGGAGCGAAGCAACAAATCAATCGTGCAAGGCTCAGACTGGATCCATTTCATTCTTATTGGCACCCCAAGGCTTCACTCGGCGGCGTGACTGGTTTTAATAGTTCACGCAGGCAGGGGTAGTGCCACGTGGCTGTGAGGGGTGATGATAATGTGCTGCAAGAGGGAGAAAAGCCATTGTGAGCCTCGCTCCCTTTCATGCATCTCAGGTGGCGAACGACACCAGAGTACATGGGTTGCATTTATGCTTGGATTTGCAGAACTTCAGGGCATGAAAGACTGAGCAGCTACAGTGCTGAAGTAAGAGGGTGCTTCCCTGAACCAAGCTCAGGCCTCTTTAAACTGATGTTCTCTCCAGTGGTCAAGTACACACACAGGATAGTGTAAGGAATTTTTTTTGTCAGTGATGTGGAATCTGGCCAAGAGTTTAGAAAAGGATTTCAAATAAATTATAAATGCATTATTAAATACATTATACATTCTAAATACAAAATATGGAACTCAAGTCATAAAATGCTTTAACGTCTCAAGGTCTCTTTGCACATCTATATGCTCACCAAGTGCACCTTCACTTATTAGTTGTGCTCTTTACTCTGTAAAGCTTTACAGTGATTGGTTAAGCCAGTGCGATCCATCACCAGGACTGATCTGCCTGCCCTACATGACCTTTACACCTAGAGCTTAAGAAGAAGCCTTACAACATCTTAAAATACCCCTGTCGCCCACCAGCCACAAAAACTGTTCTCTCTGCTCCTGTCGGAAACACTTTTTTCATGTTCTGGTGTTTTTCCCTGAAAATAAAACTGATTCGACGGACTGAATCCACCCCCAGCCCTGGACTCTGTTGCAGACACAGTAGCCACTTTTACATTCCTTTGTATGCTTTATTTCTCATAAATGCATATTTATCACTTAATTCAATTAAATGGCATGTGTTCAGTTTACTCTTACTTCTACATATTTTATATACATTTCTTTGTAACTTAGGATGCCTAGAATCATTACATTTCATTGTTTGAAATTACCATCAGTCATTTTCTGCCGCTTGTCCCAAACGGGGTCGCGGGGGGTGCTGGAGTCCATCCCAGCTCACAGAGGGCGAAGGACAGGGGACGCACCCTGGACAGGTCGCCAGCCCATCGCAGGGAGGAGCGTGACGGGGACGGCACCTTGCTAAAGGGTACCTCAGAGCAACCTATCGGGAAGGGGTTCGAACCCCCGATCCTCCGACCATGCGGCCGACGCCCTAACCTGTTGAAATTCCCGATGGAGTTAAATCTGGACTCTGGCTCTAGTAACCTAAAACTGTTAGAGCTCTACTGTTAGCCATGTAAGCTTATAAAATGCAAAGTAGGTTTATTGTTGCTGAATAATAAAAGAACGGTCAGAACATTGAACATTTGAAAGTGTGGTATTTGTTGAAATCAATACATTAGATATAAGAAAAAAAAGAATGATAAACTCAGGCTGAGGTTTTGCGCACTAGAAATATGAGAAAAGGACGTAGAGGACGAGTGTAGAGCACGTTTTATACCATGCAGACTAAGATGCATGTCTTAAGGGTGGTCCTGCGCTTATCCAAGCCGTCCACTTAGTGCTACAAATAAAGAGTAAAGGTTCATTTGTTATTACAGCCTTTAAAAAAATGTCAGCAGAGACGATGCAGGAATGTATTGCTTGCACACAAGATTCAAAAGCCTTTACACCTAAGGCATTGATTTATGCGTTACTTGACCATAATGTATTCCTTTTTTTTTTTTTTTTAGTTCCAGGAACACGTGTGCTGGCGACAGGAGGGGCCTCGTCCAACAAGGACATTCTTCAGGTGGGCAACAAAATAAGGAAAATAAGAAAGGCTTGACTAATGCATGCCTTTATTTGACCCTATTATGAATACTAAAAAGATCGGTTTTGTAGGCTTCTTTCTTTTAATAGGATTTAAATTACATTCTCTGAACTGCTGCCCATTGCAGAGCACAGACAACAGCAGTACATATGTTCCAATCAGGTGCTGCTTAAATATAACCGTGTCTGCCTATAGAAGACCACAGCTGTGTTCGGTCTGATGCACCCTGACCTCTCCTGACATTGCTCTTCATGCATTATATTTATGTATGCGTGCGTGTGCTGTTTATGTGAAGGAAGAGTGGAGATTACTGCTGTGATTGCATAAATATATGTATTCTTTTGTTTGTAGACCTTGGGCTCATGAATGCATATTTATGAATGTGCAATACATATTTTGTGTGCAGTGGAGAAAGATTTATGGAGCATGGCTAATGTACTGTGCATTTTCGTGCAGTAAATACATCTGTCCCTAAGCGTAAAACAAAGAACACAAATATTAAGTGGCCACAGTGTTTTTTTGTCTTTGTTGCTACAACAGCCTCCACTCTTCTGGAAAGACAAACAGAAACATAGCTATGGGGAATCGCTTCCATTACCGCTTGCTGTTACAGCATTAGTGAGGTCAGATACTGATGCTGAGTGAAAACACCAAGGTCATTTCAGAGGTCAAGACAGAGTGCAGCCCACACTCCATTCTTCCTCATTTGGCAAATCTTTTCTTTGTGAACTTTGAACTTTGTGTCTGCAAGGGACTGTCATACAGAACCAGGAAGTCTTTTCCAAACTGTTGCTGCAAAGTTGGACATACAGTACTGTGCAAAGGTTTTAGGCAGGTGTGGAAAAAATGCTGTAAAGAAAGAATGCTTTCAAAAATGGAAGTGTTAATCATTTCTTTTCATCAATCAACAAAATGCAGTGAATGAACAAAAGAGAAATCTAAATCAAATCAATATTTGGTGTGACCACCCTTTGCCTTCAAAACAGCATCAGTTCTTCTAGGTACACCTGCACACAGTTTTTGAACCTCATAGCACTGGATGTGGCACAATAACCAATCCCACAGTTGTGGACACCAAATGGTCTGTGTACAGTATTCTCATTTAAACATAACTAGTTACACTACAGATGCCCTTAAATTGCTCTCTAGGTCTTTTCTATATACTTCATTATGGCTGCATGATAGATCAAGTTTTTTCTAAATGTATATTTTAGTAATTTTCTTACTATAATAACTATAATATGCATTTCCACAGAAAATATTGCATTTGAGAAAGGCAATATATAAATAAAAATTATTATTATTATTATTTTTATTATTTGATTGGTCAGGAAGCTCATTGCATATAATAAACATTTTGTGATTGGCTCCCATCTTGCAGACTGTACACAACATAAATGCAATTGATTAGTTTTTTTATGTTAGAGTTTCCCTCCAGAGCTCAGACTGGATCCAGTGATTAAATAACTGATGAAACAAGTAGAATCTGGGGAACTGCTGTTTGTTTGAAATGAAATCTGCAGCCACATTGGTCCTTTGTGGATAATGGGACGCCTCACACTAATTACTAATGGGATAGTCACTAGCTGTGGTATCAGGTAAAATGGTTAAAAGGATTTCTGAATGTGGAATTTTTTTTTTTTTGGTCTTTAATTATGGGGGGGGTCAGTATTTCAGTATAATATTATTATAATATAAATATAATATAAATTAGGCACAGAGGATGATGCCTGTATGTTATGCACCAACATGAACAGATTTTTTTCTAAAGAGATTTTTGGAATTGTAATTTTATTTGACACTGGCACTGCATCATTGGAAGACCTCGGATACTTATCGGATACGAATATCTCAGACAAATCAATGTGTGTCATGTATAATTAGCGCTCTGCAGAATCATTTTTCATACATAAAACATCAAAATCAAATCAAAAGTTCACTTCAGAATTAAAACTCGTTCTGAACCTGAAAATGCGTGTATCAGTACAGCCCTTGAATAAATTGCTTATTTGCCCTTTTTGGAAAAGCTGCTCTATATGGTGTGCACTCAGCAGAGCACACTGCGTTTCAGAGCTTTTCCAGAATAGTTTCTGACAGATGAGAGCACCTTGTTCCTGTCTGTGTTTGACAAAACTGCTGTCATAAACATATGATGTTGACACAAATGATTTAGTAATTTGTGCTGCACAAATATATATATATATATATATATATATATATATATACAGTACTGTGCAAGTTTTAGGCAGGTGTGGAAAAAAAATGCTGTAAACAAAGAATGCTTTCAGAAATGGAAGTGTTAATCATTTATTTTCATCAATCAACAAAATGCAATGAATGAACAAAAGAGAAATCTCAATCAAATCAAGATTTGCTGTGACCACCCTTTGCCTTCAAAACAACATCAATTGTTCTAGGTACACCTGCACACAGTTTTTGAAAGGAGGTCAGATGGAACTCGGCTGGTAGGTTGTTCCAAACATCTTGGAGAACTAACCACAGATCTTCTGTGGATGTAGCTTCCTCACATCCTTCTGTCTCTTCATGTGATCCAGACACACTGGATGATGTTGAGATCAGGGCTCTGTGGGGCCAGAAGAATTGATGCTGGAGAAAGAGGAGGGGAAAAATGAAAAAGTTAGAAAAAAAGAAGGTAGAATTAGACACCAGTCTATCCCTGTGGTGCTTTGGGTTGAGTGACCAGAGACTTTTTGTTTGAACTGATCTGAGATCCAGCACATTTGACTGTTTGTGGACCTGTACTTCTAGGGCAACACCCAAAATAATACAATAATGAATGTTCTTAGACGTTAGAAGGATAAAGTTGCTGACTTTGTGGGGAAAATGCATTTCAGTCAGCCACATGTACTAAAATGAAAACAAGTCCTATGAGTTTACAGATGGTGAAAAACGATTTTGTCTTCCATGAAAGCCAAGTTCAGTAATCAGAGAGATGAATGAGTGTGAAGAACCTTTTAAAATGCAGGTTATAGATGCTAAAGCTTGTTACTCCATAGAAACACATACGACTCCTGTAGGTAGCTTTATTTGAAATGGTGTGGCATCTGGAATGTATTGACAGGTGAATATTCTGTCCTCTTCTGAATGTTGCAGGTTCTGTCTGACGTCTTCAATGCTCCTGTATACACTATTGATGTGGCCAACTCTGCTTGTCTGGGCTGTGCCTACAGGGCCATGCACGGTAAGATCATTGCTGATGTATTTGAATAGTAAGCGTAGCTGTCAGGGTCTTTTGTGATGTGAATGTTAATTACATCTACAGTGTAAATGTCAAATATGTAGCGCCTGACAAAAATAGATGTAAGTGCATGCGTGTGATTACAAATAGAAAATAATTTGAACATAAATGCTCAACTTTAAGGGCCCGTATCTCTGGAAATAAGATTCTGTTTTCATATGTAAACATTGATAAACCTGCAATTTGCACCGTAATCCACCTACGGTTGAAATATGGATACAGCCAACTGAACTCTTTTTGTTATGCATTGAAAACAGCACATTTAGTCCTCCCCTTTAACACTGACGTTTTAGGGACTAATCTGTGGGTGAGCTGAGATTTCTTATGGAAAAGGGAAATAGAAAAAGGCATTATGAATGTTCTTAAGGTGGGGATTTGATGCTCAAGGTGGCAGATATTAAAAACCAAGAAAAGGAGTCTAGCATATTGACTGTCTGAGGCTTTTATGGGACCAGGTAACGGAAACGTTTTACAGTTTGTGAATGATTACATGTATTTGATTGGCTGATTCAAAAGAGGCTCAAATGTATGTAAACTTTACAAGCATCGCTTCAGTCGAAACATTTCAAGGTCCAGTACAGTTCTGTTTACAGTTCTTGCTTAAGAAATTAAATGTCATATCGGGTTTCCCTCTGCATACCCCCTTGTTTCTTATACACATACATTTTATTGCCTTGACTTTTTAGACTGGAGTACCCAGATCCATTGCTGGAGGGCTGGTTTCCAGTACAGCTGGTAGTTCCCTCTCTCAAACACACTTGGTGATTAACTGGTAAGATGTGCCAGGTATGGCTAAAAAGGGAAATCACCAAAGTGTACTGGAGACTGGCCCTCCAGCAATGGAGCTGGGTACCCCAGTCTATAAAAACCAAGGTCAGAAATATGCAATACTACACTTGCACATTACAAATGCACCGAACTCTTCTTTTGGAACGCCACGCATTTCTTTGGCAGTTAAAACAATCAATACTCAAGGGGGCATTAAAGCAGCAGACAGAGCATCTGTAAAGATAATTTACTGCTAGTACAAAGAGCCTCAACAATATATTAATATAATGAACATGTTTATGTTGTGATGATAAAAACACCAGATGTACAGATTGATACTGGATAAATAACAGTTGATGTAGGGATGCTTCCAGGGCTTGTGCTATAGGAGCACTCTGCAGCGCTGGTTAAAGCTTGGGCTTGAAGAGTGGTATTCTTTTTTTATTTGTGATCACATACGTGTAGCCAAAGTGCAAAGAGCTGATCACTGCAGAGCTAATAGATAACAAATAACTGCAAAGATTAAATAAGCCATATTGGTGAGAGTGGACTGACTTATTCTATGAAGAAGGAATTAAAACAAACTAACTCAGCAACCACTTTTTCAGTCCTTTATTAAAGGGGTAATGCCTTTGGACAATAAACATTCTGTTTAAAATGTAAGGCAAAAATCTATTTTTAAATGTATCGTAACTCCTTGCCATTATCGCTAAAGAATTCTCTATTTTTTGGGACAATTGTGCCAGTTTATTGAATTTAATTTTTTTGTATATAGTTGATATTTAGTTTATAATTGTGTATATTATCTATGATCCTGAAAGACTCTTCAATACTAGTATGTTAATATAACATGATGGAAAGGGTACATTAAAAGCACTCGCGCCAGCCGTTCTTAGCGCTCACCCAAAACCGCACGCAGAAATGTTATACATCCTCCTGGCTAATCACTGGAATTGAGTGGAGACCTTTTAGAGAGCTGCAAATCTGGATTAGAATTTTAATGCTGCTTTATTATTCCTTTTTTGTTGTTTCTGGTGTGCGTTTTGTGCATTTGCATGCGGCACTAAATCTGTCCTTAAAAGAAACCTGTGGAAAAACAGCGGAAACTTCCACTCTTGCTTTTACTTTGTAATGCACAAATGGAAAAGGTTTATAGACTATCATGCAGTGCTCCCAACAACATGCTTTTGTTAATTAATCCAGAATAGGAGACACAAGCAGGCGGGAATTATTTTCTAGGAAAATGTCATGCCATTTCTGCAGAGCCTGCTGACGCATCTGCTCTTCTGACCTCCTCATTGCTCCATTTATTTAAAGCTGGAGAGCCTATACAGGGGACGTATATATTTGTGTGTGTGTGTGCCTAGTATTGGAACAGCAAGGCCAATACAAGGCTATGCACTGTCATTGGGGATTCAAAAAAGAGAGAGATAAAATAAAAATATGATTAAAAAGATCAGATTTTCAGCTTTACCTTTTTTGTATTTACACCTAGATGTGTTAAATGTCTGAAAATGTGACTTTTAAAGGTACTGGAACATGAGAGGCTGACAGGTGATTGTTGTTATACAGGAGTGTCTTGTGATTTTTAAAAAGTATAAATAGTTAATGATCTCAGCTACTCTCAGCTAAAGCTTTGGATTTCCCCTGTATAGATTGCATTTGCTGATGAAAATGGAAAGCCAAAGTGAAGATCAGAGATCTGTCAAAGGGGTGAAAGTCATCTCAGAAGCATGTCAGTAGGCAGTAGCATAACCACAAACAAAACCAGTCAGTCAAGGAAAATAACAATTGATATCTGAGTGACAGGAGAAGCCTTCACAGGGCAGGGCTGTGCACGTGTGTGTGTATACGTAAAAAGCAGAGGTCTAATTTCGTCGTGTCTCACTGTGTGCAGCGGAGTGCTGTGTTTCATGATGACATGAATAGTCACTTTCACTTCAAAATAATTCTAAAGTCTGCGGAAACAGTTTGCAGAACAATCATGCAGCTGGACCATGATCCAAAAGCACTGCAAGTTAACAAAGCACGACATCAGCGGCAAAAGGAGGCAGCCTAGTCACCAGATCTGTTGAACATGCATTTCATATCCAGAACAGCAGACAGGAAGAGAGAAACCCCCAGAATAATAAGTGAAAGCTGCTGTGGTAAAACCCAGGACAACCATACCCAGAGAAGACACTGGGTGACTGTCATAGCCCTAACTGAAAATGCTATACACTTAGCTTCTTCTCTTAACAAGCTTTTTGTCCTTGCCACTGTAGAGTAATTAGGAAAATGATTATGTACGTTCGGCGGCACTGACGTACTTTCATCCTGACAAAGCCTCTAAACAGTGTGCTGCAGAAATGTTCAACATGTAATAGTGTGTGACTCTGTGGTCGATTAATTCAAACAGCTTCCTGCGAGCTGTAGTGTCTAATGTCCTAATCACCGGTTTCATCAGGCACCCACTCTATAGTGATTCACAGGATGCTTAACGTGCGATTCTCAGCCTGTGCTTGCTGTGGCCTGAAATAGCTGACGACCTCGGCGCAGATTAACCTGTCTTTAATGTCAGCCTGTCGAGAGCCACTGGCAAAAACTCAGGATCAAAGACACACCGTGACTGGCTTGATATTGCAATTTGTGTCTCCATTACTGTTAAATTAAGTCAGCTGTTCATGGGTGCTCTAGTTTCTCAAATGCTTGGACATCTGGAAACAAATGTCATGATGACATCAAGTAGCAGAAAAATTATACTGTGCTGAACAGGATTGGTACAAATCAGGACTATGATATCTTCCAAATACACTGTGTCTTAGTGTATAAATAACACAATACTTCAGTTTGCATTAAGAATGTCAAGCCAATGCCTGTAGTAGAGCTGCTAATCCTGATATTGCTTTATTTGATTGTAAACAAAAAACAATGTTTTCACAAAGGAAACATGTTCTTTATTTGTTTTAGTATGTTAATGTACTGGCCAGCAGTATGTGGACACTAGAATATTACATCCTTAGGGTTTTCCATAAAGCTGTTTATCCTGTTTATTCATTGCAGGGCAGATACACAAAAGCACTCAGACACACAGACACTTAAACCTTTGAGGCAATTTGCCTTCTCCAGTCCACCTGACATGCACATCGTGCATAGGAGTCAGGGACACCCAAAAGAAACCCTTACAGACACTAGTGGAACATGCACACTCCACAAAGGCTGAAGCATCCCCAACTAGAAATCATAACCAGATCTTCTGACTGTGAAGTGATAACACTAAACCCCGGGCCACTGTGATATGTGACTTCATATATACTTGGGAAAACCTCAGTCAAAAATATTAAGATTAACATGGAGTTTTTTACCCTGTACTGCAGCCTCCACTCTTACAGATTTACTTCCATTCACACAGAAGAGCATTCCTAAGTCCTGACCAATATGACCTGACTTATAATGAGTATTACAATTCATCTCCAAGGTATAATATGTGATGGCGGTCAGGATTCTACACTATAAACACGTTTGTCAGCTTGTCCATTACTGTGGCAAACTCCTACTGCAGACCTCACCACTGTCATACTGCCCTCATATATATCCTGTACATACTTCTCTGCTACACCAGATGTCCTCATACAAAACCACAACTCCCCTCGTTCTCCAAGTCCACGAAGGCACAGTGCAGCTCCTTCTGACCTTCTCTATACTTCTTTATCACCACCCTCAGAGCAAACACGGCATCTGTTGTGCTCTTTCTCGGCATGAAACCATGCTGCTGTTCACTAATCCTCATTTCTTTTCTTAACCTCACTTCTACTCTTTCCCATAACTTCATGTTGTGGCTGATCAACATTATCCCTCTATAGTTACTACAGCTCTGTAATTCTTAAAATTTGATACTAGTTTTATTCTCCTCCACTCCTCAGGCATCCTCTCTCTTTCCCAGAATGTGTTAAACAATCTGGTAAGAAACTCCACTACCATCTCTCCTAAACACCTCCATGCTTCCACAGGGTTGTCATCTGGACCTACAGCCTTTCCATTCTTCATCTTCATCACTGCCTTTACTTCCATCCTGCTTATTCGCTGTACTTCCTGGTTCATTTTCCTCACATCATCAAATCTTCTCTCTCTCCCTCATTCTCTTCATTCATTAGCCCCTTAAAGCACTCTTTCCATCTGCTCAACACATTCTGCTCACTTGTGAGTACGTTTCCGTTTCTGTTCTTTATCACCCTGACCTGCTGCACATCTTTCCCAGCTCTGTCCCTCTTACAAACTAATCAGTATAGGCCCTTTTCTCCCTCCTTACTGTCCAAACTCTCATACAATTCACTATACACCTTGTCTTTAGCCTTAACCACTGCTTTATTCTCCCTGCACTTCATGTCCTTGTACTGCCATCTACTTGGCCATCCCATTTCTTCTTTGCTTTGCTACACTCCTGAACTTATCCTCCTTTCCTTATCCTCCTTTTTTCTTTCCAGTAAGTCACACTTACCTTTCTAGCTGTCTGCCTTACCACTTCTCCCAGTGCAGCACGTCTTAACTCTTGCCTGAAACTCTTTGCAGTCTTCCTTCATCAGCTTCCACCATTTTTTCCTCGAATCTGCCCTCATTTCCCTTCACTTCTTGTCCTCCAAGGTGATTCTAAAGACCACCATCCTATGCTGTTTAGCTTCGCTCTCCCCGTCACTACTTTACAGTCTCCAGTCTTCTTCAGGTTGAACCTCCTGCAAAGGACATAATCCACCTGTGTGCATCTTCCTCCACTCTTATATGTCACCCTGTGCTCCTCCCTCTTCTTGAAATAAGTATTTACTACAGCCATTTCCATCCTTTTAGCAAAATCTACATCCATGTGACCTTTCACCACCAGCATTCCTCTCCTTCACACCATACCTCCCCATCAGCTGCTCATCACCTCTGTTCCCTTCTCCAACATGTCCATTTAAGTCCACACCAATCACCACTCTCACCCTGGGCATACTCTATCACTTCATCTAACTCACTCCCGATTTCTCGAACTTGAGGGCACTAACAACATTCATTATCTCACCTTCAACTTCCAGGTTCACACTCATCACCCTATCTGACTCCCTCTTCACCTCCAAAGCACTCTCCACATACTCTTCCTTCAGGATAACACCTACTCCATTCCTCCTTCTATCCACACCATGGTAAAACAATTTAAACCCTCCTCCAATACACCTGGCCTTACAACCCTTCCATCTAGTCTCTTGCATACACAAATTATCAACCTTCTTTCTCTCCATCATATCAGCTAATTCTCTACCTTTACCAGTCATGCTGCCAACATTCAAATTTCCTAACCTTACTTCCACTCTACTACCCTTCCTGCTCTCCTCCTGCCTCCAGACATGCCTTTCTCCTCTTCTTCTTCTTCTCTTTTACCAACAGTAATCCAGTTTCTACCTGAACCCTAGTGGCGGTCGTTGTTAACCTGCCCTCAATCCATCTGGTACGGAAATCTCTTTCATTGTCCACATATTGATTTGGCAAAGTTTTACCCCAGATGTTCTTTTTAAAGTAACCCTCCCCATTTTTCTGGGCTTGGGACCGGCACGAAGAAATACACTGGCTTGTGTATCCCCAGTAGCTGGGTTGATGGATCTTCCTTTTCTTTCTTTTTTTTCTGCTGAGACTAGAAAAGACCTTCCCCAAATTGAGTTAGAAGCATATGTTCTAAAAAAATCACATTAATTGTGATAGTGTCTATTCAGTGGAGATAAGGGGCCGAATCATGAAAAATAGTTCTGGATCATTATTCTTTCTCTGCCAAACTTTATAGTTGCCACTTAACTGTCTAATGGTGTTATGCTTTGGATCATTTGAGTCATTATTTGGCATTAAATGGCAGCCATTGTAATCCTTGTGCTGATGTAGCTCACAGAAGGAGTTTGATCCCATGTAGCGTCATTGATTTTAAACCCTCAGCACTCATTTTTTGTGAACTTGTGTGGCTTACTTGTTTCCAATTTAACTGTTGCTGCATACACACGACCAGGACAGCTCTAGCTAGGCTGAATTTGGAAATGTCAGTGGGAAATACCCTGCTGAAGAGCACAGGATGCTTCTGTACTCTCCATTCTACTGCCAGTGTTTCGCTATAGATTTTTTTAGCATACACTAGTATTCAGCAAAGGGATAAAATGGTTGAATTAATTAATTAATTACATGTCTACTTCCTTTAAGCTATGTGTTCTGAACTGTTGTTTTCATTATGAAAAATCCCTCAAATAATGTATTTTTGTTTAAATATCATACTAAAACCAACACCCACTTCTGTGTCACAGAATACAGCATTTCACCCAGCATTTAACCCAGCATTTAACTGCAATTAGTTAAAATTCTCACAGACATTATCATTAGAAGCCTCTGATGGCTGATGTGCCAACTTATTCATTGCCCCACCCAGTCTTATCATAAGCAGGAGAGGTCAGACTCAATCTTAAGGTTTTTCAAGCCTAAAGCAGACAGTTTGTTTGAGCGGGCAAGTCAGGGAATGGTCTCCATTAAGTCTTATGAGCACAAAAACACTATTGAATGACCACTGTTCTGGTCGATTAATTGTATGCTTTGTTATATTAAGTGTTGGCGATCAATAGTGCAGAATAGAGCAAGGTGGTGCAGGTTCAGCTTAGATAAAACACTGGTGCCTCACTTTTTGTTAAACCTTATTGCATTAGTATCAGAATTGCTTTCCTGCAGGCTCCAGTGGCCCAGGAGAGTAGGGGGATACCGAACAGCCGTGGACATGATATGCAGTGAGTGGTCCCCTATTGTTTATTTTTTTGCAAGAGTGAGTAAAGCTCAAAGGGGTTCTTATAAAACTCCAACTAATAAGCATGTCTGCGGTGGAATGTGAATAGACTTAATTTAATCAGAATGTCGTAGCCAAGGTTCTACTTATGTGTGGGACAGTAGCCTGTGCACGTAGGCCTGTGTGTTTATTCCTTTTCTTATTAATTGTCAAATATCACTTAATATCATTGTCTTGGGTCCTCACTGTGTATATGAACTGTGTATTATATAGCTTTCTGAGATGAACATTAAATAGTTGATTCTTTTGCATGTATTTTGCTCCAATAGCAAGAGTGTCTTGTTTAGCTTACTCTTTCTAAGAGGTACACTTTTAAGTAGCACTTCTAAGGCATTTACTCCTGGATATGTTAAATAACACACAACAAATTTTGTTTCTGACCACCCAAGACTTTATATACTAAAGCCACATGGGTGCAAAATGAAAATCCTTGGCTGCAATTCAAATTCAGGATTTGCTGGGCTGGAATTTGAAAAATAAACTTTTAATTGTTTAAAATAAAATTAAACTAGTGCCCAGGCTACAGTGTGTGCCACAAACGCAAGTGTCCTTGACAAGAGAGAACATAGTGCAATAAGTTTTTTGCACTTTGATTTTGGTATTTTGTAATTAGCAGATGCTGTATGTGCGCTTGCAGAGACATCTCTATCTGCTGTTGAGGTTTTGCTGCATTCTGCATGTCAGTGCTTTTCTAGTGGAATCAAAGGTGCAGTAAAGTTACTGGGCATTGTGGCATCTTGGAGTGAACAGTAGCTATAGGTCTCCTGTCTAATAATGTAGAAACTAGGAAACTCTGTTTGGAAGTGAAGTGAAAGTAAAAGTGACTATTTATGTCATTGCGAGGTCACAGCACAGCACACAGTGAACCACAACAAAATTGGACCTCTGCATTTAACCCATGCACTCAAACACCGTGCAGCAGGAGGCTGCTATGAAAGCTGCCCGGGGAGCAGCTGACGGGGATGGTACCTTGCTCAAGGGTACCTCAGGGCAACCTACTGGTGAGGGATTTGAAGCCACAATCTTCCAATCCTGTAGCCAACTCCCTAACCACTAGACCAATGGCAGGATACAAAAGAAGAAAATTAGTTTTTAATGAAAAGTTTTTTTTTAATTAACAGTTTGGTTGTGTGCCTGCTAACCTTATCGCAGTAAACAAATATTTAATACATTTATTTTTTAAGCGTTTTTTTTTTCTTCCCTTGAAGCTGTTTGAACTTTTGACCCAGAGGCTGAAATTGTAGTGCATCACTAAAAATCAGTTTTATGTCCAGTCCATTTGAGTTAACCAGGCTGTTTTGGATACCCTTCCATTAAGGTGGATTTATCTAATGTGTCCTGATCAGCTCTGTTGTGATTGGCTGCCCTGTGCTATGACTTGTTCCTAAAAGAATTCAGATGTGAAATATTGAACACACTGTTAAAAACTGTAATGCTCAAGAACACCAATAAAAAAAGAAGGAAAGAAAGAAAGAAAGAAAGAAAAAACACTCTGATGCTCCTTGGAGATTTCTAGATCTTTTGAAAGTTATTTCAAGGTGGAACAGTACAATATTTAACTGCCCTGCATCTTCTCCAATAACTCCAGTAACATAACTACCAACAACTACAGTATCAGAGCAGCCACACTGCTGTTGTTTGAACTGCAGTCATTTATGCAAATGTTTATGACTTGGCTATGGCTTGACTATAATTTATTCAAAATGTAATAATTAAATGTTTTGCCTTAATTCCCGTATATGGAATTGTATTGATAGGAAATGATAAAATGATATAGTCAAACTAACCCTCATGGACCCTTACCAGCATCCATATGTCCTGATGAATCAACTTGGCTCTATTTCATCCAACTGTGAAGAGAACTCGTGTGGAGAATGTGAAAGGACACTGGCCCATGACTTACAGCTAGTTTTCTGAGGTGGTGGCAGTTCACAGGGCTGAAGAAAGCTCTGACAACCTTCTCCTTTCATTAAAAACAGAGATAATAGCTTCATGGATGTAACAGAGGCAGCCGCCAGCTTCTCTGGAAGGTCATGATTTCATAATGCGCTGTATAAGCATTGGTGACACCTGAACAAAGAAGTCTTTTTCTCTTCTCTCTTTTTTTCTTCTTTGTTAATGTGTTGGCTTTTAGCTTTGGTGGATACATGTAGAAATATATAAGTAAACAAGTCTTTTGTTTCTGAAGTCTTCTGCTTCTGTTACTACCTCTAGCTAAGCCTTTTGAGCCTGAATCTTTGAGCTGGTTTGATCATCCTTGACTGTCTGGCCCATTTGTGCCTTTCAGCAGTATATACAAAACATTCTATGAACTTTTTAAAGGCTAGAGACCTTCACAGATTAGTGTCAGGCATTAAATCAGAGTCACTGACCAAGACATCACAAGAGCTCATATCATTTACTGAAAAAAAGAAAAGCAAGAGGGAAAGATCACTGGGAGTCAACTGTGCACAAAATGTAGCTTGTACTACGGAGACTCTTGTTGGCCATGTTAGATATTTGAGTTTATGAGAGTGAATCTGCCTGGCAGGGACTTTTAGAGACTTGGTTTGACAATGTTACATAATCGGGATATAATAAGTAACTGTGACTTGTTAGTTATGCAGTACAGTAATTAGATTATCATAAACATAAAATGATCTCTAGCAGTACATCATTACTACTCTTAAGGTCTTTCTTATACAGGCAGTCTATTTGTTCGCCATGCTTCCTTTATGCTTTATTTTTTTTCCCTACCTTGCAAATTTCACAGGTAGCATGAGCTTGCTGTTATCTCTGTGGTTGGCATGGCAACATCCAAGCTGACTGGATGGTTGTGTCCTGGTAATTTGGATTCTCTGCCTTGTCACCTCCAAAAAGAGCCCAAACTGGCCTACTGTGGAAAGCCTGGCGGAGGAAACACTGGTTTGCTTTCAAAGTAGAACGCATTAACTTGATGCCATCCTGACATTTATTAGTTAGTCATCACAGTGTCCAGTGTGTGTGGCTTTTCTTCTAAGTCATTTCCACTTTATTCCCTGTTGCACATGATTGTTTTTCTATTTTTGTTTCATGTCTAATTAAACGCAACGTTTAACTCCAGCATGACATTTTGAGAAGGGATGTACACAGAAAGCCCAGATATGTATCAAGTATTAAGTAATTAAATGTCATCGGATGAAACTACATTTAACATTTGCATTGCATTTTTACCTTCCAAATGTAAAAACAAAAGCTCCGGCAATTAGCGTTGGTTTGTTGACTCATTGCTTCATTTCAAATGGATGTCCACAAGACTGCAAACACTCCGTTCCTCATTATGACCTTCTGTTATCCTTTCTCTGGCAGTCTTTTGAAATTTGGAACACATGTGTTGTCATAACAACAATCCTTAATCAAGAGTCTAATTGCACACTACAAAAGCATTCATTATAGCAGTGAGCATGAAACCATACTGGAGTACTTTTGTGGTAACTCATAAGACAAAAGCAGAGGTTAAATGTTTGTGAACCCTTGAAAATGTCGGATATTTCCACATAATTATGAACTCAAACATCACCAGATTTTCACACGAGTTCTAAAAGTTAATAAAGAGGAGCCAGTTAAACAAAAAAAAAAACCAAAATGGTAAACTTGATCATTTATTTTGACCAATATTGCTTATCTGTGAGTGTCAAAAGTGTGACAAACTCTCGTATTAGTGGTTATTTTGAAGGTGACCGCTAGAGTCAGTTGTTTCGGTGATATACATGAAGCGACTGAGGCATGATATGTTTGAAGAAGAGAAAATACTTAAATCCAAGTCATTTGAAATGTAGAAACATGGTGGTGATATTAATCACGAGTTGAAGCCAAACTGCACGGAGGAATGGAGTAAAATTATATATGCAGAAAAACATTTAGTTGGGCTTGTAGTTGCTACACAGCAGGGTCACAAAGCAAAGGTTCACATGGTTTTGCCATTTATAGATACGTAATATTGAATCAGTTCATTCAATAAATAAATGAGCAACATTTCTTAATTTCTTTAGTTCATTTAAATAATTGTATGACATTTTTATGTTTTGGGTTATATTCATACAGAAGTTAAGAAAATCCTAAAGGGTTCCCAAAACTTTCAGTCACTGCCGTTCATCAGTAGCGTAATCTGGGATCTAATGTAGAAGTGATGTAGTGTTGTGTATTACATTATTCTCATTTATTATGCATTCAGGAAAGAGTCCAGCTTTTAATTTCCTTATTACTACTTGTAGAAACGACCCCAGGCTGTATAAATCTTTTGGGGTTTGACATGTCATGAAAATTGCTTTTGTGAAATGAAGGATTTTCCAATGAGTCACATTTATGTTCTTTGTGGCTTAGACCAAACCAATATGCTCTGTCCTGTATCAGCTGAACATCTCTAAATAATTGACAAAATTGACCTGCAGATTGACAAAAAATTGATTTAGGTCAGTGATGGTGACTGTTAGTGCTAAAATCCCAACTAATTTTAAGATAATGGTGTTTTAGATAATTCCAGTTCTGAAAAAAGGATTCGGCAATGCTGCTTTAAATTGAACCTGCACCTGACCTATCACATCCTGCCTTCACCCTTCATCCTGTTTCATTCAGCCATTCTGTGCAAGATCAATGTATTCTAGTGTGCAGTGAAATATTACATGGAGTTTAATGTTTTAAAGATGCAATACTCATGTGCTTCTCTGTCACCTTTGTCGCCCATTTTGAGCTCACTGGCAATAATGTGCCCCGATGCTTGACTTGTAAGCAAATCAAAATGTCATCTGAAGCATGATTAAAGGCCACGGACCACCTTTCTCTTCCACTTTCAGCGTTGTCCAACGCACAGTGTGCCCTCACCTTAAATTACCCAGTATCCTCTTTTCAGTTCTGCTGCAACCAGTGATCTGAGAGAATGGAAGCATCCAAAGGTCAGCAGATACTGAACAGAAGCTCTGAGGACATTAAAGTATTAGGGTATTTTTGTAGCCAAAAAATGTGAAGCCTCTCTGCTAATGCTGCACTGACTGATTCTGTTTGGTGTAGGACTTGTCGCTGGAACGGGGATGTTGTTTGCAGAAGCAGTGAGAAAAGCCCCAGGAGCACAACTTGCTGCGACTCCAGCCCGAGGGGCAGAGGAGGTAAGACACATCCAGCAGCACTGTGCTGGTTAAGTTGCTAGACTAGAGCAATTGAAAATTCAGTTATTGATCAAATGGAAGTGTTTAACTGCAAGGCTTCAGTGTAAAATGGCTTTTAAGTGCATGCTTTCAACACTCAAGTAATCACTTTCATTTTTAAATTTAAGCATATTTTTTTACTCTGCGCTTTGGTTTATAGTTTAAAATCAAGCATGAAGATGAAAAAACATGACCCCAGCATTGGCCACTGTACACAGTATGGCTCTTCACCTATTTCTAGGTATCTAACACAGAAATATTCTCTTTCTGAGAATATTTGAAATCTATCTGAAATGAGGTTGAAGAGCTTTTGATGATCTCTGAATTAGGCCACCAGATGGCTGTGCAATAAAAGCATGTGTTCAGGCAGTAAATAACGCCGCAGAATATTAGCTGTCTTTCCAGAACGGAGTTTATTGTTAATTTGACTGTATATTGATGGAGACAGCTGTGGCTGGGAATGTCCTTGGAGTAATGTCTAGAGCTCTCACCAGAACGTCATCCAAACTAAAACAAACATATATTTTAAAGCAGACACATCGTCCCAAACGTTGCAAATCAGAAAAAAGTTGGGACGGAATAGGATATGGGGGGAAAAAAAAACTTTGATTTAATTTGCTTTTACTATTACTAAACACTGAGGGTGGCACTGATAACGACAAATCTTACGGGGTCATCGTTTTTGCGTTTTTTTTCCAAATCTTTTCCTTGGTTCGGAGCACACAGTATCCATTACTTCCAAAAAAATTGAAATGTTGATTCATCTGAACACAGTACACAATTCATTTGTGTAATTGTCCATCCCAGAAGCCTCCGAGCCCACAGAAGGTGATGTGTCTTCTAGACATGATTAATATTTTTGCACAGTAAAGTTTAAAGTTGCATTTGTGGATGCATACTTGCCCAACTTTTTCCAATTTGTGCAGTAACTAACTGCTAATTTATCTCACAAAACTATTGCAGTTAGAAGAAAATCACTTTGAGGGACTTACATTGGCGTCCCGTTTTTTGTCAAGATTAATAAGAACGTCCACTTGTATAGAATGAAACAAAAAATAATGTGTTCCTCCAGGATATTAGTTTAACTTAAAAGCTGGGCTAGTACCACTACTTACCCCAGAGCGCAAGTGACCCAGACAGAGATTAAACATTATGCAAGAAACTGCACTAAACTGTCCTCTCCTGAATCGATTTATCCTTTTTCTCATGAAAATGGATGGATCGATTTATTATTCATTGTACTAGATTTATGACTTCAGCGTGTTAGATTAAACAATGGTTTAAGGCAATGAATGTGGGGAGGAAAAATAAACCAAGGAAAAACCTCAAGCCGAGTTGAATGCGTGTTAAAATCTGGGTGAAAACCCAGTTGTGAAATTTGAATCCAACCCTTGTCCCGCCTTCAGTCCCTTTTAGATTTGAGCAAACATTCCAAGTTGTATTCCATAGACACACCTTTAAGCAGGGGTCCGCTGCCTTCTGTTTTTAAAATGCCGTCACCAACCTTGCCGCACCACTTCGAAGTAATTTGCATCTACAGTAGTGGGTTTTTAATAGGAACGGCAAGCCTCATGATGTAATTAGCTGCATAAGCATAACTTTGTAGTGTGATTTTGCACTTTTAACGAATTTGGGAAAAAAAATGCAGGATGTTGGATGTCTGTGGATGTGAGAGCACCTCCTAAATGTTGAAAGGACAATGAGAACCTGCAAAAATGGATCTGATTCACCTCTAGCTCAAGCTGTAGAAGTACTGTGCCTTTCTGTGATACATGTAGCAAAAACGCTCCTAGGTTTGTTATCCATTTGGGCAGATTTTCAGGTCTATGATGTCCAGCTCTTCCTGCCCACAGTTTGCAGTCAGTGCTATTAATGGTGCGTCTGAGTGACTGATGATATTTATTGTAAAAGTGTACGGTGGCCTGCATACTCTGCTCTTCACTGTTGTAACCAGAGTTATTAAACACAGACATGTTCTCCTTCTCCATCCAAAATGAGGTTTAAAAGCTTTTAGTGTTCTTTGACTATGGCTAACAGATGGCTCGGCAGTAGATGCAAGCTTCACATTTCGAAAACCTGTGATGCATTTTCCTTTCATTCCTGTTGTTGCTAAATGTAAGCTTCTATAACTAACAAGCTTGCCATGTAATGAAGTTCTGTATGTAGCTGTGTACAAGCAGGGGTGGGAAGGTGGGAAAATGTTACTGTACTTAAGTGGAATTAAATAAACTTCAAAGATCTAGTAATGGGACAATCCTTCTGAGAGTGTTGTGGATACTTTTAAGGGTAAATGGTGAGAGCAGGTGGATGAGAGCATGATAAAAACAGAATTGAAACGACTCTCTGCCTCTGATTGAAAAGAAAAGTTATGCTGATGAATCAAGGGTCCTCAAATAAACTTGGTGAGGCTTGGTGAGGGCATGTTAATGAAGGCATATTAAAACAGCATTAAACCTTAGGACTCATCAACTTCATCCACATTTACACAGCAGCAAAACCGGTCCCAGAATCCTCTACAGTCAAAGCTTGACTCCTCCTTCTATATCCCCTCTGTCTCAGCCCACTGGCCTACTTTATGAGTCACTGCTTCTTCATTAAGTGCCTTATCCCCTTTGGAGTGAGGGATTGTAAAAGAAAATTACATGCCAACCTCTCTGACCATTCTTCAGAATGCAGAGGGGTGAGGTGGGTGGAGGGTCATCTGCGGATGATGATGATGCTTAATACTGGCTAAATGGCATCAGATTTAAATGCAAGCAGGATGCCCTGGAAAAACGAATGTTGCAAAAATTAAAATGGCATCTCAAAGCATGGGCTGTTCTGCACACCCATGTAATTTATTGAATTTCATTATGGATGCAGGATTCACAGGCAATGAAAAAACCTCTGCTGTGATATAACTGGGGGGTAATTGGAGAGATGCACAAGTGTCAGTGGGGAAAATAGTCTCGTCCAGCAACATGATGCAAATGGTTTGACCTCCCGCAGATGGAAGCTGACAGTAGCTAAGAACAATGACGCCTGGTTTGACTGAGTGTGAGAGAGCACAGGAGTATGTAAGAGCATGTACACGATAAGCCTTTTTTACTTAGACTTCTAGGCATATGGTATTAACCAGATCCATCTGTTTATGTCGGTAAAAATGAATAAATACATTGCGGCTGTTTCTGAAGCACAAAGCACAGCAAGCTGCATGTTATTTTTAGTTTCCTAGAATGTTTGCTGATTTCATTGACCTAAGCTGCAGAGCTAATCAGCACAATGCTCAAATAAAAGCTTTACAGGTGAATGCATGCCCTGATCTGTGACTTGTAGTGCTTTCATGACTTATTAAACTTAATTTAGACTTTTTAAGTTTTAGACTATTTAAAACAACCAGACCTGAAATCTTATGTGAGTTATGTGATTATTTGCATTAAAAATTGATTCATTTAGATTTACATTTACGGCATTTAGCAGACGCTCTTATCTAGAGCTACTTCCATGTCCTAATTACAGGGACAGTCCCCCTGGAGCAACTCAGGGTTAAGGGTCTTGCTCAGGGACCCAATGATGGTAGTGCTAGAGGTGGGATTCGAACCGGGGACCTCTGGATCCATAGGTCCGTAGGCAAGTACCCTACCACTAGACCACCACCACCAACAAAGAGCTTCCCTGACCGGGAATCAAACCCGGGCCGCGGCGGTGAGAGCGCTGAACCCTAGCCACTAGACCACCAGGGAAAGAGGTGCTTTTTTATTCACTTTTCAATTTTGTCTTAACTGTTAAACATATCCCAAAAAAACTGATCATAAAGGAAAAATGGTTTTTGATGGAGGAGCAGAGTCTGATGGACACACTTATGAATATGCGTTTTAGCCATATATGATTAATTATTTAATCTGTCTTAGTGTTTTTAAAGATTTACATTTAAGGCATTTAGCTGATGCTCTTATCCAGATGCTGAAATTTTCGTTGGGTGTGACGATGATGGACAGTATTAGAAATGAGTATATTAGAGGGTCAGCTCAGGTTAGACGTTTTAGAGACAAGGTTAGAGAAGCAAGGTTGTGTTGGTTTGGACATGTCCAGAGGAGAGACGAGGTTTATATTGGGAGGAGGATGCTGTAGATGGCGCTGTCAGGAAAGAGGAGAAGAGGAAGACCAAAGAGGAGGTTTATGGATGTGGTGAGAGAGGACATGCAGGTGGTCGGTTTGAAGGAGGAAGATGCAGAGGACCGGAAGATCCACTGTGGTGACCCCTAAACGGGACCAGCTGAAAGAAGAAGAAGTGATATCCACGTCCTAATCCAGAGCGACTTATATGTCCTAATTACAGGGAGAGTCCCCTGGAGCAACTTAAGGATTTTGCTCAGGAAGTGATGGTAGTGCTGGTGGGATTTGAACCTGTGACCTCTTGCTCTGTAGACAAGCATCCTACCACTAGACCACCAACCCCAGCTTTGTCTTTTTTCATTAACGCTAGGGGTGACTTCCTTCAAAAGTGCTTTTAAACCTTTTTTAAAAAATAAAGCTCTAATCACTGAATTAATATCGAGTACTTACTAAATGAAATTAACACTAATCAACCAAAAATGAAAAACACCTGGACTGTGTTTTTTGCACAAAGACATTAACAGCAGATCCATGAATAGCCTTAAAAACAAATAATTTGAATTTGTCTCATAAATGCTCTCTATTTTTATTTTTATTTTATTTACCTGTTTGGAGCCTCACAACTGCATTCTGGACCAACTGAAGGCCCGACGAGCTTAACAATCTGATTCCAAGTTAGAGAGAGCGTCACGCTGTAGTGGGATTGACTGGACGTACTCGCGGAGTCAGGGTTATGGAAAGGGGTTTCATTAAACATAAAACATGTAACACACATGCACAAACCAGTCCGTACTCACAAGGAAGAAACACTAACCACAACGACATATAAGACAAACAATGGCTGATGGTTCTGCCCTGACTCCCTGAGACCTCTGTACATTTAGACTAGTAGAAACACGACATAGAAAAGCGACAATGAAACTCCCATAAACAACTGAAATATTTTAAAATAAAGAATGTAAAAACAGAATCAAAAACAAAACCAAGATTTTTTTATGTGGGTGTACATTAGCTGACACTGGGCCCAAGGGGTTTGCTCTGACTCTGACAGAGCCAAGAATCACAAAGATCATAATAATTCTTTGACATCCAGCACTTAATGTCCTTTAGAGACTTAGAGAAAAGCTGCCGTGCACTTTCACCTGGCGAAAAACTGTCTGACATCTGCATAACAGTGTGCGAATTAAAAGATGGAAGCGAGGGGGAGCATGTTTAAGGAGAAGAGGACAGGGCCCAGAATAGAGCCCTGAGGTATTCCACAAGTGATTGTTTCTGCTGAAGACGCGCAAAATCCCATCAATACAGAAAATGTTCTGTTTTCCAGATAAGAGGCAAACCACTTCAGCTCAGTAGTCTGGATGCCAGCATCACCTGTCAGACTATCCAATAAAATATTATGACTGACAGCGTCAAAGGCTCTAAGTGAAGTTTTAAAGAATTAGAGCAGCAAAATGTCCCGAGTCAGCAGCTAAATGTACATTTTAAACACTTTCAGGAGGGCAGACTCTCTCTAAAATATGAGTAGAATTTTTTTCCAGATTTTATATGTGCTTACAAATGACGACAGTTGGTTTAAAACAACTGGTCCCAGTCTTTAGACAAAAATGGACTGGACAAATGCTTGTTTAAAACAGATGGAAAGAATATAATTCATTGGGAAAGAATACCACGACCACCTGTCTACAGTACATCTCTAAGAAATGCTGCAGAGGGCACATCCAGAGAGCATATAGTAAGCCTCCTTTGCATTTCATCAGGTAGATAAGGCACTGGCACAGGCCCAAACCAATCAAAGAAAAAATATGGGTAAATCAGAAGGGAGACAAAAGTGAAATATGTGCTGTAATGTTGTGTTTTTTTTTTTTTGTTTTGTTTTTTTTTTTCCCAGCAAAAAACGGAAAGTTCTCTGTAGCATCCGCAGGGATGCCTATAGTGGTGCAATGCAGTACTGTATTCATTGTGTTTGTCAGGTTTTTGCAGTCATTTTTTTTACTTGCTGCTTTGACTGAGCTTTGATTGTAAGATAGACCTTCTCTGAGAAGTTAAGAAGAGATGGAAAACCTAGACGTGAACCTGAAACCTGAAACAATCAAATAAAAGATCATTAATTGAACAGATTGAACAGACAACTGAATAAAGTGTTTTACAGATCACATAAATGCTTTTAGATTTTACCTTGGACCTTTTGCATCTAAGTGGAGTGACCGAGTCGATAATGACGTGCACACTGAACTGAATAGGTTTAGTAGCTCATCAGGGCTAAAGCACCGGGCATCCTCAATGGTGAGAACGGAGAGAGAAATAGCAAAGGCAAAAAGTGACTTCCTGACTGAGGAATTACATGGTGTGTGTAAGGACGAGATGGGTGTGATCAGAGAACCATAACATTGCTTACAAAATCCCAGTGGCAACACAAGTTCTAAAGTGTATCCTTGCTCATGTTTAGGACCCATTATCAAAACGAATCAAGGAGTTGCGAAATTCCCCAATCAGTGACTTGGAAGGACAACAAACAAACACGCACACACCCACACTCACACATACACACACACATTCGCGCAAAAGACTGTTCGTGCATACAAGAACAAGGGAATTTCATTGTCTTATAGGACTTATAGGAAAGGTGCTTTAACGCCTTTGGTTCGAGTCCTAATTTTATTCTAAAAGATTTTATTGTTTACTGATCTAATCAACGATATCTGCTGTTTTATCAAATGAGTATTAGATGCATACTGGAGCATTCTCTCTGGCTAGTCTGAAATTCTTCTACCTTTTTTTTTCTTGCCTTTATTGCTTTCGCTGATTCTTTAACCCCTTTGGGCACAAATGTAAACAGTGACGTCTTCAGGCAGTTTTATCTAGCCTATTAACAAAGCGCAGGTTGTGTTCTCATATGGGAAAACTAAAGAATAGTTTCATGATTCATAATGAATTCATTATATTACACTGAACAAGCTTTGATATCTTCCATTAACGATGCTGATAATAATAGTAATAATTATATTAGCAGTAATAATGAGGTCTTAGAAATGATTTAGAGTTGGTTTTCCATGCCCTCACCCTCACTGCTCTGACTATTTTTACCCTAGTTTGGAGTGTGAAATAATTCTTTTATGTGCTGTGATGAAAGTTAATTTGCGTTTTTTTTTTTTGCTCCGCCAAGTATCACGTATCATTCCACTGCATTGAGGGCACACATAATCAACAGATAGGACTGTGGCAGGGAGATACTCCAATTAAAGAATGCTCATGTTGCTACTTCCATGCTGCAATTATGTGGGAAGAAATGTGGCTTCACTGCACATCATATACAGTTCATTAGCTGAGGCTCATTTCAGAAGTGTAAATGACAAACACAGAAATTTGGTTACGTGCCATAGAACCCTTTCCTCCACTGGATAAGCATTAGGGGTAGAAAGATGCATCATGATTAATTACTCTAAAGTAGAACTGCATCAATTTTGGAATATTAGAATCAATCATAATTATTAAAGTATTATTATAAAAGTATTATTAAAAAGTGTGTGTTTTTCTTTTTTTCCGTTTTTTTTGCCAAAATAAAATTCTTGGGCTGTTTCCTAATGCTACATGTAAGATAAAACTAAATGCATAATTTAAATTCCGTGCTGAGTAAATAGCTCCTCCAATAACTTCTGTTCTGTATTGTACAATCAATGTCCAAAAGTGGGCTACTGCACCAAGGGTGGGTCCAACTTCCTGTTGTCTGCTGACTTGTGGACATGCAGTATAATGTGACCACAACATGGCTTAATGCTTTGCTTAATCAGCTCATTATCTAGGGAGGTCGGCATGGTGGCACAGTGGGTAGCGCTGTCGCCTCAGTCTGGCTCCTTTGTATATGGCGTTTGCATGTTCTCCGGTGTCTGCATGGGTTTCCTCCCACTGTAAAAAGGCATGCACTTCATGGCGCAGTGGTGGCCTAGTGGTTAGAGACTAACCCTAGGATCGGAAGGTCATGGGTTTGAATCCCAGACCAGTAGGTTGCCCTGAGGCACCCTTGATCAAGGTACCATCCCCATCACTGCTCCCTAGGTGCTTTAAATAGCTGCCCCCTACTGCATGTGTGTGTGGGTGAAATGCAGAGGTGGCATTTAGTTCTTTGCTCTGTTTCACAATGACAAATAGTCATATTCACTTCACTGCAGGGGTGTGTGTGTGTGTGTGTGTGTGCCCCCGTGACCCTAAGCGGAATCAGACAAGCGGACCCTAATCAGACAAGAAAATGGCCAACAGATTTCATGGCAGCTGATTGAATGGCCGTTGGTTTCTGGTGTTTTGACTGAAAATAAAATAATGCAAAGATGCAAATATGGGCAAAGTAACAGTTGGTTTTAAATAGCCAGAATGATGTGATAAATGAAGAATGCGTGCTGCTATTCCTGTTCCATGTGTTGCATACACTTATTTTTTAATTGTTAGATGCAACTGCTGACCATCGGTTTGACAACTAATAGCCCTGTTTGGTGGCAATGCACGGCAAGGAAGGTTTATTAATAAATCACCTCACACTGCAGTCTTTCAAAGTACTTTACAAATGAGAAAATAGAAAATACAAAGCATTTAAGCAGAAAAGAGGAGAAAGTAATACATGAATAACACAATCACAATAGAAGTATTTAAAAAAGAGAAATGATCCAAAAGGAAAACAATAGATTCACAAGAATAAAAGAAAGTGAAAGTGACAACCCTTGTCATTGCAAGGTCACGGCACAGCACACATGAACCACAACGAAATTGGACCTCTGCATTTAACCCATGCACACTCAAACTGTGCAGCAGTGGGCAGCTATTGAAAGCGCCCGGGGAGCAGTGATGGGGACGGTACCTTGCTCAAGGGTACCTCAGGGCAACCTATTGGGAAGGGGTTTGAACCCCCGATCCTCCGATCATGCGGCTAACGCCCTAACCACTAGGCCACCGCTGCCCTAAAGTACTTTGAAACTGGTTGATTGGCTCTTTTAATCTTCTAATCAATCAGTCTTCTAATGATTTTTATTAACTGGTTTCCTTTAAGAACAGCTTAATTGCTAAACACTGCTTCTCCATGTTTAGTCTTTACCTTAGGCTGGACTAATGATAGAAACTACAGCGCTACAATGCAAGGCAGTGCTGTGTACCGCTAATCTCTGCTGGCCCTGTGGCTCTTTTTGTTTTTTAAGTCTTTCTTCTGAACAGCACACTATATATAGTGCTGCTGTTTGGATTGTGATTTAGCTTTTCATGTGTCGCTCCGCAGTCAAAGTCCCTTTACCTGTCACCAGCTGCTTTGTGATCAGCCTTGTGATGGAGTGGCGGCTCCATTTGGCGAACACCAGAAATGAACCGGGGAACATTTCCAGAAGAGGAAGGCAGAGATGGACTTGAACGCAAAGCTCATCATTATGCATGAATTTCCCCGCTGACAGCTCAGTGGCAAACATCATAATTGTGTTTATTGTCTTATGTTGATGTTTCGTCTGCATTTGTCGCCGAAGGTCGATGTTTTGTTTTGAAGGGAAGAGATGGACCATTTGGCAAGCTTTTTAGCACAGTGGAAACATCACAGTCCACTGATCGATCCAGTATGAAGGCTTGCGCCAATAACAGTTCGCTACTCCTTTCACTACAAAGGTATGTCAGCGCAAATGCCTGATACTGGTGATTCCCATGGGAGTGGGTAAAACATTTTGGATGTGAATCATCTTGTCTGTAGCATCTTCAAAGCAATTCTATGAGAGACATAAAGCTCAGAAAATCAGTGTGCTGATCCAACTTGCTCAAAAACCGTGGCATAGTTAGGTATGCATAAAAACTTGGGCAGCAGAGCTGTCCTGCCAGATTTTACTATAGACGATTAGACAAGAAATTAAAGTGGAGAAGGCTAAGATTATTGATGAGAGAGAATTTCTGGGCTGGTATGCATAATCAATAATTAACATCTTGATACGGTCAGTACTGATACATATGAGCAGATTTTCTTCAGCCATAACATTCAAACCACTGCGTAGATTGTTTTGTCACAATAGTGCCTGGAGTGGAATTTACCATGGTGCAAGTAAATCGTGAGCTCTGGAAGCTGATTAATTAGAATCAGGAAAAATAGGCAAAAGTAAGGATCTACACCGAGTTCCAAATTATTATGCAAATTATATTTCTCTCTGATTTTCCTAAATAGTTGATGCAAGTGACTATCATTTTCAAGTCATCAGCCATTAGAGTATAATTCGATTGTTACTGAACAAACCTCCCAATGATAACAGTATGTTTTTCAAAAATAAAAAACTTAAAATGCACTGTTCCAAATTATTATGCGCAACAGAGCTTCAAAACATTTTATAGGTTGTAAAGAACTGAAAATGGTCATTGGCTGAATTTGCAGCATTAGGAGGTCATATTTACTGAAATCAAAAGCTATTTCAGTCAGAAACATCTTAACAGGTCAAGTTACAGATTAACACAGGACCCCTTATTTGGTAGCAGCTTCACAATTCTTGCATCCATTGAACTTGTGAGTTTTTGGAGAGTTTCTGCTTGAATTTCTTTGCAGGATGTTCTTAGCAGCCTCCCAGAGCTGCTGTTTGGTTGTGAACTGCCTCCCATCCTCAGAGATCTTTTGCTTGAGGATGCTCCAAAGGTTCTCAATAGGATTGAGGTCAGGGGAGGATGGGGGCCACACCATGAGCTTCTCTCCTTTTATGCCAATAGCAGCCAATGATGCAGAGGTATTCCTTGCAGCATGAGATGATTGTTTAGATGATTTTGTTATGGAAAGCACGGTTCTTTTTTTTGTACCATAGAAAACAGTGGTCAGTCAGAAACTCCACATACTTTTTAGAGGTCATTTTCACACCTTCAGGGACCTCTCATCATGAAGCCGGCCCAAAACATGACTCCGCCACCTCCTTGCTGACGTCGCAGCCTTGTTGGGACATGGTGGCCGTCCACCAACCAACCACCACTCCATCCATCTGGACCATCCAGGGTTGCACAGCACTCATCAGTGAATAAGACTGTTTGAAAATGAGTCTTCACGTAGTTCTGGGCCCACTGCAGCTGTTTCTGCTTGTGAGCATTGGTTAGGGGTGACCGAATAGAAGGTTTATGCATAATTGCAAGCCTCTGAAGGATCCTATACCTTGATGTTTGCGGGACTCCAAAGGCACCAGCAGCTTTAAATGCCTGTTTTAGCAGCTACTCTCTTAATCTGATGTATTTGTCTGGCAGAAACCTTCCTCATTGTGCCTTTATCTGCACAAACCCGTGTGTGCTCTGACTCAGCCACAAATCTCTTAACAGTACGGTGATCACACTTAAGTTTTTGGGAAATATCTATGGTTATGATACCTTGTCCAAGGCATTCAGCTATTTCATGCTTTTCGGCAGCAGAGAGATCCTTTTTCTTTCCCATATTGCTTGAAAGTGATGGTCTGCTTAATAATGTGGAACGTCAGTAACTTTAAAGGATTAAAGGAATTAAAGGAAAAACTTCAGTAGTTTTTCCTTTAATTGGGCTCACCTGCCAAACTAATTATCCGAGATAGATTTCAGTGATCCAAAATGCCCTTAGACACAATACCATCCATGAGTTTAATTGAAAAACAAAATATTTAATCTTTGACACTTAAATACAATCTGCATAATCATTTGGAACGTGGAGCAAGCCGTTTTGACAGTTCAACTTGTAAGGGTTAGAAGGCTGGATCAGAGCATTTCCAAAACAGCAATAGTAAGTGGCTACCAAAAACAGTCCAAAGAAGGACCCCTGGAAAACCAGTGACAGGATCATGGGTGCCCAAGGCTCATTAATGAACAGGGGAATTAAAAAGAAAAACAGATCTGGTCTGATCACAGTGGAGATCTACTATGGCTCAGATAAAGCTTCCTACCCCACTGCAAAATTTGTTCAGGGTTGAGGAACATGACAAAGAGTTCAAGGTGTTGGTGGTCTAGTGGTTGAATATTCCCCTACACACCAAGAGTTTCACCCCCAGCACTACCACCACTTGGCTCCTGATCAAGACTCTCAACCCCAGGTTGCTCCAATGAGACTGTCCCTGGAAAACTTTGGAAGTCGCTCTTAATAATAGCACCCACTAATTGACCTAAATATACATTTTAAAATAAATTAAAATAAAGTGTTCTGTATTCCCCAGATTTCAGTCAAAAAGCCAACAAAGTTTGCTTTGGTACACTTGCTACACATGTTGTATTGGAGTGAGGTGAGTGCTGATGATGATGCCTACCAGTGATGACTACGTATAGCTGAATACAGTTTTATTCAAAAAATTTGAGCATCCTGGTCCGTTTTAAACATGTTTTCTTGACTCTCTGAATGTAAATAAGAACACATCCTTAACAACATGCAGATTGCAGTGCGTAGTGACTGTTTATTCAACACTGTGGCAAATATAAACTTTAACTAGGACACATTTTATATTTTATGTTTTAATTTTTATGTTAAATTTGAATGTATTTACAACTTCAAAGTCATCAAAATGTGTTATTTAGCTGCTGGTTTTTGAAACGCTTGCATATATGTTATCAAAATTGAACCAATTCAATGCATTTTCTGTTTAACAGCAAATCATTTATTGACAGATAATATATCTTGCATTGCTGATAAAGACATCATTGAGGTTTTGTGTCCAGAAGAAGCCATATCAGGTTTTCTCACGTATGTTTTGGACACACTTGGTGCTTCAACCTGCCCAGTGCAGCTGGTCTGTTTGTTTTTTTTTTTGTTTTTTTTTACTGAAACATCAATTGCATGGCTGCTGAGAATACATTTTGCCACCGTGTGGGGTCTGCCTGCATTATTTAACATGATACATAAATAACAACAGGGTTTAAACCCACCCTACAATACAGTATGCATTTGGGGGCACATAGCACGGTTCTTGAGGTACATAAATTAGAAATGTCATTTTTTTTTCTTTCAGCGTATCATGCATGTTGAGTGAGTTTATTTTTTAATGGTTAGAAAGGCATAGCCCTAATGGCTCACCCTAGCCTGAACCTTCTCCATGTGAAAGAAGGATAAAAATGGGCTACTTTGTTCTCACGCCTTTGATTATTTCTCATAATATCGTTACAAAACCTACAGGGAAATGACTGCCACTGCTATTAATTCGTCTCTCTCAGCCCTGTTTTTTTCTCCCTCTGCAGCTCAGCGGTAGAGTACGTGCCACTCCAGGCACCCTTTTGATGAAAGGTCCTCTTTGATATTTAATGGCATTGTCGCTTTCAGTTTCTCTTCCCTGCAAAGTCGTGTTTGCATGAAACGGAGAGAGCCACAGCTTTCAGCAGTCACTTTACTGATTTTAGGCCGATAGGAAAGCTGTGTGGGGGAGCGTACAGTAGCAGCAATAATTTCACATTTTCGGACGGATGGTTCTACTTGGCAATAGGAGCAGGTTGTAAGTGTCTGCTGGAGATATTCTTCTGCTTTATCTCGGTTGTTTTTACGCTGTGACATTGGGAGCTGCTGTTGTCTGTTGACGTGTTCTGTGCTATATTCGCCAAACCCCAGCGGGATTGCAGTGGCAGCTCGAGTGTCAGCTTCTATCTGAAAGAGATGTGCTAAGCCGTCAGGATGCTGATGCCTCATTAAAGAGAAGGAACGAATGAATCTGGCTAGATTACTGTTTATTGTATTTTTTAGTCAAACGACTGATATAATCCTGCGAAGGTAAACATCTAGAAAATAAACATGACAGCTACCCCGCAGTTTTACTGGTGTGCCCGAAACACATGCAAAGGAAATAGCTTGCCTACATAATTGCCATCACAATTACTTGCTCGAGTGTCACTTCTGTGTAGCAGATCTCTTAAACTCATTTTCACCATTTATTGTTAGAGCTCAATCCCTGGTCCATTTACCTGCTGAAGTTAGTTGCTAAAGTAGGGCTTCAGAAAATGAATGTATTAATGTTCAGAAAATGAATATTTATGAATATAATGGCTCATTTTTATGTAAATGAATCAATCAATAATAAGTTATCGTTGTCTGTAAATGTGCAAAGACAGAACTAAAACAAATGTTTGACACTGTTTAGATAAGAACAGAGGCTGCAGGTGACTATAATGTTAAAGTTAAGTTAATGTTAAACACCAAGACTTGCATATATTTTCATTTTTGTAAAAAAAATCCTAGGCTAAAAAAAGAGACCTTTTCTATCTGTGAACTGCCATTCTCCTCAGGCTGAATTCTCTTTAAAGCTTATTTATTTTTGTCATTTAAAAAATCCCAGATGAAAATATTTATAAAGGCATAAATAGATTTGAACTAATATAGAGTTAAGATTGTGCTTCTCTTATAAAGGTTCTTATTTACAACAATGATCATAACATTTTATATTGCAAACCACTTGAATCTCATTTATGATGCAGATTTGTCTTTAATACAAATTATAAAAAGATTTGAGTTTATCCAGAATACTGTGGTTTGTGGCAGAGGTTGACTATTCTACACTTGAACCTCATGGGACTTTACCCATTTTTGCTCTGTTCTATCTTTTAATTGCCCCACCTGAATCAATTACTAAGCACAGTTACCATGCCCAATCCTTTGCCCAGAGGTGCTCCACTTTTCGGGCTTGAGAAGCGTACAGGTATATAAGGCATGCTTGTAAATGACATTTCTTGAAGTACTGACCTTTAGAGATCTCCTCACCTCTTCCACGTAGACCCCAACCTGAGAAATTAGCCTAGGGGACACCATTCTGATAGAATGCAGCAGAGAAAGATCCTCTCTGGCTGTACAAATGTAAATTGGTCCATTAATCCCATTGCTGTCTTACATACTACCTCTTTGAAGCACAAGACTTTCTTTTTTTTCAGACTTATTAACATTGACTGGGTCGATGGAGAGGGAGGGGACACCATTTTTTTGCTTTTTAATTGGCATGTGTTTCTCCCTCACCTCTTTGTCTCACTCACATTTGAGTCATCTCTCTACCAGTTGGGCGACTGTCACACTTTCATATTGAGGATGCTGTTGGCGTGTAAGATGCAGCATATTTCTCTCGATATACCCCAGGGATGGGCTGCCAGGGCATAAAATGGATGGATCATGTCAAGGGGCAGAAAGCAATTTACCAAGGGAGAGAGAGAGAGGCAGAGGGAGGGAGATACGCTCTCTCTCAACTCAAAACACAGACCCACCTACAACAGACAAAATGGCCAAGACCTGACCTATGCCTGAGGAGATATTTATTATTTATATACTTATTTTACTGTCCTTCCATGAGGTTGGTTATTCAGTACATATTTACCCAAACATGTGTATGGCAAACTACTTGTCTCTGAATGGGTCAAGGATCAAATCTGTGGACCAGAGTATAAAAAATCTATAAGCAAGAGTGCTGGTCTGTTTTGTTTTATTCTGATTCTGATGTCCTGGTCATTAGTAAGAGGTAACTGTGTGTAGTTCCACTGTGCAGCAGAACTGGGCTTCAACACTGCACATTCTGCACTGCGTCACACATCCTTCAACTGCAGTTTGAGCGAGTAATGTTCCAGCCTGCCCATGCACAAGCTTTATATTACTTTATCATTAGGAAATCTGCACCCAGTTAGAACTTCAGTATTGTCTATACTGGATAATATTGGATATAAAATTGAAACTTTCTCAAACTGTAAATCGAGAGCCCACACGTGAGATGTGATTTTGTGAGATTGAGGGACAATGTTTAAGAAAAAAATAAACATATACATGACCCAAAAACTACAAAACTACTCTATAAGACTGTAGCTTACATGCAGAATGCATATGATTTATGTTTTAAACGGACTCAAAAGACCCATAACTCTGGTGTTGGCCATGAGATCAATGGTACCGTTAAAGGAAGTGCATTGAAATCCATCAGGAAACCTTCAAGATCCTGCCATTGATCCCATCTTTATCATCATTTCAGATTTAGACCCAGTTCAGACTCTCATACCACTGTAGTGTGAATGCTGGGAAAAAGTGAGATCCTGGTTCTTTTTCTTCACTGCAGCAGAAGGACAGAGAATCATCTGTGAGTGTGTGCTTTTTAGTTCAGTTCCTCATGTATTATTTACCTTAGATGGTTTGCTGTCTTATTTCTAAAAGAATATATATCACATGGTTACATGCCAATGTATGCTGTGGCCAGAAGAGTACATTTCTGAATAATCTGACATTTCTATTTTACATCATTGAGCACCTTCTCAATATCAAGGCCAATTTCAGCCTAAATGAATAAGTGCATGTTGCACTTATATATAGATATAAGATAGATGTAGAAAGACGTTGATGACAAAACGTTTAATAAGGTTTAACGAGTCACAAAGGGAGACTTGACAGTGGACCAGTGGTAGAGGCATGTATGAAAGTGAAGCAGCAACGTTTTATTTCCAGTATTATTTTGTTTGGAGTACAAAAAGTACATTTCAAAGCTCTAATTTTCCATCTCTGCTTATCTGGGGCAGCGCTGGCCTAGTTTTTAGGGGACTAGGCCCCAGGATTGGAAGGCCATGGGTTCGAATCCCTGACCAGTAGGTTGCCCTGAGGCACCCTTGAGCAAGGTACTATCCCCAACACTGCTCCCCAACTGTTGGACATAACTGCCCCCTGCTGCATGTGTGTATTGGTTAAAAGACGGTATGGGATGGGTTAAATGCTAAGGAGGACTTTACGACTGCTCACGTGTGTGCAAGCACAGGCATTTTATTTCACTCGTAAAAAAGGCCCCTGTGTTTTCCAAGATTCTCTATATTGATGGTCAGGGGAATTTACTGTGGACAGACCTTAAACACTCTAAATGATGTTGCAGTTCCGAAAAGCCAGAACATTTTGTGCTGCTGTGTTGTTTGGTGTTTCATTGTATTGAGCTTTTGCTGTGCAGTAACTTCTGACATCAAAATGTGATGTCATGACAGAAGGCGGTGTGCAGTAGTTTTATGGAGTGTAGGTTTACAATTATTGACTGATGCCATCTGTTGCTGCACAATTTATCAGCCCCACTCTACCTCATCCCTCAATGGAAAGCGCACCACAGGACCACTGTGGAAGACTATTTGGATTGTAGATGACTCTCAGCACAGCAATAACAGCAGAATAGTAGTGGCATGTTAGTGTGCCGTATTGTGGGCATATCAGGTGTAGTCATGATAATGGAGTTTCTAAACACCCCACTGCTAAAGTCTTGTAATTGTAAATATCCAGCCAATGGTCCTCTGGTCAGAAACAGGCAACTTAAGAGTTATTGGTACATTTACACAACCTGTGCATGGAAAAAAGAGAGAATCCCTCTTTGCCATTATAATGTGAGAACACCTTTCAGTTCAGAATATTTTCAGATTCTCCATTTTCTTTCATTCTCTCTTTTTGTTGAGCAAACAATTCCAAAACATCCCAGATGCTCCACTATAATGAAAAGAGGACATGAGCATCTTTTTTTCTTAATACAACATATGTGTTTGTGGTGTGATTAAAAGCTCATTATTGTGCTAAGATCTTCTAAATTGTTGTGCCAATGATGGGGATTTTGCAGGATTCTCTACCCCCTTCTCGGTTTATGAAGGTAAATATACTTTTTGGAATTCATTTGTGTATTCTGTAAATGCTCAATTGTGCAGTCTAAAAGCTGATGAATGACCAAGAGTTTTTAGCCTCACATATGTGTCAAGTCATATTTATACCCCAGTGAAACTGGGGGACATGGATGACCATTTAAACGCCCAGTCCTGATCATTCAGGTAGTAAAGTAAAAAGAAGCATAAATGCTTTGCCCTGGGTGCTGGATACGCCTGCATGTCCTCTCTCACCACATCTTTAAACCTCTTCTCTCTCCTCTTGCTTGGCAGCCTCATCCTCAGCATCCTTTTTCCAATATACTCCTCGTCTGTCCTCTGCACATGTCCAAAGCAATGCGGTCTCACTTTTCTGACTCCATACTGTTCATTCTTATTATTGCTCTAATTCCTAATTCTGTCCATCCTTTATGACCTTTTTCACCCATCTTTATCCAGGTGGAGAGTAATATAGAGCTGTCTTTTGTTATACTTTCAAATGGAAAAACAACAAGGTAGGCGTGTCTAATTGAATGTCCATTTCCTGTCTTTTAGGTCTACGGACCTCTCATGAGGAGATATGCAGAACTGGAGAAGAAAATTCTCGAGGACATGACACAATGATTCAACACATGCCTGTAAATGTACCTCTGTGCCATAAGCTCTTCCATCCTAGGAGCCAATATGGAGATTCGTCCTAGTTGAGTCATTGCTGTTAGCTGTGGACAGGAAGCAGCTCTGTGTGATCATCACTTTGGCTTGGTGGTTTCTTATCTATTACCATATCAAGGGTAAAATGAGTGACAGGAAGTACATGACTGCACCTTGCCTTCCTCTTCGAACACAGCAGTTATTTTATGTGTGTGTGTGCAGACATGTGGGTGTGCCTACCATGTGGGTATGAGAGGGCGATGGTTTGACCTAGGGCTGTGTTCTATTAATACGCTATCCAAGTTTCACACATTCCCCCTTGATGACACCAGTAGCCATCTACTGCCATTTTAAATCAATTGTTCATTAGTCTCCAGCCTTCACTGCTCTGTAGTGAGCTTGTGGGCTTTAGGAGGTTGTGACAGTGTACATGTATTCATGCTGAGAGAAACTGTTTGTGAAGATGATCTGAATATAGCTCTTTACTTAAATGAAGCAAAAAAAAAACCACACACACACTTACACACACACTCAGACACATTAGATTATGTGTGTTAAAATGGGAGTGTGTGATAATTTGCCTTTAAGCGTGTGATAATTAGCTGAAGTGGTGGTAATAAAAGACAGTTTTAGTGTGACTGTGTATTTTTGTCAGTTTAATTACTTTACCTCTGTTTATCCACATTTGGACAGTGTTTTTACTAGGATGTTATGCTGTCACTGTTAAACCACACCATTTAAAAATGTTCTTATTCGATGTGCAAGAATGTAAATGTGCAAGATGCACCAGAATTCAATAGTGCAGAAAACAGATGATACTGCTGACATTGATACACTGCTGACTCCATTTAAAGAATGATTTCCTTACAGCAGTAATAAAGAGTGGCTGAAAATTCCAGTGCTCAGATTCACATGGAGAAGGTTTTTGGTTTGATACCCAGCTGCAGTGTCCTGAGTCCTCTCTGTATGGTGTTTGTATGTTCACCTCAAGTCTGCTTGGGTTTCTCCTGGGAACTCTAGCCTCCTTCCAAAGTCCAAAGACATGCATGGGAACTGGAGATGCTAAATTGCCCCCTAGGTGGGACTGTGTGTGTGAGTGTGTTTGCCCTGCAATGGACATTGCCTGTGCACGCTGACCCAGGACACTGGTTTGGACAGGCCACAAAGATGATGGATGAATGGAAGTATGTTAATATGTGTCCAATTTCAGTTTATTCCCAGTGGGTCGCCACTTTCTGAATTTTACACTTTCTTAATGTTTTGGTTTAATTGACTGCTTTGTTCCTTTCTCCTTAGAATTTGTCATGAAGTGATGGAGCATTATAACTTGTCCTCTTCTGAGTATATAAAAACATTGGAAGAATATTTTGTACACTGTTTTTAAGTCATAGACAAACCCACCTATGAGATTTCCATATAGTCTGATCAACCGTGACATTACAACAACTGCACAACATTGTGGGTTCTAGGCATTCTTTTGCTCCATTTTAGTCAATGTACCATGATAATACAGCATTTCTGCATATTAACCTCAATGCCATTGTCTCACTTTATAACCAATGAACAAAATAATTCCAGAACGCTCCAATTACCAATTACCAATTACTGGGTGGTGGTGGTCTAGTGGTAGGGTACTTGCCTATGGACCTATGGCTCAAGAAGTCCCAAGTTCAAATCCCTCCTCCAGCACTACCACCACTGAGTCCCTGAGCAAGACCCTTAACCCTGAATTGCTCCAGGGGGCTGTCCCTGTAATTAGGACATGGAAGTCACTCTGGATAAGAGCGTCTGCTAAATGCCGTGAATGTAAATTACTAGGGGTGATGTGTTCCTTGCTCCAAAGATTGCCATATAACAAACCTGACCAATCGCTGGGAGCTTGGTAATTAGTTAATGAGCTCAATCACTCTCAGTTAATTAAAACAGAGTTCTTTAAGCCTTTCCATAAAATCTATTTCAGTTTATTTAAGAACTATGTTTTTTAATGATATCTGAGTATGAGGTCCTACACATTTAAACATAAATTAAATGCCGATTAAAGGTTACTCTAAGAACCTTTACATTGTGTAGATGTTCAGGTCATTTGCAGTGTTTTAAAAGAACAATGCATCAAAAGGTTTTAAGAGAAAGCTTGAAGGTGTAGTAATCTGGAAATCCCTGCTCTATTTCAGTGTGATTTTTCTTTTTTTTATTTATTTATTTTTTTTTTCCTTTAAGATTTTTTAAAAGTGTTTTTTATCGTAATTATATAAGAGAAAAAATGTTGAGAAAATGTGGTGTAGACCTTATAAATGTGGTAGATCATTGCTGTCTATAATTCCAAGGTTGCATTGTGTTATGCGTGTATGAGAAGCTTTTAATTTGCACTAAAGATAAAGATGTAGAAAAGCAATGAACTGGAACCTTTCCACATGAAAGCCTTTGTTCATGAGGTATTATTTAAACCTGCACTTAAGTATTTAAACCTGTAAGGTCAAATGAAAGGCAATGAAGGATGAGAGATTCTCTCTCTCTCTCTCTCTCTCTCTCTCTCTCTCTTGCATGGTTGAGTTTTAATCAATAATTAATGCTTCTCATTAATACACTGTAGCAGGACAATAAAAGATGAATCTGTGTGTCTTTGGGTGGACTGCACTACATCTTGAGTAACTGACAATCCATCTCCTTTATCCTTTCAGAATCTTTTGTCTCATTAAGAGTATTATTGGCATTTTAGAAGAAATATGTTGATGACACATCATCGCATTCAAATTATTCAGGGGGGGGGGATTTCCAGTCAGTCCATCTTTGATTTATTCAAAACAACTCATTGATTTTCTGTCAGTGAATCAATTAGTGACAGAAATAAATGCTGTTTCTGATGTCAACTTAGTCTTTCCGTCACACGCTGTGTGTAACCAGTGGGTCAGTTCCTAAAACCCCAAAAACATTCAACGGAGGTCCTATTACTGTTGCTGTGAATTACCCTCTTAAAGGGGACCTATTGTGCAACTCTTGATGCATTACATGCCTCAAAGATGAAACAGGCCTTTGTTTTGTTATGCTGTATCTTTTTTGTGCTGTTTTTATCCTCGGTGTGGCCTGTTATAGTTCTTGTGTCTTTAAGACCTCCCTCTCCCCCGTAAAGCTGGTTATTCATAGCCCACTGCGCTCTGAGTGGCCAGCTCGTCCTGCATTCTGCCTCTACTCTCCCTGTGCATGTAAACAAAGACATTCACATAGAAACCCACAGAATGCCATATGTCCACACAGTTGTTGGTAAAAGTGCCTGCAACCGATTATCAAAACCACCAGCACAAGATTACTAAAGATTAGCAATTTAACAAACACTGAGTGTACAATCCAGCCTCATCACTGTTCCAGTGCATCTCCATCATTTCCACAATAATGTATACTTAGAAATTTGTGACTGTTAATGTTCTGTTGACAAACAAAAATGTCAGAATTGCTCTGTCTAACAACAGAAAGTGTCATGAAGATTCTGCTTTGAACTGTCTGTGGGGCAGAAGGTGTGCAGTGGCCCAGGACAGGTCGAAGGAGCTACGGTAAATTATCACATCACCATCTACATGGTATATCATGCCATGCTTGCAGTTTCTTTCCTTTCTTAAATTTGTCTATTTGAGTTTGTCTATTTAAATTTGAGTATACTGTGAGCATGGCACATTTACACAGTTTCCAGAAGCTAAGTTATGCTTCTTCAGTTTCACACACACTGCTGTCAAGGGTTAGCTTTTTTAGATTACCAGATTTGTCAGAAAGCACAAAGGATGATGTAGTGTAAAATATAAAAGTGAACAAAATCTTCAAATTTTAAAGGTTTCTGGGATTACTGACTTCTAGGTTTGTTATAAATGTTGTTATTAGAGCACTAGCCATATCCCAACCATCTATTCATCTGTCCATTATTTAAGCCGTTTTTCCTGACCAAGGGGAATGGGATGCTTGAGAGTCAGTATTCACAGGGCCAAAAGTGGAAAAACAGCTTGGACAGGTCACCAGTCTATTACAAGGCACACACAAACACACACCCAGCATTCCCAGTTCACCTGCTGTGCATGTCCTTGAACTGGGGGATGAATCTGAACAAGTGGCACGTGTGAATACAACAGAGACATTGGGAGAGTGTTGGCAGTGAGTGGAAAACTGCGTTTAATTTCTTTATGGTTTTATATTTAACATTTTCTTTTAAAATCCATGTGTGTGGTTTTATGTACCAAAACAGCACAGATTAAACTTTACCTGCCTCTGTGTTCAACTCATAAAATATATGACATATGTAAATGGCATCTATTCTGATTGGCTGTCTTGTGTTATAGGTCTTGTTTTATATATTTTATGGGCCAGCAGTGGCCTAGTGGTTAGGGAGTTGGCCCCAGGATTGGAAGGTCATGGGTTCCGATCCCAGAGCATTTGGTTGCCCTGAGGTCCCCTTGAGTAAGGTACTGTCCCCATCATTGCTCCCTGGATGCTTTAAATAGCTTTAAAACAAGCATTTTGTCGCGTTTCACTGTGTGCTGTGCTTCATAATGACAAATAGTCACTTTCACTTCCTATCTTTCAAAAAAACAGCATAGCTTTGAGCTTTGGTCCGAGTTGAAAACCTCAAAGTTTGAAAAAATAAACTTCAGCTACTTTCTTCAGATGTGTTTCTGTGCTCAGTGGTCCAAGTGCTGCTCTGCTATATGGTGTATTAAAACATGCTGATGAACATGGTCTCACCAGCCTCCACATGGTTATACAGAGCAGATCATAAGAAGCCAACATCAAAGGGGATAGTTCAGTTGGAAACTTTGAAGTCTTTGAAGTCTAACATACAAAATATTACAAATTAATTCATGTACATTTATAATCTATGATAAATTAACCGTAATGCCTCACTTCTCTTCATGTCTGGAATGTTCATATATATTCCTAAAAAATAGGCTGCATTCGCATGGAAAATTCTGCAATTTTGAATTTTATTGACACCTGGCAGTTTTGATGGACATCTTGTTGTGTGTTAAGATGGGTTGTTGTGGAGTTTGCTGTACTGGAGGGATTTTGTGCTGGTGAGTATCCCTCTTTAGCTGAGGCTGTGAACCTTTTGAAAAGCGTGCCAAGCGGCACTAGTGTGAGATAAGAGGTAGAGCTCAGAGGACTTCCAAAAACACACACCTAATTAATCCCACCTACACACACACACACACACACAGCCCCAGCCCCGCTCTCTGTACCTCACTCCTTTTGCCCTGTCCCTCTCCATCCCTCAGCAAACTTTTCTTTTATGCATGTCTCGCATAGGTGATAATCTCAAATGAGGATCATGTATGCAAACACAAGCTCCTGCAAAAAAAGTTTTACACTTAGATTGATTACAAGAAAACCAAAACCCTTAAATGAACAGCATGCATGCAAAGACACGCACACACTCATGTCCCCACTAGCAATGATCTGTCATCTTAATGCATACATTTCACAAGCAAATTGCTTGCCAAAGAGAAATAATGGCATGTTAATTCATGTTCTGCATGACCACAGTGGAGGATTTTTTTCATGCAGTCATTTATTTTTATACAGTCTTTTTGACCGTGACGTCGTCTCCTGCCTGCAATCGCAGGGTAAGGCTCTCGCTCATTTAAGAAATAGCTTCTGGAGCATGGCTGGACTGGATTGATTGGCAGCTTGGTATTTATGATGATGCATTGCCATCACAGAGTTATGCTAGATTGACATGTTAGATGCTCATTTATGACAAAGCTACTGATCGCCAAGCCCTTTATAATTGGTTACCTTAGTAACCGGGGGTTGCGGAGTATGATGGTGTGTTGGGGGGCAAAAATAGCACTAACACTGATCAATCTTGACAGGAATGATTGCAGAAGTTTCTTTCAGAGTCAATGTACTCTATGTGATAGGGAAACAGTCTTTACATAAGCAGTTCTAAATGGAATGAAATAAATTACAATAAAAAGAAAAATAGATCAATGAAAAAAAAGATAATTGCTAGATAATGGAGCATTGTAAGTGTGCTCAAGGCTACAGATTTTGACAGCTAATCAGAATCCAAAGTGTATTTTTTTTTTTTCTCTCCTGCTGAATCAGGGCCTTTTTTTTGCCTCAGTGAAACAAAGCATCAATCCCTCACACCACAAGGGGCATTGCAGATGTTTCTATTTATTTTATCATTCTATTTATTTACTGTTATCTTTCTTTTACTTATTTCAAAGGCTGCTCCCATTTGAATGGTTATTTTTGTATTGAAACATCCCGCATTTGGAAATGTTTTGATGTTCTTAGTTAAAATAACACATGAACCACCTCATAGTGAGAAGGTCCTGGGTTTGATTCCCAGATCAGGCAAACTGAGTTTTTATGCTCTCTTTGTGTCTGCCTGGATTTCCTTCATGTGCTTTGGTTTCCCAACAGTCCAAAGGTGTGCACATCAGGTGGATTCAAGATACTAAACTACCTCTACATGTACTTGTCTGTGTACAAACTACCTCTACATGTACGATGACCTGTGCAGGGTGTTTCTCTGCCTTTTAGACTCCAACACATCCTGTAGTTCCTTGTTAGAATAAGCGAATCAGATTATGGATAGATGAATGAAGTTCAGCCTATTGGGCAGCGGTGAGCAGTGGTTCGGGACTAGGCCCCAGGATTGGAGGGTTGTGGGGTCGAATCCCAAATCAATAGGTTGCCCTGTGGTACCCTTGTTATTGTATTAATTAACCTTTTCAACGCCCATAGGCCATGCATGTATATAGTTATTATCACTTCAGGTTCAGTTTTTCTGTTTTGATTTTTGGAGCTGTTGAAATAAGATAACCATACTTCAGTAGCTGGGGTTATTTCTTAAGAGCTGGGCAGGAATGGGAGCGAAGAGTTGCTTCAGTGCTTGTGTGCTTGTTTATGGAGGATCAGTGGCAATGATGCAACATCAGTCTCTCCAGGCTGAGCTTGCTGACACTTTACCCATGTAATGCAGCAGCTTCCAGTCATGGGAACAAAGATGCTGCACATCAAAGATGGAAAACAATAGTGACAGATCCCCCCTTGTGAGGTCCTCCAGGATCAAACACACTTCGGCAGTGAGGCGGATGGCAGCATTATTGCTGTTATTTTCTTCCACTCTGCAAAACACACAAAGAGCATTGAGCTATAGAGGTGTATTTTAATCTCTCTCTGAGGGTATGATTCTTAACCTTTTTACCTTTTCTTTCTTACTGAGGATGGGATGAGATTCTTCTCCTTTAGTGATGCCATTTTAAATATGTAACTCTTTTGCTATAAATGTGTAAATAATAAATCACAAAAAATACTATGTTTTGTGGAAAAAAAAAAGTTCATCTAGATTTCTCTGCAAATTATATTTGTGTATATGTATGTTCCAATGTGTTAAATTCAACAAATAAAGAATGTGTGTTTTAAAATGTGTTTTTTAAAAGGTGTTCCCTGCAGAGGATATGGCTTATTTTACTTGTCATATTACAATATTGTTTTTTGGTTTGAATGAGGAAGATGGAGAGGACAGGAAGAAATGGAGACAGTTGATCCGCTGTGGCAACCCCTAATGGGAGCAGCTGAAAGAAGAATATTGCTTTGAGAATTTGTTGGAATTGAGGCACGAGAGCATTACGTGGCTTGGCTGTTGATATTGGATTATTAGTTCTGGATCACAAGCTCCAGGTCAGCATATGCCAGAGGTTTTTGATGGATCCTCATCACTTCAGAGAGCACGGTTCCACTGCTCTAGAACCTTCATAACAATGTTTTTCTATGGAAGTCTGCATGTAAGGGAAGCTGTTTGTGTGTGTGTGTGTGTGTGTGTGTGTGTGTGTGTGTGTGTGTGTGTGTGTGTGTGTGTGTGTCTGTGTGCAACTGAACTCCCCTGTCAGCAGTAAGAACATAGGAACTGAGTTCGTTAGAAAGGGTATGTTAAAGTTGAACCACACAGTATATATTTTATTCATGTGGGTTTTTTCCATGTAGGAAAATCTTCTAGAATATATGCACACATATCTGTAAGATTTAAAAGACGTGTTGTCCTATTAATGGAGTGTTTACTGCAGGAGATAATCATCCAACTCTGTGCTTGCAGTTAAGTATGCTTGAAGAAGTGGCACAGATGGTCATTTCTGCAGGAGTCAAATGCAGCATATCGCTTTTGGAGTCCATGACCTTAAAGTAACTGCCTTACTGTGCTGAGGCAACCATGGTTGCCCAGGTTACATCTCCCAGTTAGCTGGGTACAAGATCACTCCATATATTTTCACTTACAGTTAGTTTTGGGGTTTGGGGTTTTGTTTTACTTTCATTTCATTGGGCTTAATTTCTTCTGTTCTGTTCATGCCTGGCAGCAAACACTGCATTATAATTTATTCTTTTTGGGAAAATAATTGAAGCACTCCCAGCAGCAAGATAAATTGGATGAAGGGATAAGAAATTATCTGCAACATATGGAGCATGTCGATTATCTCCAGTGTAATATTTCCAACAGTTGATAGCCATTTCAGATGCCCATTAGCCTTGCTGGAAGCCTGCATGTTATGATCGCCTGCACCTCCTAAACCAAAGCTTTTGCTTTTCAGTCTTCAACATGAAAGATGTCATTCAAGCTACAAATGGGCTTCTAGCTTCTGTGTTCCATTTTAACATTGACCTTCCCCACAAGGTGGACTGGGCACAGCTGCATGGAGAGCAGATGTTCTCTTCACCGTGACTTCTACCTTCATGACCAGCTTCAGCATGACTGAATGCACCTGTGAAGGTAGTTGTTTCTGGCTACCGTTTATCATGGGCCAGCCCGGCTGCTCATGCATCACAACCTGCAGAGATAAAGGTCACTGTTGAACAAAACAAAGAAGGCTTGAGGAAGATGTCAACTGTGAAGTGCTCTGGTCCAGCACATCGGGGCACACAACTGTGTATAAAGATTTAAAGAGCTATGGGGTGCAAAACTCTTGCATTTTTTGGCCTGTGCAGCAGGTATGAAAAATGTTTTGCACCACACATCCTAATTATAAAATCACATATATGAACATACTTTCTGTTCGTGGAAAATGTGGCAAATTGAAAAAACTACATTTGTTATAATGTATTAACCGAGGAAACGGAGTTGCAAAGAGTAATTGTTGTTGTAAGGTTGGTTGTTAGCCACCACAAGCAATCCCATGCTGCATTTGACTGAGGCGGTCAACTAATTAGATCCTATGTTTCAGACTATGTACAATTCCCTTTTGTTTCTCTAAATAACCATCTGTTGAAAAGGCTTCTTATGAAAGTAAAAACTGTTTCTCCTAAATGCTTACAGGATGGTTCAGGAGAGAGCTGGTCGTGAATTTACTGAACAAGCACATTTTACCATTTTCTACCAGTAATTCATCACCCGAATCGTCTTCAGCTGTGTTCTCAGAAGGAGTTATAAGAGCAGCGCAGCTCAGGGTCTGGCTGGGTGAAGCATAACTGTATTGGTGTTTTCGATGGGATGTCTATGGTGGATTAGGACGGAAAATCCAAACGCAACCTGACATAACATGAGGAGCACAGAGAGGCACTAAGATTCATAAATTAGGGAGGTCTGATTTGTATGAACATGTGTGCACGAGCTGGGCAACTCTGGGCTAGAAATTCCCTTAAAACTTTCTATTGAGGAAGGAAGAGGATTCTTCTGTCCCCTCAAGCCTCCCTGCCTTTGTTACAGATCATATAATGTGTGCATCTTCCAACACTCGTAAATATCACCCTGTGCTCCTTCCTCTTTTTTAAAACATGTATTCACTACAGCCATTTTAATCCTTTTAGCAAAATCCACTACCATCTGAGACCTTCTGCATTTCTCTCCTTGACACCATATCTACCCATCACGTCTGTTCCCTTCACCAGCATGTCCATTAAAGTCCATAGCAATCACCAATCTCTCTCCCCTGGGTACACTCTCTATCACTTCATCTATCTCACTCCAGAATTCTTCTTTCTCCTCCACCCCACAATCTACATGTGGGTTACAAGCACTAACAACATTCATTATCACACCTTCAACTTCCAGCTTCAAACTCCTCACCCTATCTGACACCCTCTTCACCTCCAAAATACTCTCCAAATACTCTTCCTTCAGAATAACACGGAAGGTCATGGGTTCAAATCCCAGGCCAGTAGGTAGCCCTGAGATACCTTTGAGGAAGGTACCATCCCTGTCACTGCTCCTCGGGCGCTTTCAATTGCTGCCCCCTGCTGCATGTGTTTGTATGTGGGTTAAATTTAGAGCTGTAATTTCGTTATGGTTCACTTTGTGTTGTGCCGTGTACTCACAATGACGAGAATGGTCACTTTCACTTCACTTTCACTTCATACACCTGGCCTTACTACCCTTCCATCCAGTCTCTTCCACACACAAAATTTAAACCTTTCTTCTCCCCATCATATCCAGTAATTCTCTCCTTTACACATTCTACTGCCAACATTCAAAGTTCCTACCCTCACTTCCACTCTCCTACCCTTCTGTCTCTCATCCTGCCTCCAGACATGACTTCCTTCTTTTCTTCTTCTTTGGCCAACAACAGCCCGATGTGTAGCACCACGGTCCTGGAGGAGCATTATTTCGTTTCACTATGTACTGTGTATATGGCTGAAATGACAATAAAATCCTACTTGAATATTACTTGAATTTCCACCTGCACCCTGTTGGCTAGCAGTACTGGTGGATCCAGTATGGAAATTTGTTCTGTTGTCCGCATTGTTTTACACCTGCTGCCCTTCCTGATGAGCTTGGGACCAGCATGAAGACATACACTGCCATGCCTAGTTGCTGGGTTCTCTCTCTACTAGTGCATTACTTCATACCAGCTGTTGCCAGGTTGGAAAACCTTCCCATGTGAAAAATGTTAAAAGAATCCCATTTAACACAAACAGAAACTTTTAAGAGTCTGGTTGAAAATGCCTCTCTGTAAAGCTGGACTATATTACTGTAGCTAATAGAATCTAGGCAGTTTAGAAAAAACCTGCTTATATTAAGAGTGTTTTCACTAAAGAAACCAATCTAACCAATTCATTCTAACAGTGGGACTCACTTCAAATTAATGATACACTCTGAATTTATTTGCCTTTATTTATCTGAAAGTTATTTTGACAAAAACAGAATGACATTATACTGAAGGGGATTTATGCCAGCATTCTCTAATGCTGGTCTAACCTCACAACAGCAACAACAAAAGAACACATTTGGAGGTGTATCATGAATAGGTCAATTGTTACCTGTGGGCAACAGTGGATGCCCATTCTTCAGCCTGGCTGTTCTAACGGCTGTATTCATACACAGCTTTCCATTATCTGAATTAGTTTTATATAAGAACAAATGGCAGCAGGGAATGGATCATTTTCACACAGAGTGCATTGTGTTATTTGTAGTGTAGATTCAGGTGGGCCAGTAGGCTGGTAAGCAGAGCTGGGAGTACTGGCCAGATTGAGATTGATGATGAACCTGTCTGAGTGCATTTTAATAGCACTGCTTAGGGAAGCAGAATGTTTTGACTGTTAAAGAAAAGTATTTTAACGTAAGTATTTTAGTTGCTTTAATGTTGTGAGTTTACTTAACTTCAAAAAGTAAGTTCACGGATCACAAATCTGTGTTTTATACTTTAAGACTTTAAAAATGTGTAATAAAGTATATATATATATATATATATACTTATATAAGTGTTCTTGCAGGCCACATTGTGCCTAAAACATTTTCATCATCAGTCAAATCAGTAATCCACTCCTCTTAAGGCTTACTACATTATTATAACTTACAATCACAAATCCTTTTCATGTATTCTGTCCCTTTCATGTGTTCTGTCCCTTTCATGTGTTCTGTCCAGGCTGTTTCTCTACCTTTTGCCCTACGGGTGCTGGGAGAGGCAGTCCCCATAAACCTGGTTAGGATAAGCAGATGGATGTTGAGTATAGTGTTCAACATTGATAAACGTGCTCAATTCAACTGTTTCTGTGCAAGTGTCCTAACTCTGCCCAGCTCATGCTGTTAAATAACTGCAAGTGTTTTCATTAATCACATTAGAGGAGTGACAGAGAATGTCACACTGGGCGCTATAATTTAGTGCAATTGTACTTGAAGGCCCCCTCGACTCAAAATCCATTATTTAAAGCGTAATTTAACCACTCTTATGTTGGTTAAAAAAAAAAGTTAGCCAACTTTTTACAGATATTTGAAATGTGGATTTTTACTTGGAAATATGTTTGGGACTGACATGTGAACCATTCTATTAGTAAAATGGAGTAATATGAGGCAGTGGGACATAGAAGTCAAGTATTGCTGCATTGTCCTGAAGTCGTTTTGTCATAACTCTCAGATTTTAGAGTATAAATAGTACAGCAGAAGAAAATACTTTTCACCCAGGGCCGCTGTCTTGAAGTAGAGAATATGAAGGCATAGTTAAAAGGTTGTATGAAGTCATGAGTTGTATTGAACCACACATTAATCTTATATCATGCATGTACTGGTGATGACCAACATAATCATAAAGTGCCTGTATGTGTGTGTGCCTGTATGTGTGTGTGTGTGTGTGTATGCGAGCCAGAGTGTGTGATTAATCTGAAGTGCATTGTGCTTTTTGTAGTGAATATCTGCTCTCAGACAAAATTGATTTCATTTATTTATTATTATGTGAAGCAGCACTTGGTTTTGTATGATACTTTTGTAAAAGTCAAGAAGGAACATTGTCACATCAGAGGAAAAACAGCAAGTCAATGTATTCTGCTAGCAGTGTGTCTGATTGAAAGGGTTCTCCTAAGCTGAGCTTATGAACCAAATACTTGAGAAAGCTATACAGATGGTATGTGATTCTTTACAGTAAGGTGACAACTCTCAGATGATGTACTGCTCTGGCCAGATGTTGCAGTAGGAGCCATCTTCAGTCAACTGCACCCAGAACTGCAACTCTGTTATCCGACTAGGCATCTTATGTTTCCACCTGGTTAGCCCCTTCATGATCTCTCTGCATTCAGCCTTATTTATTCCAAGCATGATTCAGACAAAAAATGGAACAGAAATGGAACTTTTGGAGCAAATCGATTCGTTTTGTTTTGTATCAACTACTTGAAAGGCACATGCGCACACTGGATATGCCTTCTTCAAAATGATAAAATCAGGAAACAAGATCAACAAAAAAACATCCATAAACAGCCACTGTTTCCTAGTAAGGTGCTCACCATCATTGCCAGCCTTTCCCTTCCGATTCTCCTCACATTTTCTTTAACAGGTTTTGCCATGAATTCACACAAGGCAGGTTTCTGGATAAAATTAAGAAATAAATATGGAACCCTTGGAGCAACTTGACTGGTTTTATTGGATCTATTTTGTAACACTCTTAGAATTTGAGCTACTTGATAGGCATACACACACTGAAAATACAACCTAAGAAGTAATAAAAACATGAAACTGTACTGTGTTAAGGACCTCAGTATAAATGACAACCTTTCACTCCTACTTCTTCTTTTTCTTTCGGCTGCTCCCGTTTAGGGGTCGCCACAGCGGCTCAACTGTCTCCATTTCTTCCTGTCCTCTGCATCTTCCTGCTTCAAACCGACCACCTGCATGTCCTCTCTCATCACGTCCATAAACCTCCTCTTTGGTCTTCCTCTTCTCCTCTTTCCTGGCAGCTCCATCTTCAACATCCTCCATCCAAAATAATCCTCATCTCTTCTCTGGACATGTCCAAACCAACGCAACCTTGCTTCTCTAACCTTGTCTCCAAGGCGTCTAACCTGAGCTGTCCCTCTATTATACTCATTTCTAATCCTGTCCATCCTCGTCACACCCAACAAAATCTCAGCATCTTTAGCTCTGACACCTCCAGTTCCGCCTCCTGCCTTTTCATCAGTCTCAAACCCATAAAACATAGCTGGTCTCACTGCTGTCCTGTAAACCTTCCCTTTTACTCTAGCTGGTACGCGTCTGTCACAAATTTACATTTACGGCATTTAGCAGACACTCTTATCCAGAGCGACATCCATGTCCTAATTACAGCGACAGTCCCCCTGGGTTAAGGCTCTCAGAGACCCAGTGGTGGTAGTGCTAGAAGTGGGATTCGACCCTGGGACCTCTGGAGCCATAGGTCCATAGGCAAGCACCCTACCACTAGGCCACTACCACAAATCACTCCAGCCACTCTTCTCCACCCATTCCAACCTGCCTGCACTCTCTTTTTCACCTCTCTTCCACACTCGCCGTTACACTGGACTGTTGATCCTAAGTATTCAATCTCTTCCACCTTTGTTACCTCCACTCCCTGCATCCTAACCACTCCACTTTCCTCCCTTTCATTCACACTCATGTATTCTGTCTTTGCCGTACTCTCTTTCACTTTCACCTCTCCTCTAGATCTCCTTCTCTCCAGGTTCTCCTCAAGCTGCTCCCTACTCTCACTGCAGATCACAATATCATCAGCAAACATCGTCCACGGAGACTCCTGTCTAGCCTCGTCCGTCAGCCTGTCCATTACTATTACAAACAAGAATGGGCTCAGTGCTGATCCTTGATGTAATCCAACCTCTACCTTAAATGCATCCATCACTCCCGCTGCAGATCTCACCACTGTTACACTGCCATCGTACATATCCTGAACTACTTTCACATACTTCTCTGTAACACCAGACGTCCTCATACAAAACCACAACTCCTCTCTAGGCACCCTGTCATATGCTTTCTCCAAGTTCTCAAAGGCACAATGCAGCTCCTTCTGACCTTCTCTGTACTTCTCCATCAACACCCTCAGAGCAAACATTGCATATGTAGTGCACTTTCACGGCATAAAACCATACTGCTGTTCACTGATCCTCACCTCTTTTCTTAACCGAGCTTCCACTACTCTTTCCCATAACTTCATGGTGTGGCTGATCAACTTTATCCCTCTATAGTTACTACAGCTCTGTGCATCACCCTTATTCTTGAAAATTGGTACCAGTACACTTCGTCTCCATTCCTCAGGCATCTTCTCACTTCCCAAGATTGTGTTAAACAATTTGGTCAGAAACTCAACTGCCATCTCCCCTAAACATCTCCATGCTTCCACTGGTATGTCATCTGGGCCAACAGCCTTTCCATTCTTCATCCTCTTCATCGCTGCTCTTACTTCAATCTTGTTTATTTGCTGCACTTCCTGGTTCACTCTCCTCACATCATCCAATCTTCTCTCTCTCTCATTTTCTTCATTCATCAGCCCATCAAAGTATTCCTTCTCAACATGCTCTGTTCACCTGTGAGTACGTTTCCATTTCTATCTTTAATTGCCCTGACCTGCCGCACATCTTTCCCAGATTCTTCTCTCTGTCTAGCCAATCGGTATAGGTCCTTTTCTCCCTCTTTACTGTCCAACCTCTCATACAATTCACCAAACACCTTATCTTTGGCCTTCACCACTGCTTTCTTTGCCCTGCGGTTCATCTCCTTGTACACCTGTCTACTTTCTTCATCTCTCTGACTGTCCCATGTCTTCTTTGCCTCCCTCTTCTTTTGAATATACTCCTGGACTTCTTGATTGCACCACCAGGTTTCCTTATCCTTTCTTCCTTCCAGATGTCACACCAAGTACATTTCTAGCCGTGCAGTAGTTTCCCAGCAATCCAGTAGCTGTTCAACACCTCCCAGTGCCCGTGTTAACTCCTGGCTGAATTCCACATGGCAGTCCTCCTCCTTCAGCTTCCACCACTTGATTCTTGACTCTGCCCTCACTTTCCTCCTCTTCTTGACCTCCAAGGTCATCATACAGACCAACACCCTATGCTATTTAGCTACACTCTCCCCTGTCACTACTTTGCAGTCTTCAATCTCTTTCAGACTGACCCTCCTGCAAAGAATATAATCCACCTGTGAGCATCTTCCTCCACTCTTATACGTCACCCTGTGCTCCTCTCTCTTCTTAAAATAAGTATTAACTACAGCCATTTCCATCCTTTTTGCAAAATCATCTCCAAAACACTCTTCACATACTGTTCCTTCAGGATAACACCTACCTCATTTCTCATTCTATCCACACCATGGTTGAACAGTTTGAACCCTCCTCCAATACACCTGGCCTTACTACCCTTCCATCTAGTCTCTTGCAAACACAAAATGTCAGCCTTTCTTCTCTCCATCATATCAGCTAATTCTCTACCTTTACCAGTCATGCTGCCAACATTCAAACTCCCTACCCTCACTTCCACTCGCCTTTCCTTTTTTCTCTCCTCCTCCCTCTGGACATACTTTCCTCCTCTTCTTCTTCTCCAACAGTATGGCAAAGTTTTACACCGGATGCCCTTCCTGACGTAACCCTCCCCATTTATCTGGGCTTGGGACTGGCTTGAAGAAATACACTAGCTTGTGCATCCCTAGTGGCTGGGGTCTTTATAGGCACACACACACTGAAAATACCACCTAAAAAGTAATAAAAACATGAAACTATACTGTGTTAAGGTCCTCAATATAAATGACAAACTTTCATTCCTGATTCTCCTCATCTCTCCTTAAATATACAGTCCATAGAGTGCGTGGTTTTCTTAGAACGTTGTTCTGCCATGACAACAGAGCTCTGATTCACTTTTGGAAAAGTTTTTTTTTTTAATGATTGCATTTCATATGCCAGCCTGTTGGGCCAGATTCTGGAAGGAAGTGTGACATCAAGTCTGTCACAAATACTTGGAGTCTTAAGTTCCAAGTAACTTAATTCAGCTGTGATGTTGGAACAGCTAAGGTATTGTAAATTGAGCAGAGTTTGGATTCAAACAGAACACAAATCAGCAACAAGAGGGCTGTGATATGAGACTGTTTTCTAGACTGACTGAACAAAACCAAATTCAGATCATTCTAATGAAAAGGTAAAGAAATGAGCTGAACTTCACACTGCAGCAGTTTCCCCTGAATCCAGCCACTCTTAAACCCGACTTGTTTTGAAGGTGAACAAAAAAATGGAATAGTAATAGAATCTTTGGAGCAAATCGATTAGTTTTGCTTTATAACTCTCTGAGAATGCAAAAAGAAATTGAAGAAGAAGGAACATGGATTCCATAACCAGCATCATCTTTTTTCTTTGAACTTCTTGAAAGGCGCACTGGATATACCTCCTTCAAAGTGATAAAAACATGAAACATTAAATCAAGATGAGCAAAAAACAACCACTGTTTTATACTAAGGTACTCACCATCATTGCCAGCCTTTCTCTTCTAACTCTCCTCATATTTCCTCTCTGTATAGTCAACAGAGTGTTTGCTTATCATAGAAGTATATTGTGCAATTTTGTTAAGATTGCATTTCATATGACAGTTTGTTTGGCAAGATTCTGGAAAAAGTCTTTCGCAAATACTGAGCCTTTAGCTGAATTGAGAACTTAATTCAGCTGTGATTGAGTAACAGTTAAGTTATTGTTAAATAAAGTGGAGTTTGGATCAAACAGAAGACAAATCAACCAACAAGATTGGGTGTGAAATGCTCTTCAGATTGACTCAATAAAACTGAATTCACATAAATCTGGAAACCTGACCTGAATGTGACACTGCAACAGTTTTCTGGTTCAAAGTGTAACATAAAATCCTTTACTTTTTTGGTTGAAGGAATCTATCCATCCATTACCTGAGCTGCTTATGCTAACCTTGGATGTGATCTCCCAGTACTCAAAGGGGGAAAAGGCAAATTATTACCTGGAGAGGTCACAGAGTCATACCTAATAGGGTAATTTTGCATCGCCAGGCCACATGACAAGGTCATACAGGTATAAACCTGTGATACAGACACAGGGAGAACATTCAACCTCACCCCAAAATACATTGCAACAACATGCCATCCAGAATTGTTTAGTGTATTATCGTATTATTGTAGTTACCTTTTAGTAATGGATTTCAGTGTAAGAAATAATTGAATGCTGACATTGTGCTTTGCCTCCTAGAAGAAGTCCTTCATTAAAACATTTAACAAGAATATTGTGGGTTTCTATATTTTTACTTTATTTTGTGAAACTGTTATAGAAATGCAACATAATATTCGAGGTACTGCCATATTATGAATAACAACAGAGCTGTGATCATCTACTGCATCCAAATTATAGGCATGAAATTACCTGTGAGTCCTTTTGTTAGGGTATTTAACTTCATATATAATGTTGGGGTGATGTGGGTAAGATGAAATCACAGAGCCAGGATTCTGAGACTGGACTTTTATTAACTGAACACAACAAAACATGAAAACAAGTGCAGGAGAATGACTGTTGCTCTGTTCTGACTCATTGGTGCTTAAATAGCCAGCCCCCAATGAAGCACGCCCATGCCCTCATAAGCCCAGGTGTGCTCAGCCAGAGCAGAGCGCCATCTACCGTGGCATAATAAAACAGTTACCATCTTAAACACCTTTTCAAGATGAGATTTTAAATGTATTTTTCTGTTCTATTTGTATAGAAGAATTCTGCTTTATTTATATTGTCTCCACATCGTTATTTGTTTCCCCCCCGTTGTAATAAATCAATGTTATAATGTACTGTAAAATGGTTATAGATAATTCTATAGTTTTATAGTTTTATGTTGCTATATTTTTACTGCATATTTACTATTTTCTTCTGGCCAACCTTGGGCTTGGAGAAAGCATCAGAAAACATATGACAGGATGCCTAGTGAAAAGCTGTGTTTTTGTATGAGGAAATCAGGTGTGGAAGAGAAGTATGTCAGTGTAGTAAGGGATATGTATGTATAAGGGCAGTGTGACCATGGTGAGGTCTGCAGTAGGAGTGGTGGAAGCATTGGATTACATTAAGGATCAGGTGCCAAGCCCATTCTTGTCTGCCATGGTAATGAACAGGTTGACATATGAGGTTAGACAGGAGTCTCTTCTGTTTCCTTTCTGTTTGCTAATTATATTGTGATTTGTAGGGAGAGTAGGGAGCAGCTTGATGAGACCCTGGCGAGATGGAGTTATGCTGTAGAGAGGAGAGGAATGATAGTCAGTAGGACAAAGGTAGAATACAGTATTCAGGCAAGTTGGAAAGGGACAGGTACCAGCAAGAGTGAAAGGAAATTTTACAGGACAGCAGTGAGACCAGCTATGCTATATGAGTTAGAGACAGTGGCACTGACAAAAACACAGGCAGCAGAGCTGGAGGTGTCAGAGTTTTTCGTTGGGTGTGACGAGGATGGACAGGATTAGAAATGAGTATATTAGAGGGACAGCTCAGGTTGGATGTGTTATAGACAAAGTAAGAGATGTAAGGTTGCACTGGTTTGGGGATGTACAGAAGAGAGCAGTAGACTATATTGGAAGAAGGATGCTGAGGATGAAGCTACCAGGAAAGAGGAAAAGAGGAAGACCAAAGAAGAGGTTTATGGATGTGGTGAGAGGGGACAGGCAGGCAGTTGGTTTGAAGGAGCAAAATACAGAGAACAGGAAGAAATGGAGCTGGTTGATCCTCTCTGGTGAGCCCTAACAGGAGTAGCTGAAAGAAGATTTTCTTCTGGCCAACCATCTCACAGATGTCTTTCAAGCCCAGTTATTCTGATCACTTTGCTGTATTTTGTAAAGCAACAATCTAAACATTGTGTGATTTGTAGCTTTAAGCTCTGTGATGTTTTCCCCTCAGTTCATTAGTAGTTGCAGTAGCACTGTGCTAAACAGGTTAGGTTTCTTTGGCCTTGTGGATGCTGCTGAATATTCCCTCCTAATAAATCATATTCAATATCTCTGTAAAATGGCAGCTTCTGCAGCATAGCACCACTTCCCTCCAAGAGAAAATGGGGAAAAGAAACTGCTGCCATTCTTTATCATATAATATTAGTGAAAGTGACTACCCCTGTCATTGTGGAATGCAGCACAGCAAAACACAACGAAATTCAATCTCTGCGTTTCACCCATACACATGTTCAGCAGGGGGCAGTTATTGAAAGCGCCCGGGGAGCAGTGATGGAAATGGTACCTTGCTCAAGGGTACCTCAGGGCAACCTGCTGGTGAGGGAACTGAACCCACAATCTTCTGATCTGGGGCAACTCCCTAACTCCCTAAGTTAGGCCACTAGGCCACTGCTGCCCCGCTGCTATTATATGTTTAAATTGTTTCACGGTCATGTTTTGTGACTAATTTGCCCTTCTTTTAGTTAGAGATCAAATGACTTTGATATTCCTTTGGCCTCCTGATTGTTCTGGAGCTCTGTCTTGATTTGACCAGAATACTTGAAGGAGGGAAGAAAAAAGAGACTAGATTCACATTCAGCTGAGTCTTCATGCCTCCACTCGCTCCCTTTGTTCTGCTGCAGAAACCTTTGCTTTTGTCATCTCGTCTCCAACGCCATCCATCTAAACCACTAAATCTTCGCTTTCTCCCACCTTGCTCTGGCTGGCCTTTTCAATCATCACTCATATACTGTATCGTTCCTCCTCCCACGCTATATAAAACAGTGCTGAGAGATTCATATATGCAATGAATTTGCAGTCTTGTGTTACAACCCTGTGGCTACTCCTCCTCCATCCATAAAGCTATAGGTTCTGAAGGGAAATGAGGTGTTGCTGGAAGTTCTTTTTGTATGCATTTGATACAGTGATTGACAGAAGGGTGTAGACACTAGCAGTAAAGAGCTGGCTGCATTTAAACATTCTCTTTGATTTGCTTCACACAAGGCTAAAGGGAAATGACTCTGCCACACCTACAGGCACAAATCACTCACACAGGCTAAATACGTTTATATAAAATTACTTTAACAACTCACTTCAGTACAAAGGAGTGACGTCTAAGTGCATCTTGATATTGAGTTTCTATTTTGAACCAATTCTTATGTGTTGGTTTTGCTTCCAAATGACCACAGAATCATCCATAGTGAGATACAGAATCAGAAATTCAGCCTACAGACAATAAGATAAGATGGTAAGACCTTGAGTCTTGTGCTGCTCAGATATTTCTCCTGAGCCCCAGAGTTAGTAGATAGGTCACACATTGTCTTGTTGAAATAATATTTATCTGCAGTCAGAATAGAGAACAGGAATCTCCCTATGAAAGCAATTTATCATCCTGCAGGCCTTGATGCTGTGAATGTCCTGTGCCATCAAAGATGAACACTTTTGCAAAAAAGGCCTGTCTGGGCAGGGAAATATTCCTTAATCAAGGTAAATATGAATAAAATTTAAACTGTAAAATGCAAAGATGTATGCTTTTTAAGAAGGAATGAACATTAATCATGTCATGAGTCATGTTTGTAAATTAGATGTGACTGTAATGAATCTTTTACTGCAATATTTTATACTTTTTTCTACCAAATGTATGGGTTCTTCCTAGAATCTTATGTTTTATTTAAACTCACATATCTCATTTACATTTTTTTTATTTATTACAAAAAAAAAAAAAAAAAAATTTATATTTCATCATTCAACCCTTTAGTGTGGGCAAGGACATTAAACTCTCAGATTAGGCTTTCAGACTTAATAGTAAATATTCCATTTGTACAAGTCAGTGTTAACTCTAGTGGATATGAAAGCTTTAAAATGGCAGATGGTGAGTATCCTTAACAAATTCAGTAATTACTGTGTGATACATCATAGTAAGATGACTCATCAAGGATTAGTTACAGTTAGCTTTTTATGAAAGTGTAGATTTTGTACATAAACACAGACAAGCCATCTAGATACCCGCACGTTGAATCCACCCTAATTTTCCAATTTTTCTGGTCCACTTACCCTTTGAGTAATCTTCAATTACTGACTGTAGTCCATCTCTTTCTTGGCATAATTTGCTAGGCAGTCATCCATGGTTAACCCCTATGGATCCCCAGGCAGTAATACTGACATGGTAGTGGCACGGTAATGTGTGTTGCACTGGAACAAGGGAATCACACAGCAGTTCTACACACTCTGTCCAGACTATCAAAAACATTTAAATAGTTGGTCAACAATGCAAATGTAAAGTTACTGATAGTTCATTGGATGCAGTGCAATTTGAGTTGTCTATCATCTGGTCCTCCGGCAGTGGTCAGATTCTGGCCACAGAACACATTTAGCTGCCTGTTTTTGGTTGGTGAGCAAGTCTCAGCCCAGCAATTACACGGAGATGTTCAAAACACCAGCAGCACACACACACACACACACACTCACACACACAAGACCATGCATTAATAACAAGCCACCACCATTTCTGTGTCACTGCTGTGCTGTGAATGACCCACTACTCAGTATACTCAGTATATTTCCTGGTGGTGATTTTGGGGTCCTGAGCATTAACGACTGGTAACCGAGTCTAAATAATGATGAAGAGAAACATTTGGGCTACAGTCTGTAATTGTATACTATAAAGTGCACTTATATGATATGTGGGGCTGGTAAAACTGACATTGGGTGTAGATACAACATGTAGAAATTGTAATTAATGAAGTAGCTTGTTGGTGTAAATACAGTTTGATAGGCCTTAAAATGGTCAACATTCACTGTTGGCTGGAGGGAATCTGTTTCTCCAGTGTAATGAAAACACGCCACCTTCTATTATCCCATAACAAATTCCATGTGAGACAATACACTGGGCATTAGTCCAAGCTAACCCACTTATCACTGATTTGTATCATGTATTTATTCATTATGGGTTACAATAAATTGGCTTTGAGTCGAGGTGGCAAACAGTCTCCCCATGTTCATGGATCATGTTTTAAAATTGTTACAGAGGTTAAAGTTTTTCCATGGGCAGTATATGTTCACTAAGACTCTATACACTATACAGGCCTTAGTTCACGTAGCAGGTGTTTCAAATGATTGGCTTCGATGCGAGACAGGATTTGTAATTATTTTAAGTGCTATTTTGAATGGCATATTTAAAAAAGGCTTTTTATGTTGATTAACTCTGTTGGTGGGCTTAATTAAAACACTTATGAATTCCCAATAGGATCAACTCAAACTGTTGAAGCTCCTCAAGGCCTCCTTCCTGTACACTCATACACTCGGACCGTGCAGAGCAAAAATAATTATATATGAAAAGCTTAAACTTTAGAAGTTTTCAGCAAAAATGTTAGTGTCACATGTATTTGAGCAAATATATAGTTACCAAAGGCGAGGACTTGAGTGACCTTAAGACTCAACCTATTAAAGAAAATATAAAGGCTTGAGATGAAGAGACTTCATACCTCATAGAAGTTCTACTCTTTTTACTGAACCAAATCTTTTGAACTATTCATCTAAATGAGTCTATGGAGTGATTCACTCACTTTTCGGTTTTCTTTTGCTGGTAACTATGGTTATACTTTACCGATTTTATTTGAGTTGAAAGGACACATGAGACAGTTCCTAGTATTCAAGTTTAACTGTATAAGCTGAAAACCTGCAAAAGTTAAATGACCATCAAGGTCACAGTCAGCACATAAACTCCAGCCTCATTGTAGTCATTTAACAGGCTGATTTCTGTTCTCCACATGGAAGTAAATAAACGCTTTAGTCAGTTTAGTTTAGTTTAGTTTAGTGTTTAATTTTGTTTTGTGAGTAAAGCGCCATGGTGGGGCAGGAGGTAGTGCTGTCACCTCACAGTGAAAAAGTTCTGTGTGCAGTTCCCAAATTGGGCAGCCAGCAGGTCCTTGCTGTGTAGAGTTTGCATTTTCTCCCCGTGTCTCCTTGGGTTTCCTCCCACCATCCAAAGACAAGTACATCAGGTGGATTGGCGAGCCTAAATTGCACCCTAAATGTGTGTGCGTATGTTTGTCTGTGTGCCTGCCCTGGGACAAGCGGCTAAGAAAATGAGTGAGAGAGTGAGTGAGAGTAGAAAAAGCCTTAGTCTTTAGTCTTAAGGATTCAATACGTTTTAAACAGAGACCTGATTAAAACTGACGTCTGGTCTTCATTGCTTGTTAGGTCATCACTGGGAAGCTTTAGCAAAATAATTGTCTAGACAGATCAGTTTATCACCTAGAAAGCAAAGAAAATCTGTAGGGATGATTGAGGGTTGAGAGGGGACTTAGAGGGCTCATATCCTACAGAAAATGAATAAATCTAATAAAAATAGTAATAATAGTGATAATAACTTACTTTTTTATATCCCATTTATTAAAAATTTTATATCTTTCATGTTGAAATTGCTTTGACATTTGCTGAAGAATGCAATCTGGCTTGTTTCTGGTGCAAAAAAGCAAAAAAAGTTTTTGGACTTGGGACTCAACTTGAGCCTTGCCTGTGCTGAACTGAGACTCAGCTTGTGACTTTCCTGTGTTGGCTCAGGGCTCCAATTGAGGCTTGCCTGTGTTGAACTAGACTAAGCATGAGACTTGACTCTCATTCTTAACACTCAGCTTGAGACTTTCTTTTGCTGACTCAAGACTAAAATTAAGTCTTTCCTGTATTGACGAAAGGCTCAACATTAGACTTGCTTGTTTTTAATTAGGCCTTAAAATAAAATACTTTCCATCATATTATTTTCAATCATATTGTAAATAACTGGGGAGGTATTTCTAAATTCTTTACAAAAAATCACCCTATTAATAAGTTAAGCCACTGTCAGTGTTTTGATATTGTCCATGAGATGGACTGGCACGTTTTTGAATGGTTAAATGAGCTGAGGTATCTCTACACCAGGAAAAGATAATAAATGTTTAGATGGAACACTGGATTGAAGGAATCCTTTATTATAATCCTCCCTCCAAACCTCAGTTTAGCGCACAAAAAAAAAAAAAATTTTAACTGGTTGGTTGTAAGTAAAATACTGAGAGCTTAATTCATCTTTACCTCTATAATGGCCAGGTCCAGGACCTGAAGTATCAAAGCATTACCACACAACCACACTACCACCACCATGTTTGACTGTGAGTTGATGACTTGAGCTGAGAAGACCCATGTCTTCCAAAAGTTCCACTTATGACTCATCAGTACACAGAAAATTTTCACAAAGATTTTGGGGTGTTTGGATGGATGGATTTGATGGATTAATTAATGCTGAGATTAACTGAGGCTTGCAGCTTCTTAGATGTTCTTCTGCTTTTTTTTTGAGAAGTTTCCTATGACCACTTGTAGACATTTTCTTTGGCTGGCCAGTGAGGTTTTAAGACTGTTCCATTGATTCTCCATTTGAAGAAGATGACTCTTATGGTGGTTTGTTGGACTCCCAGATGTTTAAGAGAACCCTTCCTTAACTGATATATTTCAAAAACGTTCTTTCTCAGTTCTCCAGGAATTTGCTTTCATCAGGATATAACGTGCTGCTTGATGTGGTCTTATCGGGAACTTTGGTTGTATTAAAATGATGTCTAAATTCAACAGGCATTTTTGCTAAATATTTAACACACCAGATCACTTTGCTTATTCACTATTGTACATTGTACTTGGAAATGTTTCTTTGTTTTAAGCTACAGCTGCAATCCTTCAGGCTGAAGTAGAACTTTAGTTATTTAGATCTTGGTTTCCCAGCTGTGTTCTTTTAGTGCTACCATGTGCAGAAATGAGTTACTGCCCTAATTGCACATATGAACCAGTTAATTAATGACTTTAGAAGCATGTGAATATCAAGCCAGATGTATTGTAACTAAACTCTGCAAGCTGGCAGATCTTCAAGATCACCCTCCACAGCACTTCAGATTCATTTGGCTTTGGTTTTGAAACCAAAAGAGTTGAAAAGCTAATTGGAGAGTTTTCTTGCTTTATGAGTTTGGAAAATAAGGTGAGTTTTCAGGGTTTTACTGTAAAAACGTTCCATTTGGATGAGCATACGTAAATGTCATTAAAGAGCAACAGACAATTCTTAAGACATCTCAGTCCAATTACCTGAATAAAGGGAAATGCTTACTAATTGAGACTCACATTTACTGTAATAAAGGTCAAAAGAACATTCACCCTTAACTTCATAAACTGGTAGCAATTTTGCATATTACTTTAATGCTATCATTCTGGTCAAATGTCTGCTATATGTTTAACTATTACTTTTTCTAGGACAGTGCAGGTACACGAGCATTTCAGCCAGATGATTCCTGTTTTTATACCCTAACTTAGGAAATGAATTCATTATTTGTTGCGTTTTTTTGTTGTTTTTATTTGATCTGCTCCCGTTAGGGATCACCAGAGCGGACCATCTGCTTCCCTTTCTTCTGATTCTCTGCATCTTCCTCTTTTAAACCAACTGCCTGCATGCCCTCTCTCACCACATCCATAAACCTCCTCTTTGGGCTTCCTCTTATTTTTTGCATCACTTTTTTTCTTTCACTATTTTTTCAAATTATTCTTTTAAAAAGAAGAAAACCTGAGAACATTTTACAACACTAGGCCTTTGTTGATTAGCACTGAGCAATGTTTCTGAGGAAAGCTTAGGCTGAAATTCTTTCCTATGACACTTTGATATTGACACTAGTTTATTCTAAAATAAGAATTCAGCAGATTTTTCTAAATGCTTAGCTAATTCAGTCACTGAGCTGTTCAGAGTGCTTTGATGTGAAATTGTAAAGTTTTAAATTATAAAGAAACAACAGAAACACTGATTTCTTTACAGTGGTGGTGAAAGGAACCAGTCGTTGCATTACATTGATAGTGGTGGTTAGACAAGTGACTTGATATGAGGATTGCAGGTTTAAGTCTGAGACATTATCTCAGACATCAGGTGGTATATTCAAGGCTTTTGTCAAGCTTTCTGTCAAGAGGCATTAAAAATGTTCAGAAATCTATATATAAGTTCATATGATTAAGTACATATAAGTAATGATGTATCAAATCACACATCCTCTTTAACAATGGCTAAAAAAACAGTGACAGGCACTAACTGTATGTGTGTATTTGTCAGACCTACAACATTTCAGCTTTGGTTTCACAGGAACATGTGACCCACAGACTCTCTCCAGGTGCTGCTGAGCAGAAAGCCCTCACGCTAAAACTTTATTACTTTTCCTGGCCACTGCACTGCAGTGCCAGTGCTGCAGGCTGTCTTTAGAGCAGCCGTTTGCTCCGAACCCTGCGAGTGAACACGGCATACGCACAGAGACGCAATCAGCCAACTGTTCATTAACGAGGCCTCCTTCAATTACTGTAGAGACTGCCTGCTTTCTCTACCTCCAGATTACATCATCCTAATTAGACCTCCTTCAACTCATTTGCACCCTCTGAAGCCCCCGTGGACACACAGCCACTCTCGTTCTAGGTAATTAATATGCACCTTAATTGACTTACATGGGTAATTGTGCCCTTAATTTATGTGGTTCCTGTTCTGAATGGCAGTACCTGAGCTGGTACTGCCAGTTTTAGGGGGAGTCCTGCTTCTGTTAGCGAGGATCACATGTTCACACCCATAAAAAAGTGTGTCTGTCCTTATAGGGCCACTTGCACATGTAGATAAAGCAATGCTAATAGAGGTTTATGGGGCTCCAGACTAATACATACAATGAGGAAAGGTAATGACAAAAACGACATATTAAAGCATATTGCAGCTTGTTGAAATGGTCCTTTTTGAGCTAAGAGTGGAACCAGTAATCAACAGCAGCAGAATTATGCTTATTATACCTGTTTTTTAAGAGTCTAAGCACATTGGTATTAAGTTGATTAATATTTTTAGGAAACAGTTGCTGATTATTAATAAAGTACTTCATTTATTCTTAAAATTTCATTTATCTTTGTCCCATTGACTCCAGTTTGAATGTATTGGAAGATTAAATATTTGTGCTTTGCAATGCTATTCAAATGACAATTGGATATTTACTTTTTACTGCTAGTGTTAGTTATACATGGTTCATGGTCTACTATAGTGTCAAAAAAGGAGGTAGGTGGCTGGAAATATCAATGCTTGTTTTTTTGTTTGTCGAACAGATGGTCAGTGTTTACCAGGCTTATCCTCTCCAGACACTTCAGTTTTCTCAGAAACCATGAAAACCTTGTGAAGGACTTTATTTTTACTAGTAAAAAGAGTTTTACTGACAAAAGTTAAAATGTAGTTTTTATAAAAACATAAGGGGGCAGCGGTGGCCCAGTGATTAGGGTGTTGGCCACGTGATCGGCGGATCGGGGGTTCGAACCCCTTCCCAATGGGTTGCCCTGAGGTACCCTTGAGCAAGGTGCCGTCCCCGTCCCGCTCCTCCCTGCGATGGGCTGGCGACCTGTCCAGGGTGCGTCCCCCGTCCTCGCCCTGTGTGCGCTGGGTTGGACGCCAGCACCCCCCCGCGACCCCGTTTGGGACAAGCGGCAGATAATGGATGGATGGATATAAAAACATAAGGATTTATGGATGTCATTTTTATGCATGTAATTTTTATATGTTTGGCCTGAATAAATCACAAATTAAATCAATCAAACTACAAATAAAATAATATGCATCTATACATCCATTATGTGGGGGTGCTGTAGTTAGTCCAGAGAGCTACTGTTTTTTTTTTTTACATCCAGAGAGTAAAAAAACTAATACAATTTTAACAGCAGTTCTGGAAAGTTGTGGCATATTTAACAGGTCAAGTGAATTAAACTAGCAAGTTAATTGCTTTACATAAGCTATTCAGGAGTTTCAGGAAACTATTTATTTCAAAAATACTTTGTCTGTGAAATACCTCCATAGAAATCCTGAACCTCCAATTTCCTGGTACTGGTAACTGGTAACTGGTAACTGGTAAGAGTCTGAACCACTGCTTATGTGATCACTCTGACTGACGCAGCACCAGTATGGGACCTATATGTTGATCCCAAGTACTGGATTTCTAGGGGATTACTCCAATGCCTCCATTTGTATGTCTTGCAGAAAATATTGCATGTCCTTGCATTTCCCAATTATACATTTTCTAGATCAATTAAAGTGTCAAGTTTAATTTTATTTTGATGAATTAGCACATCTGCCATGCCTGGGACGGGGCACTGTAGCATTCGGGATAAATCACTGTCATCCACAGTGCTGATGCAGCATGTTATATTGTCAGTGTGTTGAAGAGAAGAATAATGCATGTTGCTGTGCAGGAGCCTCTGCAACCCTCTGAGCCCCTTTTTTCCCCTGACCACATGCCCGACAATGCAGAGAGGCTCCCCAACTGTCGCTCATGGGCTTGACCCTAATTAATATCTAAATATTGCATTTAATTTTAGATTAGGTGCCTGTGGACATGTTTTTTTTCTTAAATAAAAGCATATCCTCTATAAAGGACACACTTTTTTTTTATCCCTTTAACTCACGTAACTGTTCATGTGCTGAATTTAGAATAAGCCTATTAGCTTGATTAATACCTTACTCAGTTCCAGCTCACTTTGCCCCAACTTCCAGTTGTTTTGCAAGCTGTTTCTTCTTGTAAGGTGCAAATTGAGCCCCTATGCTTCCTGTAGGGTATTGCAATCTGTCAGGATAACATTGGCCTTTTTTTTAATTCTAAAAATGTTTCGACTGTTAGAGAAAGTAGGAAATATTACGCAGTATACCACCAATATGAACTTCTCCAGTATAGCAAATACAACCAAGTACTACTAGTATTACATTATACTATCTCGCTGAAAGCTGATATAACACATCCCATATCGAAGCACGGAAAATCCATAAGTTAGGCAGGTCATGGAATCGGCTCATTTGGCTTTGCCATTAATGTTGGTAGAGATGGTAGAGACGTCTCTCTGTATCCGTCAGTTGTGTACACTGTAGCAATATTATACAGTCAGTCAGTCAGTCATTTCTGGGCTGCTTGTCCTAATATTATACATATTATACAGGCAATATTATACATATTATCATTAATATAGTTCATATGTTTTGTATATATTACCTTATACCTTGAATCATTTTAGAGGATTTTAGTCAGTGTTGTTTGTCTACATCTTGCCATGACCTGTTAAATGGGTTCATCAGCTAATATTGGCAAAAAGCTTACAGATGATCAGAATCCAGAACCATCTGCCATTTAAAAAGGAAGAGACTTAATTTTACTGGTAACTATTGTGAAAGCTGTTTTATTATCCCTCATTATCCAATTAGAGAGAACCTTTGGACCCTTTTCTCGTAACCAAGATGGGAAATGTATAGAACAGAGGCTTGATCTATGACGACAGAGGCTGCCTTGCCCCAGATACCTGCTCAAGTGGAAAGCCCTTGGAAAAAAAGATTCATCTCCCTCTACCTGCCCCTTCTAGGCCTATGCAGTATTAGCTGTGTGTGTGTGTGTGTGTGTGTGCCACTGCCATTAACTTCCCTTTCTCAGCTTGTTGGTCACATCCTGAACATCTCTCTTTGAGAACGTTCAGTATTCTTCCTTGATTCTCTTGATTCTCAAATATAGTTCCCCAAATGTCACATTTTAAGTTTTAGACTACAGCTATGGGTATAAAAAAATCTTAAACGGACTTATTTTGTAATAGTCAAAACTCTTTGGCCAGTATTGAAGCTGGTAGCTGTTTCACATACAGTCTTTCATATGGGTAAGTTCAGTAAAGCTTGGAAATTGGATGTCAAAACTTGAAATTTCTTAATTCATGATCTAAGGCCATATGTACAGAGAAACCCAGCCACTAGTGATGCACAAGCCACTGGTCCCAAGCCCAGATACATGAGGAGTATTATGTCAAGAAGGGCATCTGGAGTAAAAGGTTTGCCAAATCAATATGCAGACAACATCCATACTGGACCAGTTGAGGCCCAGATTAACAACGACCACCACCAGTGCTGTTAGCCTACAGGGTGCTGGTGGACATTGGGCTACTGTTGGCAGAAGGAGAAGAAGAAGAAGTGGAGGAAGGCATGTCTGGAGGGTTTAAATTGTTTTAACATGGTGTGGATGGAAGGAGAAATTGAGTAGGTGTTTTCCTAAAGGAATAGTATATCAAGAGTGTTTTTGGAGGTGAAAAGAGTGTCAGAAGAAGAGTGATGAGTTTGAAACTGGAAGTTGTTGGTGGGATTTGGAAGAGTAAGAAGAATTCTGGAGAGAGTTAGATGCAGAGTTTAAGGTGATAAAGGACTGCAATGGAAACATAATCACAAGTGAGCAGAGCATGTTGAGCAGTAGGAAGGAATACTTTGAGGGCCTAATGAATGAGAGAGAGAAAATGCTGGATGATGTGAGGATACTGAACCAGGACGTGTAGTGGATTAGCAAGATTTAAGTAAGCGCAGCCATGAAGAGGATAAAGAATGAAAAGGCTATTGGTCCAGATGATATACCTGCGGAAGCATGGAGGGGTTTAGGAGAAATGTCAGTGGAGTTTCTAACCAGATTGTTTAACACAGTCTTGGAACATAAGAGGATACCTGAAGAGTAGTGGAAGCTTGGTTGAGAAAAGAGTCGATGATTAGTGAGCAGCAGTTTGGTTTCATGCTGAGAAATACCACTACAGATGCGATGTTTGCTTAGAGGGTGTTGATGGAGTCGATGAAGTCTCGAAAAGGTCAGAAGGAGTTTCATTGTGCCTTTGTAGACCCTGTAACAATATTACAGGGTGCCTAGAAAGGAGTTGTGGTATTGAATGAGAAGGCTGTGAGTGTAAGAGAAATATGTCAGGGTAGTACAGTATATGTATGAGGGCAGTGACAGTAGTAAGATCTGCAATAGGGGGACCGATGACTTCAAAGTAGAGGTGGTATTAAATCAAGGATTAGCGCTGCGCCCTTTTTTGTTTGCAATGGTGACAGATGAGATTAAACAGGAGACCCTGTGGACTATCATGTTTGCAGATGACATTGTGATCACAGCTCAGATTGGACAATTTCGAGGGGTTTTTTTTGGCTAGGCCTTTGCTTTAGGGTTGTGACATGTTTGTAACATTTAAGGATTTGCAGCCTCTCCTCACCAATTCCTGGCCCGTAGAACCTAAGGTATAACACCCCCACGATGTGTGTGTATGTTTGGAGCGAGGGAGATGAGGAAAGCAGCAGTGGCTTGAATGTTGGCCCGACAGATAAGAGTGTGTGCGACTGCGTCACGGGTGGGCCTGATATTTAACTCCCAGAGCAGACAAAAGCCTTTTGATCTCTGACTCCCGGTTCACTGTAGGAGGCAGGGGGGAGTGGAATGGAGTCCAATGTTACTCCCACCACATGGGTGGTGTATGCACAGCAGGAACTAGCACATATGAGAGAGCAACAAGGGGATGGGGGTGGGGGGGTAAAGATAGAAGGTGCAGTACTGCATGAGAGAGAGAGAGAGAGAGATGGAAAGATTGAAGATGGAGGTGCATAGAAAGTGCATGTGTGCATGCAAAGGAGATTGCTAAAAGGCAGGGGGATAAAGAAAAATAAAGGAAGGAGGTTGAGGAAGACATAAAAGGAAGATGTGACAAGATGGCAGGAAAACAGATCTTTCAAATTGCCACTTGTGTCTCGAGTGAGTTCAACCTGCCAGCAAGGCTGCTGTCTCTTTGCAGTCCTAAACACTGTGGAAGAGCACTGTTTCATGGCACAAATTCCAAGAGGCACATGAAAAAAAGGTTTACCTTGAATAAGCCGCAGCTTTTGTGGTCGAGGGGGAAGGTCAGAATTAGTTCTCTGTTTTTTCACCTGTGCTTCAGGACAGAAATGAGTACTTCTTTATAAAATACATGTGTTCATAATGATGCAAATACAATTTAAATCTACATTTCAGATGATGACCCTGCTGAATCGCAGAGAGTACCATTTGGAGGCTAAATGCTTGGTGGATCTTTCACTGTTTAATATTTAATACAGTTTTCATATATTTAACATTTAACATTATTTCTGGAATGTGCTACTGATGAATGAACCGGTTAAAGGTGGACGTTTTTTAGGTGATGCAGTTTTCAAGTGTGCAGATTTTCTCTGATTATTTTGTTTTTAGAGCACATAAATCTCCCCTTCATCTGAACTTCTTATTAATACTTTCTTTTCTCTTTCTGCCTACAGTCTTTCTATCTATCTATCTATCTATCTATCTATCCATCCATCCATCCATCCATCCATCCATCCATCCATCCATCCATCCATCCATCCATCCATCTATCTATCTATCTATCTATCTATCCATCCATCTATCTATCTATCTATCCCCTCTCTCTATGACTCTCCCTCTTATGTCCTTTTCTGGTTATGTTTGTCTCTATTTTAGTCTCTCTCTCTCTCTTTTTCTGTCTCTCACTTCCCCCATTCTCTTTTTTCCTTTCACTGTCTCTTGTTTTCAGATTTTCAGTCTCATTCTGTCAGTTTTCTTGCTCTCTCTCTGACTCTCCCTTTTTTCTTTCTCACTCCTTTTCTTTTGCTGTCTATCTCTCTTGTAGTCTCATTCTGTCAATCTCTCTCTCTCTCTCTCTCTCTCTCTCTCTCTCTCTCTCTCTCTTTCTCTCTCGTTTGAGCCAAACACACACATGCTGAGTATTTCAAACACTGCTACTATTTGTTTATCAGCGGCGCTGGCAGGGGTGAGAAAGCAGTGAGAGAGTGAAAGAGAGTGAAGATGCCCGCATGGCTCAGGGAATGCATCAGAACAGAGCTTTGCTAAATAATTCATGTGGAGTAAGTACCACTGGAGGGGGCCATTGAGAGCAAGCATGCCTGCCCAATTTGAAATCTTCCTCTGTGCCTTTTCTGAAGCACCTTCTTATCTTGATCTGAGAAAAACATTTCCGCTTCTGTCATGCTGATTAAACATAAGCCAAAGTTCAAATTCTTACAGATTTCGCCCTCACCCCAAATGTAGTCAAGTAGCCAGGACAGTGCGTGAAGTTAAGTCGTAAAGCTAGTAAACTGCTTTAGAGAGCTTAGTAAAGCTCAGTAACAGTAAGGTGTCATTCAGGCGACCGCTTAAAAATGTAAGGCGGACTGTGTTTGATGGTTATAATGTAGAACACAGTTAGGGACGAGTTAACACAATAGACTTACAAACATATAAACGCAACATTGGTTTGTTAGAATGAGCAAAACCAGGACAAGAAATTGACATTTTTTAAACTGACATTTAAAACAATACTTTTCAAACTTTTTCAATATCAAGTTGTAATCATCTGTAAGTGGAGTGCTGTGAAGCTCAAAAGCAAGCTTTTCCTCCATGTTAGGCAAAGGATTAAATGGAAGGAGAAAAAAATGAAAAAGTGAAAGTGACTATTTTTGTCATCGTGAGAACACACAGCACAGCACACAGTGAACCACAACGAAATTGGACTACATTTAACCCATGCAAATAAACACACACCGTGCAGCAGGGGGCAGCTATGAAAGCGCCTGAGGAGCAATGATAGGGGACGGTACCTTGCTCAAGGGTACCTCAGGGCAACCTACTGGTAAAGGAATCGAGCCCACAATCTTCTGATCCGGAGCTTCATTATTGTGTAAAAACCTACTGTAGTGTCCAAACAGCCTCTAATTACCTGGCTAGCACAGTGCAGCTCATAACACATCCACCTCAAATCATGTGAGTTAAGTAATCTGACAAAGACTGAAGCTGGCTTCTGACACTGTATGTTATACTATTATCTGCAAAAACCTCAGCCTTAAGATGGCTGCTTTAGTATATTTTACTAGATTTTTTCAATGGCACCTGGGAAGTCAGATTTTGCAATCTCGGAGTTGGAGAAATGAAAGAAAATGTTCCCCAAAGGTCAGATTTCTTCACTTTTAACTCATATATGAATTCTCAGACCTTCTTCAGAGTTCTTCAGACTTCGACCTTTTACATCATCTCCAGCATGGTCTTTGTGCATGGTAAACGGTATGTAAAATACCCCTTATAATGATTTTATTCTCCACTGAAAGCAAAGTTTTGCACATCAAACACGTAGGTTGTAAACGATGAGTTCCAACTTCTCACTTATGAGGTCCATCAAGCACAGCATAAGTAGAGTACTAATAGGTTTCAAAACACTAAGAAGAAGCTAAAGCTTTTTAAAGGCCTTAACAAGTTATAAAACATACTTCAAATCACTCAGAGATGTTTCTGCATGAAACTGCTCCTAAATGAAATTTGCAATTTATCTCAGGTTCCTCAAGAAACTGTCCTTTTCAAAAGCATTCCTAAATGGTTCCACCGGTGGGGCAAGCTGAGGAACCCTAAAGTGTTCTGTAGTTTTTACATCATGTTACTGTTTCTGGCTTTTTCTCCACCTTTGCAGCCAACAGTATGTCATAATGTGACAAAAACACATAATAAGGACTGAAGACTTACGCTGTGTAGCTTTCCGTTTCTGTCTTTGGACATCATATGCATCTTGTCAACATTTGGTGTAAGGAGGAAAGTTGCGTGTCGGCTGAACCTTCTGTTTAGGTTTGAAACAGGGACGCTGCACTTCCACTGCAGGTTATTCCTGAAGTAAAGTCCAATGTTTTTGTCTGAGCTTTTAGATCAAGTAACTCACACTGCAGTGACAGTGATGAATCTCCTCCATGACCGCTTGCTCTTCCACTGCTGAAGCCCTATGCAGTCGTAAAGCATTGCCGCCAGCTCGGGCACATTTGCATTCTGCTTCTTCAGGGTGAGACATAGGAATAATTGATTCTGCTTAATTCATGCTCATGCCTGAAGCTTTCAGCAATGCTTCTTATAACATAATTACGCAAGAACGTCTCGCTTAGTCAGGCAAACAAATAAATCTCAGCACGTCTGCTGCCACTGGGCCACAACTGGATGGCTACATGTCCTTCCCCTGAGATTTATCACCATTCAGAGTGCTTTGGCCATCATGCACCAGATACCACTGATGAGGTCATCCTGGGCTTGAGGCTAAACCAGGAGATTTAAAATGACGGGGTTGTGTTTGAGGGCATCAAAATAGACGGCAATGCTGGTCAGTCACTGGGGCACTGACCACTCAGGCAGTAAAGGCAGGAGGGATGCATGGTTTAAAGCCTTTCTTATTTCAAAGCACAAGATTCAGCTCATCAACTAAAGATTAAATGCTTCATGACATGAGAGTATCAGAGCAGCAAAGGCGATCAAACCGATGTGCTGTGACCTTCAAGAACTTTTAGAAATTGCTTCAATACAGGCTGAAGATGATCAGTAACTTCTGGTACCTTGGACGATGGCTTTTATAAGTGCTTTGCGGATGGGTGAATGAAAGAATTTTGCTGCCCCAAATAACTTCTGACCTTAGAATTATGAAAAAAAATTTGGGGATTTTTTTTTTTTTCTCTTGTGAGAAAGAACTATACAGCTTCCATATTTTAAGTTGTTTTTAATTATTCATCTTGATAAATTGATCAGGATATGGGGTAATTAACAATAGTAGGATGTGCTTGATAATAAGTGGAAAATCCACTGTCATTGATTTATTGCTGTCCAGTCAGTCTTTAACAAACTGAACTTTAAACCGTTTCATCTAATCCCTTGCCTAAACCTAAACAACTAAACCAAAGCCTATTCCTAATTCACATTGTTTGTTGGATTTGAACATTGTGAATAATAAAAATATGATAGGAAAGTAAGATACACAGTTATTATATGGACAGTTATTGCGGGCTGCACAGACAAAGACTATATTCCAGAAGAAGTCATTATTATTACTGAGAAAGAAGGAAAGATGGAAGGATGGACAGATGGAAGAAAACAGAAATCCTAAAAAAAATGCTATTTTGCCATATTGTGAAAAATGTGTATGTACCAATACATATTACTTAAGGAAATGTTAAATTTCTTTAGTTTATTTTGAGAACTCTACTTGCTTTTACATTTAGTCTTTGGATCTTTTCTACTTCCATTACTCGGTGCTGGGTCACTACATAACAGAGCACACGCTGGTTAAAAGGGACATGGCATTGCTGTATGAATGAGCTGTGTGAATACCTCACCTGAGAGCAACCAAGAGCTTCTTCTAAATGTGGTCACTTTGACCCAGCACTGCGTTATTCTTAACTCTTTTAGTTATGCCTCAGATTTATCAATTACATTATATTATCTGTAATATTCTTTACTTAATGAAAGGAATCCCAAAAAATGAAATACTGCTCCATCAGTGCTTTACTGAAGGAAAGGTCGGACAATAAGAGAACAGCGGTGATATAAAGTGCAGTCTAATCTTATTCGTTTGGTGTGGTAGATTAGGTTATTTAGCTGTGCAACTTGCTAATGATAGCCATCAATGAAAGGAGGACACATGACATTACTGCCTAATTAAAGATGACCTGAAATTCAGTTGTAATAACATAATGAGCCATAACTGCCACTGACATTCCAGAAAAAAAGTGGAAACAAACTTTATCACTTCCAGCAGAACGATCAAACGCAACAACAACGAAAAACCTATCCAGCAGTTATAAGTACTTTTCAAGATATTATATTAAAATAGATATTAGTCTAATTTAAAAGAATTCTAGTTGATTGATGAGTTCTGATGCTTAAACAATCTAAAATTAAAGTGAAAAGTGAAAGTGACTATTTGTCATTGTGAAAACTCAGCATGAAACACAATGAAAAGCTTTCTCGGCATTTCACCCATACACACACGTACCATGGGGGCAGCCATTTAAAGCTCCCTGGAAGCAATAATAGGGACGGTACCTTGCTCAAGGGTACTTCAGAACAACCGACTGGTCTGGGATTCAAACCCACCACCTTCTGATCCTGGGTCCCCACATTAGACCACCGCTGCACCAATACATTACATTACTACATTAGATTTATTTGTGCTTTTGAAATATTTAGTGATAGTGGTGGTCTATTGGTTAGGGACTGTGCCCCATGATGGAAAGGTTATGGATTCAAGTCCTGGACCAGGAGGCTTCCTCTGTTACCCTGGCGCATGGTACCATTCTCAACACTGCACCATGGGCACTGGATATGGCTACACACTGCTTAACTATCAGTTTATAGAATGCAGAGGATGCATTTCATTGTGGTTCACTGTGTGCTGTGTTTTCACAATCTCAAACAGTCACTTTCACTTTACTTCATTATTAGTTAGTAAGCAATATGACTGTATACAGGCCTATTCTCTATTAATGTTTAAAGTATCACATACTTTTTAGTTTAGTTTTGCAGAAACTAAACTAAAACCTTTAATACCACCTGGATGGTTTGCAGTGGAATATGTTGTATTAATTGTTTATTTATTGTTTTATTTATTCATAACAAATTGTATTGCTTAATGTTTAACAGCTGTTTTATTGGTAACTGGTCTCTTACTTTTATTGCTAGTTTTAGTGTGCCATAGCAGTAAATTTAAAAGTATTATATTGTTTTTGTGTGTGTTATCATTATCTCAGCTAATAATAATAATAATAATAATAATAATACTTTTGAAAAAATAATAATAGCAGTTTTGTGACTCTGAGAGACCTTGCTGTGCTTTATATCAGAGTCAACACTGTTGCACAGCAAAGCTCCAGCCAGTCAATGATCAGATCCACCCTTATCAGTATTTGATCAGCAAGTTGCAAGAGATGAGGGAACTTCTAAAGAAAGTGTTCTGCAGAAAACATGTATTTCAGATTCTATGAACTGCTTTACTGTGTGATTGTTTGTATGTCTTTCCTCTAAGACTTTCTTTTGACCAAAGAATTACTTAAAGCATTCAATAAGCAGACAGATTCCAGAAAGCTTTAGTCTTAAAGCAACCCACATACATGGTTGCAGCTGTTGCCAGGTTTGGCCCTACATGGCAATGTAGGTAAATGACAGATGATGAGTGGGCTACGTAAACACACTAAACTACAAAGCCATAGAGCCCTTAAAAAAATGTTCTTAAAATTGCAAGGTGAATTGTATTCTGTTTTCTCTGTGCTGTTTTGGGCAAGAATGCAGTTGTATAAAAACTCTGAAGAAAAAAACGTTCTCCTTCAAAGACTGTTTAAAAGAAAAGTATTCAAAGATTTAAAAACTAGCTTCACCTTCTTCCTTTCAAAAACATAAAAATCAAAACTACATTTCATCCCAAAGGAATCAAGGTCGCTGTATGTTGGCATCACGTGTCTTAATCTGTGTCTTATTGAACCAATGGTCAGAAATGTCCAGAACGGATGCTTGGAGAGTGGTTTAATCTGATGATGAACAGTAGCACCATGACGTCGAAAAACAGGGCCGCGAGCTACACTGATACTAATAGGGGGAGTGACACACTGAAGTGTGTAGGAGGAATAGCCTGAAGTAGGCAAGGAAGCTGTTCGTTTCAGTGTGTGTGATGGAAATGACCCTCGACAAATGAAAACTGCCCAACCTTCAGCACTCCACTTCCTGATCTCAGGGGACATTGGCCTGTTTGCCTGGAGGCCGATGCCATGGAGTGATCTTCAGACCCTTAGATCCTCCCCCTCTTCACCATACCCCTCCGTTATTTCCTGTGTTCATTAAGTGTTTCTGTATAGTCTACTGTTTTTTTACACAGATATAACCATATTTGTGTACTTATAGTGGTTAGCAGCCCAGCACCTGATTTATGTTCACAATTCACAATTAAATCACAATTATAACACAAAATTTGTATACATGTTGTATACAGTCATGTGAAAAAATTAGGACACCCCATTACATTTTTGGTTCTTCATTAAGAAATGTTCAGATATCAATGTCTAATCTTCTTTTTTTTTTACCTCTGGAAAAGAAAGTGATTTGTTCATTAAACTATGAAACCATAAACAATTTGTTCATTAAATTCTAACACGAAAAAATTAGGACACTCTACCCCCTAAAAGCTAGTGTTCCCCCCTATGCCTGAAATAACCGCAGTGAGACGCTTCTTGTAGCATCGACCAGTCACTGATGGTCTGAGGAAAGTTTGCCCCACTCCTCAGTGCAGAATTCTTTAAGATGTGAGATGTTTCAGGAATGCTTGAGGGATGTACGGCCCCTTTCAAGTCACCCCACATCATCTCAATGAGATTAAGATCTGGGCTTTGACATGGTCACTCCAGGACTCTCCTTTCTTCGTTTTCAGCCAGTCCTTGGTGGATTTACTGGTATGTTTTGGGTCATTGGGTCATCAACAGTAGCAAGAACCTGCTGTAGGTCCCGTGTTGACATTTTAGGGTTTTTTTTAAATTCTTTTAGCTTCTTGCCGTTTGCTCTGGGGGTGAACTTGCTTGGATGGCCAGACCTTGGCAGTTGTTTTAGAAGTCCTCCACTTGCAGACTATTTTCTGGACAGAGGAATGGCTGATTGCAAATTCTTTTGAGATCTTTTTAAATCCCTTACCAGACTTATAAGCTGCTACAGTCTTCTCTCTGAATGCCTCAGACAGATTTTTTGATCTCACCATGGTGTTCACTCTCACCTCAACAGTCAGGAGCACCAAACTAAATGTCTGAGGTTTAAATCGGGCAAACCTCCTTCAAAATATTGAGTAACGATGTTCTAATCATGTGCACCGTGTGTGTGATTTGAGTCATTTTAATTGGCAATAAAGGGGGTGGGGTGTTCTAATTCTAATCTAATTTATTCCATTTTTGTGGAATTACATTTTACAGATTTTGAAAAGTCTTTTCAGTTTAAATTGTTTAGTTATATTATGTGAATCTCCCAATATTGTTAAAATGAAGATTAAATATCCATATGTCCAAGAATATTACAGAAACACACAGGCTTTCCTAATTTTTTCACATGATTGTATGTAATGCTATATGCTATGTGGTTTGACAGTTTTTCTCTTGAGTTTTGTAGTATTAAACAGTAATGTCTACATACAGTTTGTGGCCATGAGTCATTGGCCCACGCAAAGTCAGATTTATTCTGTCTAAAAACATCCTGAAAATCTTGCTTCAAACTGCTGCAAAGAGTACATGCCACACTCCCATTGAGGTGTTTCAGGTGAAGGAGGAAAGTTTCTTCCTGACAAAATTTCTCTCTTTTGAGGGTAGCAACTTTGCACACTTTTTCCATGTACAAAAACCTATGTAAAACACAATTTTACAAAAGGGAAACCCAAGAAAATCATAAAAGGTCACCTAAAAGATATGCATTGGAATCCTAGAACAGTCCTAAGTTGTAAATGGATTCAGAACATTTACATTTACATTTACAGCATTTAACAGACGCTCTTATCCAGAGCGACTTCCAAGTCGTGATTACAGGGACAGTCCCCCCCGGAGCAATTCAGGCTTAAGGGTCTTGCTCAGGGACCCAGTGGTGGTAGTGCCAGGGGCGGGATTTGAACAAGTACCCTGCCACTAGACCACCACCAGAACAGATGCATACATGTGTCTCCCTATAAATAATCAGTTTAAAAAAGGTGTAATTCCATATGAATTACTTCTAATTTACAGCTCAAAGAAGCAAACTGAGAAATTGTGCTGAATGTAAAGATTACAACACATCTCAGACCCAAAGCTGCCAATATAGAATGTAATTAATATGTAGATTTAAAAAAATGCATTTGTCATGCATATGGGCAGCGGTGGCCTAGTGGTTAGGGCGTTAGCCACATGCTCGGAGGATTGGGGGTTCGAACCCCTTCCCAGTAGGTTGCCCTGAGGTACCCTTGAGCAAGGTGCCGTCCCCATCATTGCTCCCCGGGCGCTTTCAATAGCAGCCCACTGCTGCACGTGTGTGTATTGGTGAAATGCAGAGAACAAATTTCCTATTCATGGGATTATAAATAAAGGATTATTATTATTAAACCCAATGATAGTAGTGCTGTTGGTAGGATTTGGACCTGCGACCTCTTGAGCTATGGGCTAGTATTCTACCACTAGACCACCACCACCCCATATTTAATTGTGTATTTACTAATTATACTGGAAAAAGACAGTAATTACACTTGACTTCCAAAGGTTAGCGACTAAAGCTGCTGTTCTATTGAACCAAATGATTTTAGCCTAGCTGTCAGATATGACCTCTTGAAATATTCTTTGCAAGGCTCAATCCCACACATTCTTTATGGGTGTATACACACGGCCCTTGCAGGTTGCCATATGCAGCCCTGGAGCTCTTAGCTACAGCAGACTCTAGACAAGCCATTGCTTTTGATCTATAGATATGCGTCTATCAAAGCAAAGTTGTGCCACTCCTGCTGTCAGCTGATGGGGTGATTCGAGGGGAAAGCACCTCAATGCGGTGAGGACACATTCTCCATTACAGTGGCTGCTGATCTTCTAGCCGCCAAACCCCTCCGGCGTGACTGCATCTGGCCCCTGCATGACGAATGGCTGTGAATCGCATCGCTGTAATGGCAGCCATTATCCTGTGCCGGGGAATGAGGAGAATCTTTGCCTCAGCCCCTCCCTTTCCTGATCCAGATCTTGGTGGGTCGGTCGACAGCGCATTAAGACAATTAAGACGGCCCCTTAACCTTCCTGTCTGCCTCGTAGAGTTGGTGGAAAGAGCTCCTGTCAATGGCTGCCATGAATGATGGCGTATAGAAGGCCATTACTAGAGGTAACTTCAGGACTTCACAGGGTACAATCGTTGTGCATGCTCATTTCATCATTCAAAGTCACTGTTTGGCACAAAAAGTGTGAGATAAGGAGGTAAACCAGCAGAAGTAAAACTTGCTCATCGATTGAATTTAGATTTTTTTTAGGTTCTGACATGTTGATTTGTCAAGCAATTTGGATTGATTTATGACATTCTCTGAGAAGAACGTCATTAAGTCATTAATCATTATGGATAATTATTTCAATGTTTTTCTGGAAGTGGTTCTGGCAGACTTACCCAACCAGTTCCTGTCATTAATGTTGAGAGAAACATTTGTTTTTGATGTCTTCTAATCAATCTTTGGCCTATGCACTAGCACCAAACTTTTAGACCTTAAAACAAGCTTGAGGTCATAACTGCCCTCCCAATGGTAAGACAATACCAGGTAACCTCATACCCTAGAGGAGCACAAGCGTGATCTCAATGATTAAGCTTATCTGGAGGACCCTGCAGCAGGTCATTTCTAAAAGATGACCCCAGGACCACTGCTGGTCCATATGCATTACTGCTGAAGTTTTAAGAGCTTCTGTACAGAGCCACATGACTTCCAAATGGCTCAACTAAGGACTCTTGGAGCTGCTCACCAGATTGTCTGACAGCTGTTTATCAGTCTAAAAGATTGAGCTGTCCTTCGTACCCTCACACACACTACTTATGTTTCACTCCGTCTCCCAGAGAACGGCACGGAGGATGCTGGGGCTAGAAATAAAGAAGTGTGCAGCACAGTGAGTTGTGGAGAAGCACATGGCTTGTCTAGACGTGCTAGAAATTCTGTTCACACAACACAGAGTTACTGAGTTCAAGAGCTGAGCTGCTTTTTTTTTTTTTTTTGAGTGGCAGCTACTTCTTGAACTTCCATTTGAATCCCTGCTCAGATATGACTTTATCAGAACATACAAGCAAGAGTCATGCAATAAATTTGACAAATGTAATCAAGGTCAAGTGATATCTTGCAAGCTTATAAAAATGATCCACAAGGGAGTGCATACAAAAGACTTGCTTCTACTGCATCCATTTCTCTCCCTGTAGGTTATATAATGGAGTCTTCTGGCTAACCCTATATGCTGAACTCTTAAAATAATCTTGTTATAAGCTTCTGTTTGACTAACCTTTTTAACCATGAATCAAAGCGATCATGTATATTTCTGCCCCATCACAAGGATGTGCATCACAGCGAATCGGGAGTGTTTACTGCACTCACAGTCCTCACATAAAACATAGAAACCCAGACACCCATAAAGGCATACGAGCACGTAAGGCCAGGCAAGCACACTTTGTTATACTGACTTTAAGGAACTGCTGAGGCACTTTTTAACCATGACCTTCGAGCCTCTCTGTGGAGGGAATAGATAGCCCCATGGTGGTAAGTAAGAGATCAGGCGAGCAATGTGGCCGGCTTAATAAAAGAGGCTCTGGTGGCGGGTGCTGTATATTACCCTGCAGTGCAGGTACAGGATAGAGAATGATCTTTAAGGTGATTTGTGAAACTCATCAGTTAAAGGTCCTGCTCCACAAGAACCATCTATCGTCAACAGCTAATGCACATGTTTGCTTCGGGGAGGAGATTGATTTCCGTAGCACGGAAGCATGTCTGTGCTGGGCACTTGTAATTGTTTGACAGTATCAGTATGAACGGGCTGGATGAGACCTTTCCGTCAACAAAAGAAAGCAGCTGAAATCTCTAGAGACAGAAAATGAAAGGACCAAAGTGACATTCTGTCTTCTCATTGTCACATGACAGAGGCCCACATTAAATTTTCACAAGATCATGCAGCTTTGCATTTTGTTTCTTTCCCCCTCCCTCCCACTTTCTCCACCTCTTCTCAACTCATGTTTGAAGTGTGCAACATTAAATTTTTATACCACGGCCACACCAGTGAGGAAATTGGCTTTTGCTTTACGTTATGTGAGCAGTCTGGTTGGGTGGCCCACTCCCACATAGCGATTACTCTCACAGAGTCGATATGCGCTTATTGCCCCCATCCATATCTATAGATTTCAGCCTAATTTCTTCCCCTGCGGCTAAGGCCACTATTGCGTTGCTTAGTCATGCTGCTGCTGTTCGTAGAGCCATGAAAGCTGATTTAAAAACTATACCTACAACAGCAAGGTCAGCCAAAGGACGGAAATTGGCATTCTTTCTATGCAATAATACAAAGGTATAAGCAGAGAGAGGGCTTTTGTGTTCAATACCAATTATGTATGCATTTCTTCTTGACATGCCTATTTCAGAGTAGAATTCAGTTAACTCTTAATATATTAACTTGAACTGCAACTCGAGCATGGTAAGAGGTACATCAATGGTGTACATTTTGCTGAAATTCTTTGACAAATATCATGCAGATTCTCTTCAGATGTCCAGTGACATTTAAATGAGCAGTCCTCATCATCTGTACGACAGAAAACAACTCAAAGAATACCAGTGCCATCATGCTAACTTTAGCCCTATATTCAGAGGAATCTTGACATTTAATTTGAGCATTCACATAAAAAGGTTAATGGCTTTGAATTACCCATTAGTGCTTTGGGCAAGCCAAGGAAACCTTCATGCCATCATGAAGTAATCTGGTGCTTTGAGCTCGAATAAAGCCAGCTTTATCCAGGGGTTACAGTTGATGTACCTTTGCTCAGAAGCTGAATGTTGAAAGCATGTACAGTAGTAGGACTTTAAATGGTGGAGAGACATGGTGTTTCATGTTGAGATGCTTCAGAATTTTTGTCACTTAGTGGGTGGTCAAATTTCTTTAATAGTTGCCTCATTAGAAAAGACATTATAGTCTTGTGAAAAAGGTCAAAATGTCTCTTTTCTTAACAATAAAAACCTCACTGAGATAAGCAAAGATTCATGCCGTGGGTCTCCCAGGCCAAATTACATGAACTTCGTGTTATATTTTCCCATAAAAAGTTAACAGCTCAAACATGAAGCACAGATGCCATTAGCATGAAATTTTGCATGCGTGATCTTTAGGTGGACGTTCATTGTAATGGTCCATTTGAAGGGTCTCATTAAAAAACATGGCCTCTCCAGCTATAAAAAGGGCTGTAAATGCTTGAGGACAAAAGGACAGTCAGGCCACCCTGTAGAGAAAGAGGGCTTGCAGGAATGCTATAGGCCATACCCAGCATCTTGTGCACTACTGGATGCTGACAATTGACTGGGAGTGATGTTCTGGTGCAGTATAGCTAACCTTGTGACATCTAAATACCATTTCACCCCGTTTAGATTCAGTGCTAGGCAGCACTAGCTGACCACCTCCTGCTGCTCTAAGAAACATGCCACATGAAACAATTTGAATTTAAGATCCCCATTTCATGATTACACCAAAATGAGCAAGAATAAACAACATAGAATATGAAGCTTGAATCTACATGCTACAACTTGATTATCACTGATCAGCTTATGCTGTTTTGGGCAGATTTCAATTCACATTTATTCAGCTACTCTTGCAACAACTTTACAATATGCACACCAGTCATCATCTCAAACTGTGTGTGAGAGTGAGCCACTGTGTGGGCTTTTTGCCAAACAACCTCATCAGTTCCTCAGCACTCAGCACAGTGTACGGACAGTATCAGGCTGGAAATTAAGTCTTTTTTTTTTACATGTGCAGCTTGTTACCTGGATCTCTCACACTCATACAACAGAAAGATAATTTGAGTGGTGTGGACATTAGGGAGGTAGTGGATAGGCAATTAGTTGTTCTCTACCTGTCACATTTATTTCAGCCAAGTCTGCACAACTTTGAGCTGAATCAGATGTGTTTTTGTAGGCATGGTTGCATTAGAGACACATGATCATCATGTCAAGCTGAAACATGGGTTTAGACATGAGTTAAAAATCAAAGTAAGGTTATCAGAAAAACGATAAATATCCACTCTGGTTATTGGCCAGGCTAATAATCATCCAAGCTCTAAAAGACCACAGCCCATAAAGTCTTTAATATCTCAAAGCAGGCACGTGCAAGCAATGTACAGCTTTTTTTTTAAACACTGACAATGAAAAATCAATTCTGTCCTAAAGATTAAATAAAAAGCACATTTTCTGCTGTATGTATCTCTCCCAGGGTAAATGCTTGATTATAATAACCTGGCATCTGATTAATGTTTTGAGAATTTAAAAATAGTTATTATTAATTACTATTAATAACCATTATTTAAATGAATATGCTACACGATTTTCTTCTGTTTTGATGTATGAGATCCTTTAGTGTTAGATAAATCATTTTTGACTGTTAATAATAAAATTTTCCCTTATGGGAACTACTAGTCCTTTTAGTCGTAGCTTGGAGGGGCCAGTGTAATCTACAACTGACTCCTGCCTTCTCCAGCATAAATCAGGTCCCATTTATATTGAGGCAATGTCATCTTTTACCTCCATTAGCAGTCCTGTACAGTCCTCTGCCTGTGAGCCAAACTGAAGAGTGTGTGGGTGTGGTCACGATGGAGAGTGTTTGTGGGCATGGCCATGATGAAGAGTGCAGTCGTGATGAAGAGTGTGGCTACATGGTCACGATGAAAAGGGCAGGTGGGTGTGATTCTGTGTGGGTGGGGTTACAATAAGCAATGCATAAAATACTGTCCAATCCCAGTGCAGGAGGAGGAATGCAGAGTTCAATTATTAGCATCTGTGTGTTATTTATTAGAAAACAGGGATGTGTTGCAGCACTGGAGGGATAGTTTTAATATGAATGGAATTTTTTGACACAAAGTGGTGATCTTTTGGAATATGTGTGTAATTATTGGTACATGTGTAGAACTGATTGGGTGGGATCATCGGGATATGGTTGTCTTATTGGAATGTGAACAAGATTGTCAGAGTATGATCATCTCGATTGTAAGAAACTGAGCACGATTGTCAGAATAAGTCTGGAATGTATTGGAAGATGTGGAATCTGACAAAAAAAATATGTGAACGCATTAGAAAATAATTTCTTTTGGTTTGCTTTTTGTGTTTTTTTGCTTTTTTGGGGGGGGGGTTACTTGAGACTGTAGAAAATGGCTTTGATTATTAGAATTTTTGTGACTTTTGTTGGAATATGTGTTCATTTTAACAGAATCTGAGCTTGTTGTTTATCAGAAAATGAGTGCCTTTGGTCTAAAAGTAAACTTACAGGATGAGAATACATTTCTCAAAATATGTGTGACATTTATTGGAATGTTAGTGGCATCTGTTGCATTGTGAGGGAAAACTTGTGAATATGAGTGTTTTTGATGAAATATGTGAGATTTATTTGAATATAGGTGAGATATGTCAGAAAACGGGTGGAACCTTGGGTGAGATGAGCAGAATATGTACCAGATCAGAACAGAATGTGGGTAGTATTAGAATAAGTGAGGGATTTCTTTTTAAAACATGTTGTCATAAATAGGGGGAGATTATTGGAATATGACCAGTATTTTTTGGAATGTGAGGGGAAATGATGAGGGATTATGAATGAGTTTGTCAAAAATTATGAGAAATGCATTGGAATTTGGGTGAGATTTGTAAGAATGTCTGAATTTGGGTGGAGATCTGCGTGAGATGGTTACAATAAGTGGTAGGTTGCTAGAAGGGAGCTTTATAGTAATACATGTGCAATTTGTCAGAAAGTGTGCAAAAGTATTAGAATACGTGTGAGTTTTTTTGGAAAACACTTAACGGGTGAAAATAGGTGAGATTATAGGATAATGAGTGGCATTTGTTGGAACTTGAGTAAAAATGAAGAGGGAATATGAATGTGTTTCTTGAAATATGGGTGAGATTTATTGGAATATGAAAGGGATTATCTGAAAATGGCTGGGAATATGTGTCAGTTTGTCAGAATATGGCTTGAGTTTATTAAAATACAGATGGGATTTGTCAGGATATGGGTAGAGCCATGCTGGGAGTAGTGCTTCTGATGTGCCACTTCACCCAGTAATGGCGGGCGTTTGAATAATGATGGCAGTAGATTCACTTACTGCTCCATCCAATGTTCATCATTTATGCCCATTAAGAGCCCCAACCTGCCAGTCAACCTCTGCATCTCTTCCATACTGACTGATATATGTCAGACACTGCCGTCATGTAACGAGCCCTTAACATGTAAAAACCGAGGCTGTAAATCTTCTACATTACAGCCCTCTATGTTCATGGGGGAACCGTGTGATGGTGTGACTCCCCTCACCCTGCTTGACAAGACCAGAGTGAACGGCACTTCATTTCATGCCGTCAGTGTTAATCTATGACCTCTCCCTTCCTCTCCCTGCACTGACTGCCAAGCACTCCCCCAGGACTTCCTGCTGTGAACCCGCCTGGTTTTGACAACTGCATTAGGTTACATGTGCCACGGCAAGCAGCACATTTTTTAAATGATGAAAACCACAGCAGGCATAGAAATCCAACTACAATCAAGTAGGTTTTAGATTTTTAGAGGGTCTTTTTCAGGTGTTAAGGAGATTCTAGTTGGATAGGTACTACATGCATCATGTTTTTGTTCTTTTTTATTTCATAATGTCCAACCTAAAGTCTATTCTAAAATTCTAAAATTTCTAAAATTTTTCTAAAATATTCTTAAAGTCTATTATATAGAGTCTATTTCAATCTGGAACTATTTCAACATGGAACTTTTATTTCACTGATACAACCTTAATACATTAAGCTGAGACACTTCTTGTATTTTTAATGCATTGTTGAGGAATAGGTCAAGTCTGAATTCATTTTCTATCCAGTCCCTCTACCTGACCAGTTTCAGTGGATTGCCCTTTTTTTTGTTAACCCACACACTGACCTACATATGAATCATTTAACCAGAGCAAAGCCATGTCATGTCAGGCATGAAGCAGGAAAGAAACTGGTGCAGATGAATCCAGATGATCAGGCTGGTGATTAGTTTACTAGTGATGCTGAATGCTGAGTAATGGTAACCCCTTATCTTTAGGCACTTTGCCGTATATCACAGTAAAGCATTTCTTTAATTTCTTTAATCTACTCAGTTTGATGAAACAGTTTGACAAGCATTTCTGCACTAACAAGTGATTCACAATCAAAATATAAAGAAATCAGCGATTGCGGCACTTTTTCAAAATACCATATCATCACTTCAGAGTTCTTCCTCTAAATCCATTAAAATAAACTAGAGTAAGAAGTGTGAAAGAACTTCATGTAGTTTTGTCAAGGATAAGCAAAGGAATGCTTTGTCATTTTGGCCTCTATGCAGGACAGTCTTCCCATCAACAGTGCAATTAAGAGTGAGGCTCCCCTGCAAACAGACTCTGGAATTAGGAGTGGAAATGAACAGTGGAACTGCCTGAAGGCCGAAGCATTTCACCTCTGATTATTTCATTTTCCGCCCAGCTGTTCAAACCATGACTTTATCAAAACAGACGGATAGATAATTACCTAGCGTTCCTCCCACATGGAGAAGAGGAGAATGTTTGTGCTGTGCAGCTCTCTGCAGATGTCTGTGGCTTTTAATGAGTCGCTTCACTGCAGTGACTGTATGTGAGGAGTGGGTGGATGGCACATTTGCGAGTAATGCCTTAAAGCAGAGTGCCATCTCTGTGAGTGCATTTTAAAATGCAGGGATACCATGAAGCAGAAAGTCTTGGCTTTCTGCTAACATATTTGCTAATATGTTGAACATGTCTGAACATTGCTGAAGTCAATGGATGGCACACTGATGCTGAAATCTGAACCTGACTGAGGCTTGATAAGAAATTATATCCCAGTCAGACTGGATGAAACATAACCAAACAGTTGGGTCCCATGTGGGGCATACATTTTTGTCAGGCTTAAATATGTCAGTCAGTCAGTCATTTTCTGCCGCTTGTCCCAAGCGGGGTCGCGGGGAGTGCTGGAGTCCATCCCAGCTCACACAGGGCGAAGGATGGGGGACACACCCTGGACAGGTCGCCAGCCTGTCGCAGGGCTTTAATATGGATAACTGATAAGCATTTTATGGCTTATTTTGATGATCTTATTATCAGTGATCTGATGACTGCTGTCCTTCCTGCTGCAAAAGTAAGATTATTGGACTGGAATGTCAGTTTTACTTGGTCTCTGTTTAGTGGTAGTTACGGTTAAGGTTAAGTTCACCCTCCAAACAGAAATACCTAGCGATTAAACATAACTGGCCATGACTATATTGGAATAAAAAATGTGTTAATATGCAATAAATAAGCAATACTGAAAATGCATGCTGTTGTGTTTTGATGGACTGGGGCTGAATTACCTGAATATCATTAAAATTTGGAATTTAGACCAGAATTTTAAGCCTAAAGCTTAAATCATAAGACCTTCATTTTGATAATATTCTGTAACACTTTGTCCTCTATCAAATATCCTTTCTTCCTTTCCATTGCAACAACAACAACAACAACAATGACGACGACGATGACAACAACAACAACAACAACAACAACAACAATAATAATAGCAAAGTGTGAGGTGACTGAATGTAGGTAATGTCACTGTTTTATAGGATGGGTTGACAGAAGAGCGCTTAGCTGAGAAGGTCATTTGTATGGCTGGAGTCTTAAACTGTCTTTTGTGCTACATAATGCTGTAGTTTAGTTATAGATCTGGTGATCCATAAAAACTAAGGGATGACCTTGTTTTGCTTCAGAACAAAAGAGACATTTTAAATATTTGTAAGTGTGTGTGTGTGTGTGCATGTGTCTGTGTGTGTGTGTGTGTGTGTGTGTGTGTGTGCATTGTGGGAATGGCCCTCCTCACTTGTTTGAGGCAGGGTTGCTTGGAAACTCGTACATGAGTGTGAGGAATTTCCTCCCGTTGCGACCTCCCACCTCCCTGTCCAGCAGCCTTTGGTGGAAATGTACGAGCAGTCATTAGATTCCCTGTTAATGTGCAAGGAGAAAAAAGAGATTTGTTTATGGGTGAAATTCTTTGTAATTCAGATCATACTATTTCTTTTGTACAGATGGTAATAAAGGGTAAAGTAAGTATAAACTGAAGGAAGCGTGAGAAAGGAGAAAGATTTTATCCTCTGAGATAATGCATTTGTTTTTAATGCACTGTTTTTGTATTTATACACTTGCTGACCAACAGACAACTGTGCTCTGTAGCCAATACACAGTCTGTTATAGCTTTTTTCTTTAATTCATGATATAAATGGCATTATGTGGGCAATTTGGAGTAAAGTTAAATAAAGTTATTTGAAATTCCAATTGTTCTACTGCTGATGTTATTTGTAGGTGAATACAGGCATGAACTGATTGAGAATTGAGCTTTGAGGTTGATAAGAAAGAAAGGTCTTGGCCTCTGAGATTAAGCCTTGTGATGTGTGGCTTTTGTATTAATGCATAAATGTGTTTACGCATAAGTATCTACATCTTCCTTCATTGCAGTGTTCTAGTGGCTGTAATGTGAATCGAACATGATCTAGCATGAGTAAAAGCGTGTGAAACTCTAATGCACTTTGAGGGTCTTTATTTCCGATGAGCTATTGGACAATATGAAGGCAGTCTTAAGCAAAGTTACTGATCTACTTTGCAGCAAGACCAAATCGCCACATTTATGCAGGCGGCCAAATTCGCCGGCAGCTATCTTCTCTCTTTGGGCTCCGAGAAGCAGGCTGTGTTTGAACTCTTCACATGCTTTTATATCTCATGATCCCTCCTGCTGTGTGTATATACTCTGAGGAGATAAACACACACTGACACATCTCCACGCATACACTCACAGTCATCTAAATAATCAGTCATAGACTCGCATCGTGCAATATGCACACACGTCACGTAACACTGATGATCGCGCCTGCGTTGCCACATTAATTATGCATACAGTCGCAACAGTGGCAGTTTGCACCGTACATAACCACTACTTTTTCCTTCCTGGACTAGGGAGCAGTGCAAAGGACTTGATTTCCCATGGGTACAATAGCATCTAAGCCTTGCAGCTTGCACAAAAAGCTCCAGGAGAAATAGTTATTTCTGTCATAAAGAGTGTATAGAAGCGGCAATTAAACTGGATGACATTTTCAAAGGTATAATTACATTGTTGTGATTGACTGGATCATATTGTTTATGTATGTTGTCCATTTGCACCTTGTTGCCAAAATAAAATGACTGGTGCTAATATTTCATTGCTCAAATACAACTAATTCCTTCCAATCCTAATCCAGTCCAGTTCTAAAAAAGAGCCTACATATCAAGACATAAAGATAAAGCAGCGATTAGATGTAAAGAGTGGTTTATTTCCTGCCATGAGGGAGAAAAGCTCTGGCCATTTGCTTTGGCGTTGTGGACCCTCGTATCTGCTCCGTTCCATCAGAATGCCATCATTCTAGAGATAAGCTATTCCCCTTAAACCCCTTATCAGCTAACAGGGAGAAATGTGTTAAATGAACTGTGCTGCCTGTTACTTGTTTGCTTGATGTTTTAATACAACGTCTGAAGTTGTAATCTGAAAGACAGGTGTGGAGAGTCAGGCAGCCCTTAAGTGCATTTAGCCTAGCGTGGAGATTCCATCTGAAATGCTGTTGTGTGGGTTTTAGCAATCGTGCATGCCTCATTGTGTTTGTTCCTACTAAAATAAAGGCTCCACTATTGACTCCACAGCCCACAGTACAGTAAGCTGCTATTGATTCTGCATGCACACACATCTGGTAGTATAATGACAGGCAGGGGTTTTCCAAGCATTGTTTGAAGCCAGTCCTAGATTAATAAATGTGGAAGCCTTTCATGCTCATATTAGTGCTCTAGCTGTTTGGGGCTCATTGAACCTGGAAATCTTGAAGGACATCACAATAATCATACATACAAGGGACACTTCTGTTGGTTCCATTTGACATGTTAGGGATTTGACAAGATGCATAGTCAAATGTTTTTCCATCATAACCCTATACAGAGAGGCTACACCAATCAACCGCATCAGTTACTAAAGAACACTGTTTTGTAAGGTTCTTTTTTGGGGAATTTAACTACTTTTACGTGCACCTAGAAAACAATCAACAGCCGCAGTAATATTTGGATCCCAATTCATTAGTCAGTTTGTTCACAATGGTCAGAATGGTCAATGGTCATTGGTGGTATGAGCTGCAGGCTTCACCTCAAAACTGTCCTCACTGTGCACGTTTTCCCAATGATTTCAGAATCATATTGGTATTGGGAGCAATTTGTTTTAAAAGAAAAAGATGCTTACATTCAATCAAAATGTTAAATCAGTTTTTAAAAATGAATGTATTGAGCTCTATGAGAGGAAAATGTGTAGGCGAGGATGGAATACATTCTTTCATTTTTCTCATTTTACCTTACATTTCATTTTTAAACTTTAATTATTTTTTCATTATTTTTTTAAGTACATGTGTTCCTAATTTCTGCATTTTAAAACTTACTGGAATATATAATGTCAGGTCAAGGCATCAAGAAAAATCTGGACCATCAAGGACAAACCTCTTCAATGAGGACTTTTATGTCTTTTATTAAGCTAAACAAAAAGGAACAAGTTGTTGATTTATGTCTATGTTATGTTTCTAGTTTGAGAGAGTTTGGAAACTACAAAAGCACTCTGAGTAAGAGTATCTGCCAAATTAAACACAAACGAAGCATCGGCCTACAGATCTCACGTTCCTGCATCCCTACATGTTCACACCTAAATGACAAGCTTTCTGCTGCAGCTTTTTTTTTTTTATTCATGAAGGACTGCAGAAATGTTCCAGTTTACCTCCAGTAACTCAGCCTCTGCTCTGCTCCTGTGCTGTTTGTACAGTGCCAGTGTAGATGAACTGATAAACAAACCTTCAAGATTTTGCATAATTATTGATTAATATGTATTAGTTCATTAATTTAAACTGGACTTTATAAGGAAATTATTTATATGCATTTGCATCTGCAATAGCTCTTTATATTATCAAGCGAGGTTTACTATAAAATATAAAAATATATAAAGTTTAATTTTTTTAATTGCATTGCTTTATGCACATCTTATATAAACTCCATAGAAACACATTACCATAGAATTATATAGAAGGAGATTTTCTGGAGCAGGTGCACGAGGGCTAAAAAGCTTCCCACCACTAGGATGTGGCGCTGGAGCTGGAGTGATACCTTTGAGATGAGTCAGAGTGGCACTTGTGATTCAGAACTAATCATCTCACATCAGTAGCTGACCTCACTAATGCTCTTGTGGCTGAATGCAATCAAATCCTATTAATACCCTTGATTTCAGATGAATGTGTCTAAAAGGTAATGAAAGCTTTTAGTATCAAATTAGCAAAGATGGCTTACTTTACTTAATGGTGACATTCTTTACCCAAGAGAAAGTAAAAAGGACAGGCTTTAAAGTGTTCCCAGAATATAAAAGCAATATACAGTAAAATAATGGACATTATCTTCTTTACTTCACTTTCCTTTATATCTCTACTAGTCCCCCTGTCGTGGACATCATATTTAATATATTATGTTTCTCAACCATCCAGTTTCCCTCTTCTTTTCTGCTTGTTACACCTTATTGCATTTTTAATGTCGTTTATTTTTGTTACACCAGCTGTGTGTGATCTGCAATGGATATACCAAGGGATTGTCTTTTCTGTTTGTTATTATTCCAACCATAAAGGTTGAAATTGCCTTTGATGCTGGAATGATGCGCAAAGATCTAAAATAAAAAGGATGCATTAAAAATGCATCAGATGCATTAAAACTAACATTATGAGTCTTTTTTTTTACATACAAAGAAGAAGGTACAAATATTTGTGTTGAACGGAAGGAGCAAAGTTATCAGAAAAATAAATCCTCAAGTAAAGTCTGGATATCAGAAAACTATACTTAAGTGCAGTAACAAGGCATCTCTGCTTATTACATCTGTTGCAATTTTCTTTTAAAGAGTCTAATCAATGTACATTTTGTAAACCTTTCTATAGAAAAAAAAAAACATGTGGAACAAACTGACATGTGCCACAAATGCCCTTAGAAAAGCATCCCAGTAGAATAGTGTGTTCTGGAGCGGCCTGATATAGAAAGTCTCCCATCAATCAGGTTCTAGAATAGAACTACAATGACACCTTTGCAGTTTTTTTCGCAGTGATCCAGATCCATCACCACATATTAGTACCTGACTTAATGCTCCTGTGGCTAAATGCAATCAAATCACATTAGTCCCTTGGTTGTAGAAAAATGTGGCTAACAAGTAATGGAAGCTTTTGACATCAAAAAGCTGCAATCAGACAAGTATTTACACAACATTAAAGACTAAAGTGGCCAGAAGCCTCCACTACTCGTTAGCCACATTGTTATAGTAGACCAAGTGTAAAACCAAAGAAGCAAACTTCAGGCACCAACCATGTTTTTGGCTACAGCAAAATCCTGTAAACCTAACTTTAATCAAACATTTAACATGTAGCACTCTGTCAGGGGGCATCAGTAACACTGTGGCTGTGTAATATTCCGTCAGATGTCTATATGGAGTGCATGTATAGGTGTGGAAGTTTAGACCGTTTTCCACTTCAAGCGCTCTTGCTAAACATAATCACATGTTAAATGCTTAAAACATGGCCTTTCCATACACATCTTATAGCTTATGTAAGCACCATTCGTGTTATGTAAGCATTCGAAGAAGCGACTGGTCGATGTGAGATGGCACAGTGCATGCACATGGAGCATCCACACCATTGCTCCTATACACATCCTCCCTAAGCCTCCAGCGGCATAAACCCAGTGTGAAGATCTTCCAGCATATAGGAGCTGCCATATAGTCTAGTGGGAAGAAATGATGCAATGTAAGCCACAGCAAGGAGGCAGATATGTGTAGGGGGGTATGATAAGAGCTGCATGCACTGAGAGCTGTGAACATCATGCAGGTACTGCTCTTAAATGTCACCCATGATTGATTGTGCTGCTTGGATTCATATGTGACACATGAGAGTTGCTACAAGAAGACAATACCCACAGAGACATTATACTTCACGCCATTTCTCACAAATTTGCAGTGCAGATTTACAGGGCAAATGGAAATACAATGTTATATTAGAGTATGGAATAATAATGTAATATGGTGGCTCAGTGTTGCAGTGGTTAGTGTTATGGCCTAAGAGAAAGAAGGTTATGGGCATGATTCCCAAGTGGTTTGTATTTTGGCATGGGTTTCCTGCTGCTAGTTTCCTTCTATACTCCAGCAGTACGTTGGGGGGTTGGAGATGGTAAATTGCCCCTGAGGTGAGACTGTGTCAGTGAGTGTGATTCTGTGTCCACCCTGCAAGGACTGGCAACCTATCTTGGGTGTTTCTGCAGCTTTCACCCAAGGAGTGCTTATATGATCTCCTGCAACCTTGGTTAGAATAACCATATAATGGATAATATAATAAAGGAGATTGTTGCTGCAGATACTTTATTAACATGATAATAGCTTTAAATTGCAACAAATACAACAAAACAATGGAAATACACACACCAGATAGGATTTTAAGGGTGGATTTTAGAATTTATGGTAGTAATTTTCTGGAGATTCCATTTTACACCATCAGCACAGCTTCATTAATGGTGCTAAATCAAATGAGTATAATCCGGGGTATTAATTCAAGATGTTCATTTCACTGAGTAATGAATTGTAAATCCCTTATGTGCCTACAAAGTAGTGGGGTTTACACACTCAGACAGTGTATTAACACAAATAGGCAGTTTTATATTTTATCTATTGTGTTGCCATGGTGACCTGTCCAAGATGTTTCTCAGCCTTTCGCCCTATAAGCGTTGGGATAGGCTCTAGCACCCCCACAACCCTGATTACGATAAGTGGCTAAGGTAATGGATGGCTGGCTGTTTCCACAGTGCTTAAATCATCATACCTCAGTTTAGCTTCATCACACTGATAAAAGTTGCAAAAGGCCATTTGATTTGATGTCGACTAATAAAAGAGGACAACTTATTGATGTCTCTGAGTCTACTGGGTCAAACTCATGTACAGCAGGATTACATAGAAGCTAAAGTAAAGCACGGCTGTAGTGAAATAAACACATTAGTGGATAAAATTGATCTCATCATATCACTCTGAAATACATTTGAAGGAGGCAGTGCTGCTGTTTTATGCACAGATTAGTTTTATCACTAAGCTCGGGAGAGAGGAAGCTTTTTATTCAAATAGGGCACATTCTTCACTGAGACACCCATAGACCTTGGAACTGACCTTAACTGATTTATGACGTGATCTCTTCTTTATGCTATATTATGCACTGTGAGTGTTTGTGTGTGTGTGTGTGTGTGTGTATGTGTGGGTGTTTTTGTATATTATAAGAGCAAAAAAGTTCTGAGAGATTCTTATTACACTTTATTACATTTTTCATTTTTTTCTGAAAGGCTTAAAACACCCAGGGATGCATAAGCCATTGTATTTTTTGGCGCCAGTCCCAAGCCCAGATAAATAGGGAGGGTTACATCTGGAAGGGCAGCTGTTGTAAAACCTTTGTCAAATCAATATGCAGACAACGAAACAGATTTCCATTCCAGATTGGTCGAGGCCCAGTTTAACAACAACCATCACCAGTACTGTTAGCCAACAGGGTGTAAAAAAGTAGACAGGAAAATACGGGACAGGAGTACAAGGACATAAAGCGCAGGGCGAAGAAAACAGTGTTGAAGGTTTAAGATAAGGTGTTTGGTGAATTGTATGAGAGGTTGGGAAATAAGGAGGGAGAAAAGGACCTTTAGCGATTAGGCCACAACAACACACCAGGCAAGTCATGACCAATGGCTCTGCCCTGACTCTCTGAGATCTATAACCTTTAGACTTACAAGGCATATCTGGTGACAAAATGGGTTCCAACCAGTCAGCATTCAGCATCACCACTAATCACCACCTGATCATCTGGAATCATCTGCATCTGATTCTTCACTGCTACTGCTCATAAGATAGACGGATTTGTTCTGTTTGGCTTAACAAATGAAAAAAATGATCTTCTGAAACTGGTGAATGAGAGCCAGAAGCGTGCCTGGAGAACTATTTCTTAACGATACACAAAAAATACAGGAAAGTCTGGCTCTTAGGAAGCAAATATTAAATGAGTGTCATCCTCTTCACAGTACTGTTTAGGGTCATTGAAAGATGTATGCGTCAAAATCTGTATGCAATGGTGTAGCTGACTGTTTGGCCTGTTCATGCAGCAGTGGAACATCACTGAGACTCTCTCTGGAAATCACGATGTCTGATGTGACGCCGGATAAAAGAACTGCACCTCGGGACACAATTAGATCACACATCCTGCCCATGCATTCTAGGCAAACAGAAAGGTCAATCAATATGTGGCTCGCTCAGGGAGCTAAAAAAGTGCCAATAAGCATTCAGCACTAAACAAAAATGTGGCACTTTTGGCACTATAGTATGCCATTCTGACTCTCACAAACTAAAGACATGCATTGTTGCATATAAATGATTTTGGCGGTAAACTGCATTTTCTGTCTTGTGTGCGTGCAATTATCAGGGTGGTGGTGGTCTAGTGGTAGGATACTTGCTTATGGACCAAGAGATCAGAAGTTCAAATCCCACCTCCAGCACCACCATCATTGGATTCCTGAACAAAACCCTTAACCCTGAGTTGCTCCAGGGGGGGCTGTCCCTGGATAAGAGCGTCTGTTAAAGTATCATGTTTTAAACATCACTATCCATTTGTTATAATGATGTCTTATTTTTTGTGATAAACAGGATCTCAGTGGAACACATGATTAAAAGCTGCTCATTCTTTATTGTCAACATGAAATCCATGTCTCTGGTGCATCATCCATTGCTTTGCAAGAATCTTGACTTTTGCCCATCTGTAAACCCCTTTCTGACATTTGACTGTCAGCCTGCATAAGAAGCAGGGAAACATTATATTAAACAAAAATATCATTCTACACCTCCCACCAGCTCCATTTATCAGTGCACCGGTATTCCCAACTTTGCCCTGTCACTCTCCCCACTGGATTTTTCCTCATCTTCTCTTTCATTTTTGGAGCGGGTGTGAAGCAGTCACTAAACAGTTAGTTTATGAATATGAATTAAGTATTTAGCATCAGGTCAACATTAAGAATACACATTAAGCAAAAACCCATCATGTTGCATAAATTACTGCATTGCATATGTTAAACATATGTATGTTTGAAGTGCCATCCTTTATCTGCCGCTTGTCCCAAACGGGGTCGCGGGGGAGTGCTGGTGTCCAACCCAGCGCACACAGGGCGAGGACATGTTTGAAGTGTTTTTGGCCTAATATCTGGCCCCCCTTGTAAAGATCATTTAAAAGGATAAGAAAAAAATCTACCATTTGATTAAGTAGCTGCATCTCACACTGGGAAAATGAGAAAAATCCATCCATTAATTGAAACTAATTAATTTCAAGAAACAAAGTAATCTTAGAAGAAATGAAAAAAAAATTTACTGAAAGGTAGATTTAAACAATTTTTTTAAATTAGTCTTTACAGGGGATGCCAATAATTGTGGCAGGTACTGCCTCCTCTTTCTGATCAACACATCTGCTTATCTCTAGTCTTTGCAAGTATATCCCCTCAACTATGTTTTGAATCATTATGTAAATAGTTTTTATGTATTTAGTGTAAAAAACATATTTAAACATATTTAGTCATGCCATTAGTTCAGCTTTGTACCATATCTGTATTAAATGAATGCATAAACATGGCTATTGTAAAGACAATAAGGACAGAAATTAAAAGAAAAGGAAAAAAACAAGTTTTTTCTGGATTTTAAATGAGTTTGTAGAAAGGTGGGACAGTTTTTAAAATATTTTTTAACAAACCCTATAGATTTTCCTCTATGATACTGTTTCTATGAGGGTTAGATTTACAGGGATGGAGTTTTTGATTTACAGGGCTTGTAATAGTTGATGAGAGCTAATGATACAATTCCACAGACTGGTCCACCAGATCCACCATCAGTGCTTAAGAAACACTAGAAACACACTGTGTTTATAACATTCTGGCATGAAGAGCTGGACTTTTAAGAGACATGAGTGGGTTAAACCCTTGCTGACATGCCCATGCTTATGCCTTTCTGGGAGATAAAACAGAAACACCAATGTGAGCAGACGTGCATATTGACTTCTGATGGTTTGGAGAAACTCAGCTTCTTGAACTGTTCTGAGACATTAGAAACCACCCATGCATTCGACAATTCATGAATGGAAAGTGCTAATGAGGGTAACAGCATTGTATGAAATTATGCTGGCTAAGAAAGTGGGGAAAGGACTTGTGGCAGCGGGAGTTTGAGACTTCATGCTTGATTTGACTTGAAACTTAAATCTTACATAAGATGTAATATTAAACTCTAACCAAATGACCCTGTGCTTTTGTTTGATGTTCCCCCTCTAATTTAATCATGTACAGTACTGTGCAAAAGTTTTTGGCAGGTGTGGAAAAATGCTATAAACAAAGAATGCTTTCAGAAATGGAAGTGTTCATCATTTATTTTCATCAATCAACAAAATGCAGTGAATGAACAAAAGAGAAATCTAAATCAAATCAATATTTGGGGCAGCGGTGGCCTAGCGGTTAGGGCGTTAGCCGCATGATCGGAGGATCAGGGATTCAAACCCCTTCCCAATAGGTTGCCCTGAGGTACTCTTGAGCAAGGTACCGTCCCCATCACTGCTCCCCGGGCGCTTTCAATAGCTGCCCACTGCTGCACGGGTTTGAGTGTGCATGGGTAAAATGCAGAGGTCCAATTTCGTTGTGGTTCATGTGTGCTGTGCCGTGACCTCACAATGACAAGGGTAGTCACTTTCACTTTCACTTTCTTTCACTTTTTTTTTTTTATTTGGTGTGACCACCCTTTGCCTTCAAAACAGCATCAATTCTTCTAGGTACACTTGCACACAGTTTTTGAAGGAACTCGGCTGGTAGGTTGTTCCAGACATGACTGTTTCAACCTCCGTGTGACATTTATACACAATAACCACATTTATCAACATGGTTATTGTGTATTCTGGATAGTCAAACAGAATTGACTATCAAACATTGTGGTTTCTAGCTTGAGCATAAGATGAGCTATATATTCAACAATTTCTTTAAATGCAGTAAAATGAAATCTTACAACATCCAGCAGCTTGGCCTCACAATAAAAATGTTCCAGGTTTGATTTCCAGCAGGGGCAGCCCTGATCCTTTCTGTATGAAGTTAACTTGTATCTTCTCATGTCTGCATGGGTTTCTTCTGGTCTCTGGTTTCTCCCACAGTCCAAAGACATGCACATGTCCCTGTACTGGGACAGACTACAATGTACCCATGACGTGGTTAGGATAAGTGGCTTTGATGATGGATGGATGGGAGCACCTGCATGGAACAGACAATGTTTACAATTAAGAGTGTTCCTACACAATGTTGTTCCGAAGACTTTATGTCCATTAAAAAAACTTACACACAGTGCCTTGACCACTACCACACAAGTCCCAGAGATCAAAAGAGTCCTGTTGCAAATTCAGACAGACCACAGATGTGAGTTCATGTTCCCTGAGTCTCCTAAGCAGAGTCTCTAAAATGGTGGAAACATTTGTCAGTTTCTCATTATCTCGTCTAAAAAGGACAGCCAGAGGCACCTAAACAGCCAGGCGAACGACGTGCCCAGTGAAGCCCTGCCTCAGGCTCCAGGATGAACGACGGAATCAGCCGTCAGCTGGAGACGTCTGTCAATGTGCTATAGATTTCACCCAGTGAGAGCGTGAAAGACAGATGTCTGTGGTCCCACAGCAGCCACTGTCTAATTCAGGCTCCCCTCCCTGAATTAATATTGATTTACTCATGATAACCATTGATGAAATATGTAAAATGCAGATTAGATGGTCTGATTTATTCAGAGACCCTCCTGTGCCCCTCTTTTCTTTTTTACAGAAGCTCAGCCTTTTAATTAGTACGGAAGAAATGGACCATACATTATGCACAAGAGTTCAACCCAGCCGTCAATCACCAAATCTTCTGGCACACATTAGATAGCGGGTCATTTTCAGAGTGTCTGAAGCCAAGACGTGTGTGTTACCTCTGCGCTTCAGGATTTTGACTCATCACAAATTTGTGCCCAACTTTTTAGGCTTCATAAGCACAGGCAGGGGAAAAGTTGAGCACGATCAGCCAAGTTGTCATAACATAGAACTTATGCTTTTTGCTGTGTTTACGAATGTCATATATCATGACGTCATGCTAATGTCATATTTTTCTCCAGTGAAACAAACCTTAGGCATCACACAAGAAAGCTTCAGAAAGCCTTAACAGTCAGACAGAAAACTAAAGCAAGGCTACATTCCTTGAGTAAAAAAAAGATAACTAAATGAAATGAAAGTTCCCATTCACATCTAATAATTCAGCAGTGCAGAGAATCAAGCTTTCTGCTGAGGTACATTATAACGCGATGGCTTTCACAGAACAGGGCTTCAGTGGAAGCAGAATGCAACTCATTCACCTGGCCTTGGACTCAATTCTGGATGGAGACAGACCCTGCTATTGTCTTTAAAGCACCACGGTGCACTTGCTCTTCCTCACAAAATGTCATACCACTGAAGTAATTGCTTATTTCATGGCAACCGCTCATTGACATTCTCTCTTTGCTTTCTCTAATGCATACATGTCAACCTTTTGTGGAGGAAACATCTATAGCAGAGCTGGCTATTCATTTCAACAAAAGAAACCTTGGTTCTGATGAAAGCTATGTATCTTCAGCACAGGAGAGGGCAAAGTTGCTTTGTTTTATATACATCACCAAATAAAAATTGATGTAGAATGATTACTTCCAACACAATTGGAAAAAAAAGAGTCCCAGCCATGCATGCACCTTTCAGTGGTTGTGTGTGAGAGAATGAAGGGATGTTAATAACCTTAGACGAGTTTTAAAAGTTAGCAGTGCGAAAGAGTACAATGATTCAATGGTTAATAACTCAGGTTGTAAGGATTATTCTTTCCATAGTTATGGCACAATTTCTTTTTTGTACCTTTCAAAACATCAATATAATTAGTTCTGTGTTCTTGACCACTCCCAGTGACAGTCTTCTGCTAATCTTAGTCCCTTGTCACTATGGGATATCAGCAGAGATGTAATTCCTCTATTGATTTCACACTGGAGATTAATGCCGACCTCCTCGGGGTGTCCCTGTTTGTGTATTGACAAGCAGTTAAATGGATGTGTTAGTCTTATCGCATGCTGAAGCCCTGGTCACCATACTAACCTCACCCCTCAACCAACTTCCGACAACTTGAGGGTGCAAAGCTCTACTTGTCAATAAACAAGCGGGCATGAAGCTTAAAATTACCCACAAGTGTAGCAGTTTAGGATCTTATACTGGACATTTCTGAGCATTTTCTAGCCATAAGAAACACCCTATTGGAGATAAAGTTGGGTTATTAAATTTGACAAGGTGTTTTATGGGTCCTCAAGAGTGGAAATCGTGTACTTACAAACAAAAATGGTTACTACTAAAATACTAAGAACGGTTTAAACCTTATTTATATTGTTTAAAAAAAGCGTAGCAGCTAGCAACAACTCAAAACTTGCTGAAATTTTCTTTTACATATTTTTCCTTCAGTTCATTTTGATTGTGCCAGTTGTGTTAGTTGGTATTTTATGCAGTGTAAAGATACAATAAAATAAAAAATTAAAAAATTAAGATTTTTTTTAAAAAAGGGACACCCAGCACCACGGGCCCCAGTGTCTTTGCACTTTTTCACACATCTTAAAAATGTTCAAAAATACAATGTGTTCACTATATTGTGCTATTTCTGGTGAGCAATGTCAAGGATCATGGTGATTTCTTTAGAACTTATAATATCACCATGCATGTTACAGATTAATAAGCAAACCATTTTAACTTGACAAAATCATTAACGATAATCACAGATTGTGTTTACCACTAATGGATTTTGTTAGGTTCCTGGGTAGTCAACATAGAAAGGGTTCATTTTGAACTTAATATCAGCTTTCATATCATGCTGGCATTACCTGAACAGTGTTTGCATTGATATAAAAAGTGATTTTACTGTTTCAGTGTCCCACATTAATATGCCTACTGCAACTTACTAATCTTTATATGCATTAACTTGAAGGCTAAGACACTCACACACTGGGTCATAGTGCAGGTATAACATAACAACTGAATATAAACTGTTAGTTCTTGTAAATCTCTGCAGAATGCTACCACCAAAAAGCAACGGCCGTGTCTTTTAAGAGGCAGCCGGCCCTCACTTTGCTCATTATCCTTCTAACGTGTCGAAGGCAGCAGGAACAATGTCCTTCATAATTTATAGCAATGATACCCATGGCTTCACTTTATTCATTTTAACAAAGCTGCATCTATTATGCATGGGATTTATTTCAGGTCAGAAAATGAATTATACCTTTTTTTTTTTGTTTCGGTGGACTGCCGTGCCGTCTCAGATTCATCTGCTTGTGATGATAGAGTGGATGATACAGAGGCTAGTGGATAATGATGTCCATCTCAGAATGGTACGGTAATAGGGAACAAAAAAAAAAAATGGACAATTCATTACGTCTCCTGGCTCATTTGAGACAGCAATTAGTGCACATAACCCTGACATGGATGCCTTTGTCTCTGGCTTAAGCTGATAGTTTCATTAGAAACTCTCTCAAGTCAGTCGTTACCATTGTGTTTTAACTTGTTATGAAGTTTGAATGAGCATGAGCTTACATTAGCGAAGGATCATACTTTAAAATTGTGTTTTTCAGTAGAGCCTGACAGCTGACAAGACTTTGGTTCGACCTTTATACTGGGCTACTCTGCCATCTTCACACTTAAACAACAATGTTAAACATCTGTCCTTACTTAGACTCTATCACTAACAGATTTATAATCTCTCTTTTTCTCAATCTTTCTTTAATAAGTTGTGAATTGACCTCTCCACTCTCTACCCACACGTTATGACATCTTAACTTGCAGAGTTGGAGAAAAATTGGCAAATATCCATTTCAGTGTAACTAGAAAATGTACTACATTCAAATAAATATAGAGAGTGTTAATTATTTTGTATATTTTTTCATGTGCCTGCACTTCCACTGGTCCGCTGGTGCTTCATGAAATTCTCTTGTGGAGCTGTGTATTTAGATTTTCATTGATTTATTGATGTTGTTTTGTTTTCTTTATGCTCACGGTATGCTAGTTCAAACTACTGTATGTTGAAAAAAAATGGTGAAAATAAAAAACATGCTAAAGAATGAGACTGGTTTCATTCTACTAAATTATGTTGAATGAAACAATGTAAAAAAAAGGAAATTAAATAATTAGGTTAGATAATCAAATGCAATTGCACAACTTAATTTAAATCTCATTAAAACAATTACTTCTGCTTTGTTCTGCTTTTTCAATGTGCTGCGTTATCTGTGCCTGATTATTGAAACATTCTGCAACTTTGACTAGAAGGAAACCAAAATGATTGGCAATAACTGTTAATAACTTGTGGGTCAGAGTTAAGGAGCAGTCTCCGTTGCTATTGTTTATCATAAACCTAGTATTTATGAGAAATAATGTCCCTATTTTAAACATGGCATTGCTGAAAAAAAAATTAAACTGATTAAACTGTTTATTATCAAAAATTCCAATTCATTTTTAATCTAAAACAATACTGATAATGTATTAAATGATCCCTGATGTTATCACATCCTTCCTGGAAAAGGAAGCAATTTCAGCAGGCCAATAACCCCTATCAACTGAATGGAACTTTTGTAGGCTTATGTATCATTTTGTTTTTATCTCCTGCTCATTTACACGCCTAGAGAATAAACTGAGTTCTGAGACAAAGGTCTGTTCTGGGATCAGCTGGTAGAACAATAGTTTCCTTTATACCTCTTTCTGTAGAGGAATGACTCTTTGACAGGCAGCCATCTATGTTTTGTTTCTTCCAGACTTCATGCATTAACAGCTTTGTTTGTTAATTAGATTAATTTTGACAGAGAAATGTTGATCCAAACAATAGATAGATAGATAGATAGATAGATAGATAGATAGATAGATAGATAGATAGATAGATAGATAGATAGATAGATGGGGAATGAAAATGAGAGAATTCATTATTTGAATGGTGACCTAGATTTGTTGTTTAATCTATCTATTTTATACTATCTGTATAAATCTATCTGTTTTATACTCTTTCTTCAGCCCTATATCCATGCTGTTCTCTGTGCACAGGCTGCATGTGCTGCGTGTGCTTCTGCAGTTCTCTCTGCTGCTTAAACACAAGCGTCAGAGGGTTCATACAGATCCTATACATGTCTCCTTTGTGAAAAAAATGCTGTTTGTGTGTTATGCAAAGTGACTGAAGTAGGTTAATTCTCCTTCTTTGGCTGTGCGCTTCTCTTGTTAAAGGGAATATCGGAAGTGTCAATATCGACCACCCTCTTCTCAGATCAAACTGCTTTCCTGGCTGACGAGCACAGCTCTTTCAGCAGGAACAGTGACCTTATCAATGCAAAGCAGTGTGATTATAGTTTAGGTCCGCAGCTCAGCTTCCCCACACATGCTATGTTCCCGTTTCTCTTCATTATGGCCTCATTATGGCCATTATGGCTTTTGTTTTGTTTAAAAATATCTTCATACAAAGATTTCAAGAAAGATGAAACGGTTTAACATGGTTTTGATGTTGTCATGTTCTTTTAAAGGACACCTAAATGTTGCATCAGCAAGTGTATAGACATCTGTTTGTCAGTGCTCAGACATCTGGATCTTCTGTTGTCACTAAGTCTATCAGTGACGTCATCATCTCCAAAATCCCTATCAACCAGAGAAACCAGAAACTGTCCAGAAATCATGGATTATAACCAATGTCAAAGCACTGCTCATCATGTGATGCTAACTTCAGATCCCATGACAAGGCAGCCCCTGAGACCCAAGAACTGAACTGTCCAGTTGCATCAAGAAAGTGAAGCATACGGGCAGAAAATCCACTGCTATCCCCAGAACACAAAAGATAGGATAAATGTGGCAGGGCAGCAAGACTAGACTACAAGCCCTGACCTCAGGACTGGGGCATTGATGCCTCCCTCCCAGACATACTTGACGACTTCTATGCATGATTGAAAAACTGAATGACAATCCTCCAAGGAAGATCATTCACTCCAATGACAACCATGCTCCAAGCCTGTGCTCAGCCGATTTACAAAGAACTCTATCAAGAGTAAACCCATATCACACTGCTGGACCTGATGGCATTCCTGGTCATGTGCTCAGGGAGTCCTCTGAACAGCAAGCAGATATCTTCACAGACATATTTCATGCCTCTGTAGGCCTGGCAATTGTCCTCAATTGCTTCAAAGCTACTACCATTGTCCTGTTTCCAGATGACAGAACTTCTCCCACACCTTCACACTGAGCACAGGTTCAGTCCTCTCTTGTTTACTTGACTCATGACTGCATGGCTATGTACATCTCCAACAGCATTATAAAGTAAGCAGACGACCCCTTTGTAGAATACCCCTTCAAGGATGGTGAATAATTAGCATACACAATGGTAGCAGCTTTCTGGCTGGTGCAACCCAACAATTTGTCCCCATTCTACATCACGGGCTTAGCAGTGGAAAAAGTCAAGCGCATCAAATTCCATGATGTTCACCTGGGCTCTAAATGTCTCCTCCACGACCAAGAAAGCACAACAGCAGCTCTAAGTTCTGTGAAGACTGAGGGCCAGACTCCCTCCTCCCATCCTCACAAACTTCAAGCAACCATAGACAGTGTTCTGACAATCCCCATCACTGTTTAGTGTGGGAACTGCAAAGTGACAGATCACAAGAACCTGCACTGGGTAGTGCACACTGCTGAGAAGATCATTGAGACCTCTCTGACTTCCATCCAAGACACCTTCAATAAATGCTGTAGCCACAAGGCTGCCAGCATTGCAGAAGGAGTGTACAGACAAACTCAGCCAGACTTGGCAGCAGTGTCCCCCCAAGCTGTTTGCCTACTGAACAGCCTTCAGCTCCCTCCACTCACCCAGAGGTATAACTCCGTTGTACCACTGTTTTGTCTCCCACACTTAAACTTTATGTTTTCAGATGTCTGTATAGTTTCCTCTTCTACATAATCTCCAAAGTCTCTTCTGAAATCAAGGGTATCAACAGAGAATTTGTCTCACAATAGCCACAAGAACAGTCTCTCCTCTTCTAGAAATGTTTTACAATAGATGTTGAAATATTGCTCTGAGGATTTGATTCTATAAATCCACAAGAGTAAGCAAGGTCGGTATCTGATAGATCATTAGTACTAGACCACAAACACCAACTCATCTCAAAGGCACTAAATGGAGCATCATCACTCAGAGAATGCAGTCCCACAGCTCAGTGCAAGCAGACACTCGGTTTGTTGCATGGTGCCCTAGGCTATACAGCTGCTCCAGAGCTTCCAATTATATTGGCAATGCTTTCCTACAAAGATTATGCAAAAAGTAATGGGTGCGCTATAAAGCAGAATGAACCAGAAAGTCTGTCTGTATACATTTGGACATGTTACATGTCCTATTAATATTACCTGTTACGTAGTAGGAGGTTACCAATTTAAAATGAAGGGGGTGGACATTTGGACATACAGCATATTTTTCTACAATATTGTGAAGTATTCTAGTAATAAAAGAGTAGTAAAATATTCAAAGTAATTGTAAGAGCTCACATGACTGCTGATTTTAACATCTGTTGATGTTACTGGGTTACGAATTGCAGTTATGCCAGGTTGAACACTTTGAAAAAACTGAGCATATGGCACATGCCCAACTTGTTCTTACTAATGAGACACTGTGCAATATTGCAGCATCTGTAGTGTTCAAGGATACTTTTCACTGAGCTCAAGATATCTCACAAGAACTAAGTAATGAAAAACATTAAACATGTCAATGTCTGTGGGCACACTTCATGAACCTTCTTGAGACTATCAGAGGAGAAGGCTGTTTTTGAGAAATAAAATACATTGTAATATGTTTTGTAGTAAAAATATATATCCAGTGTTTTAGCGAGAGAAGGGTTCTAGCCAGTCAGAAATGGAAAACTGCCACAGCTCTATGGTAGGATCTATACCGACAATATAGACATTGGTAGTAAGACTTGAACTTGTAGCAATAAAGCTTAACCAAAAGTGGTGATGAGGTGACAAGGTGTATTTTGATAACATAACTATTAATTGCCACTGAAAATGAAGATAATAAATGATGCTGAATGGAATGTTAATACATATCCAATCCTCAATCCAAAATCAAAAGTTCATCCTATACCTAACACATCTTTAGATAATCTATCTTAGAGCATCCAAAAATGGACTTCTTTAAAACATGTTCTTTTCATATGCAATCATGAGGGTAAATTTTCAGTTTACAATCAAAGCTAATGACAGCACCTTTAATAGAGAATTGGGCTCTGTTATACTTCAGTTGTAATGCGGGGTGGTGATGGTCTGGAGCTTACGGTACTTACCAAGAGGTCACAGGTTCAAATCAAGCCTCCAGCACCACCACCTTTGGGTTCATGAGCAAAACCCTTAACCCTGAGTTGCTCCAGGGGGACTGTCCCTGTAATCAGGAATTGTAAGTCACTCTGGATAAGAGCATCTGCTAAATGCCGTTGATGTAAATGTAATGTCCAGTTTTTTTTAAACTGAATTAAAGTTTAAACTGAAGGGAAAATATATGTCACTTGTTAATATTACATATAAACAGGTTTGCTGTTCTTTTCATGCCGTCAAAAGGCAGCAATACAAAAAGTCAATACTGCATTTTTTTAGTCCTTACATTCTGGAGCAAAAAAATGCCTAAAAGCTGGTTAATCTGAATGTGCTGGCCAGTTTCAGTCCTGCAAGAACGTGTTGCATTGGACAATTTATAAAACGCTCCCAACAAATCTCTGTGTAAACCTGGCTGCAATACAATACTTACCATTTATATACAATACGATATTTACTTACATTCTGAAAATTCTCTCATCGTTTATTGCCCATATTGACCCTTAAATATGCATATGGCACATTTTATTTGTGAATAATAATTGCTTATAATAACCTATTGTCACTGACTGGATAGAAATATAGAAGCTAAAGCTTTATTCAAGCCTCATTAAACAGTGATCCATGTAAAATAATACAGCAGCATCATTCTCATGCCACTGGATAGGTCAGTATTTTTGTGTATTTTAAGGATAACAGTTCCTGCACATTCCTCAGTAAGTCTTGTTAAATACTTAAGGTGTTTGCTAAGCAAACGAGCAAACAGTGTGTAGGCAATCATAGGCTGTCTCTATTCTCCATTTCCTTCTCAGGCTGATTTTGTGCTCATTTCATGGGACTTTCTAAAAACTGCAATTATTTAGGATTAGACTGTCCATTCTCACAGAACTCCAGAGGCTATAGCCTGCGGTATCCTCGTTTGTGTTTATTTAATCTCATTGTTTGTTCTAATTACACCCATTTCTCATTTCATAGCCCCTTTATCTGATTAGTGCTGGAGCCTGTCCCAGCTCTGAGAAGGTGAAATGTGGGGTAACACCCTGGACAGGTTGCCAGACCTTCACAGGGCAGAAACCCACACCACTCACACTCACACACAATTTATCACCAATCCACCTGACATGCATGGCTTTGGAAATTGCAGCATGTGGAGGAATCCCACGCAGACATGGCATACTGCACACAGAAAGGACCTGGGATGTCCCACCTGGGAATTGAACCCAGGACCTTCTTGCTGTGAAGCCACAGCTTTTCCTACTAATGACAGATACAAAATAAACTGAGATATGACGAAAGACATCTACAGCCATATCATTTATATCCTGTTTCCAGTTAGCCAACTTAGCCACACACCAGACCTTTCCTGTTTGATGTTTTTTTTTGTGTTAACTGATTATGTGGTGCTTAACATTGTTTGATCTGCATCATACTGTTACTACGCTCACTTCTCTTGCTGTGTCTTCAGTTTATTAAGTGGGAATATTAGCCTGTCTGCTGATGAGTTCCTTGTTACAATTACTAAGCTATAATCAATCAGTCAGTGTTTTGGAGCAGGTTTTAGCAATGGCATGATTAGGGTTGGCCTGAGGGATGATTTATTCATTATTTAGCCACTCAGAGAGAGATGACTGAGATGTACCCTGTGGTCATGTTCATCAGAAGTCTTAGCAGTAATTTGGCATGTTTTGCTGCTCTGGTTCATATGCCCATACTGCTGCTCACTAATCATCACATCTTTTCTTGACTGAGCTTCCAATACTCTTTCTGTACAACTCAAGCATCCTCTCACTTCCCAGGATCTCCTAATCACCCCTAAACTTCCACAGGTATGTCACCTAGACCGACAGCCTAGACGTTCCATTCTCCATCCTCTTCATTGCTGTCCTTACTTCCACCTTGCTAATATGCTGCACTTCTTTGTTCAATATGCTCACATCATCCAACCTTTTCTCTCTCTCTCTCACTCTCGCTCTCTCTCTCTTTTCATTCATCAGCCCCTCAAAGTATTCCTTCCATCTGCTCACCACACTCTGGAGTATGTTTCCATTTCTATCCTCTATCACCCTGACCTTCTGCACGCCTTTCACAGCTCTGTCTCTCCGTCTAGCCAATTGGTAAAGGTGCTTTTCTCCCTCCTTACTGTCCAACCTCTCATACAATTCACCAAACACCTTATCTCTAGCCTTCACCAGCATTTTCTTCGGTCTGCGCCTCATCTCCTTATACTCCTCTCTATTTTTTTTATCTCTCTGACTCTCATACTTCTTCATCACATTCCTCTGTACACTCTCGTGAACATCATCATTCTCCCATCATGTTTCCATATTTTCCTCCTTTCCAGATGTTACACCAGTCACCTTTCTAGCTGTCACCCTTGCCCAGGAATCTAGTAACTCTTCATCACCCCCAGTGCCTGTCTTGACTCCACTTTGAGCTCCATACAGTTTTCCTGCTTTAGAACTAAGAACTATACTGGCTTCTGCATCCCTAGTGGCTGGGTTATCTCTGTACCCTGGTCTTAGATAGAAGTTAGTTTAAACCCATAGTCTACTGCTTTGTGGAACTCAGTGATTCTGTTTAGATCTGTTCAGGCCAGAGGCACTCATTATTTTCTGTTAAGTTCTATGAAGCTTTAAGGCCATAGATTTTTGGTGGCAAGTCTCTTCAGCTTGTGAGCATTGTTGCCTTTGGCCTATTAAGCTTTGCTGAGTTTGGCCTACAGTTCAGTTACTGACTTTTAACTTCTTCAGAATTCTGCTACACTTGTCAAGATGAATGTGACTGAAAGGGTGATGTTCTTTAGAAACTAGTTTTGGCTCCACGAAGAACTCAATGGTTGGCTCTTGAAAGAATGAAGTGAGCAAATGCGAAGGACTGTTTTTAAAATTGAAAACACCTTTATTTTTAAAAGTGGAGCTGCCTCACATCCCTTTGAAAACTCAAAGGTTACCCCTGTGACATAGCTACACTCCTTGTAGATAAATAAAGTTAAAATATAGAAGTGTTCACTAACTGAAATGACTGGAAAAGACAGGCAATTGAGTTTTATGGGATTTTTCTTTTATAAAGTCATTGTGCTACAGAAGTTAATGGTACATTTTACACTATCCACAGCCTCTGTAATTCAGTGAACCCTCTGGTAAGCTATTTCATGGTTGAAGAAGGGCATTTTTATAAATTGATAATGCCTTGTGTGGTGTTGCGTGTTGTGGGACAGAAGATGGGAAGCATCAGGTTGGGACATTAGAAAACAGTGCAGCACTTCGTCCCCTAAGGATGCTGTCTGAAGAGGTGGCTAACCCATAAATCAGCTGGCCTGCATGATACGGCCTTGCAATCCCTGCCTCTTCCACAGTTCTTTGTTGCAGAGGCTGTTTACAAGCCTATTCTACCTGACATCTAACTAAATCTCACTGCTATCTTTACAGATTGGATATTAAGTTAATTGAGTGGCAAAGAAGATAAGAAATGCACTCACTACTTATGTCTCAATCTATTTATGAATGTTGATCAAATATACTTTCTATTGTGTTTATGAAAAAACCTTTATTGGAAACCTCTTTTTAAAAATAAAAAAAAAAGCATTTATTTACAAAGTTAGTGTCACAGGACACATTTACTTAATCTAATTTGTACAACAATCAAACAAATGAACACAAGGAGAATGGAGGAGAGGTGCAGTTAGATTGAGAAGGAGAAAAATTATTTTAATGGAATTCTGAGCCTTTTCAGCACTTACAGAGAAAGATGTGCAGAAAAAACAACAGTCGTTATAAGGGAAAATTATTTTAAATGCCATGATAATGATTGCAATGAATAATATAAGCATTTAAGATGATAATAATGATAATAATGACGATGATTAAAATAATAATAATAATAATAATAATAATAATAATAATAATAATAAAATAAAACAAATAATAATAACAAGGGAAGCACAACCAAAGGTACACAAGTGATGAAAGTTATGAAGTTGGAGATTTTAAATTAAATTTTTGGAAATTTTAGGAATTAATAAAGCAATAAAAAAAAAAAAAAACAATTATATATATATATGTGTGTGTGTGTGCATTAAATCTTTTTTTACTTGCATAAAATCTGCACAAAATCAATGACAAACAATTGACCTATAAAAGTTAAGTTTAGCCACTTTTTAATAATATTGGCAAAACTTCCATAATATTAGCAAAATCTTTTTTGAGTTTAGATTTGTTTGAGTTTATCATCAGCAATCAGCACTACAATTACCCTTTTGGTTGAATGTGGTTGTCGCCACCTCTTGTATAAAACTTGTCCAAGTTACGAAAGAAAAAATCTGCAGCATGACCTGCTACCAGGAGTTCTGAGGAACAATGCTTTGCATTCTCTTCTGCTTGGTCTTTTTGACTCAACCTTCAACAGGTCTTTATAAACAGCATGAAATGCAACAGTTGGTTGTCAACGTGATTAACTTCCTACATTCTCTCTGCCTTCATTTCGAATGACGCACACTGATGAAACCCTATTTACATAGCAAATGAGAGGCTTAAGTCACTCCGTAAAGGATGCTGTCAGAGAACGGTTCCTGACTGATTCAGTGTTTGCTCATGATATTGCCTTTGATTTTTCTACCCTCATATATTGACACAAACCCACTGATATGAATCACTGTAATGCTCCCACCTCGGTTATTATGTCCAAGGGCACCGATATGGAGATCAATATAAGTTCTTTCTGTAAAATGATCAAAGTATTTGGAAATCAAAAAAGATGTTACAGCTAGGGAATGACCTGTACTATTGTACATGGTGAAAACGATATGGTACTAAAGGCAGAACAAGATACTGCAGTATAGCCTGTAAATGAAAATGACGACTATGTAGTTGTTATAAAAGTACATGGGCAAATATATTAACAATAAAATCTTTGTGGTACATACCAATGGACATACCAGCTGACCTAAATGTGAAATAGTGAATAGTGTGGGTGGTGGTGGTCTAGTGGTAGGGTACTTGTCTATGGCTCAAGAGGTCCCAGGTTCAAATCCCACCTCTGGCACTACCACCACTGAGGGCAAGACCCTTAACCCTGAGTTGCTCCAGGGGGACTGTCCTTCTAATTAGGACATGGAAGTCGCTCTGGATAAGAGTGTCTGCTAAATGCCAAGAATGTAAATTTGAACAGTCCTGAGCATCTTCATTAGCTTTTCAGAAAACTGAATTAATGTCATTAAAGTTAATGCATTAAAACCTTTTGCTGATAGCGGCATTTTTCCTGGCACACAAGAGGGTGAGGGTCATCTCTGCTAATCATTCATGGGTAATGTAAAGGCTGTCTTTTAACTACCCCAATCAATGGCATCATGTGATCTCTTTGCAGAATACATGTTCAGATGAAATAGAATATCGCTGGCTTGTTCATGTTCTATATATGTCATTTATAGTACATGCTTCATCTCAGTCACATGAAGAGACACCTCATCTTTTTCAGACTGCTGTGAACTAATGTCATTGGACAGCTTAACACGCAAGCAGGGAGAGCCTTAACTGCCAATTCTATTTCGTGAACTAACAGAAACTCCCATCGTTTAGCACCACACTGGAAGGTGGGGAGATAGTTAGGGTCATCCTGCCCACCCAGAGAAAGCAAAGCTCATTACAAACTCTTGGACACTCAACCAAAGGTGGCAGGTGTATTATCAGGAACTTTGTGCTTAGTGTATTTTTAAAGCATATTCAAAATCACTTAAAATAAAACTGTGATGGTAAGATTTACTGTGCACTGAATAAGTGAATTATGATCAGATCATATCATATGAAAGCTCCATTTCTAAACCGGTCAAGTTGGGCAACCATTTAACAATCTCATTTTGGCTCACAGGGTGGCGCAGTGGGTTGCACTGTCACCTGATCAATTCTCAGCTGGGGCAACCTCGGTCCATTCCATTTGGGGTTTGCATTTTCTCCAGTTTCCTCCCACAGTCCATGTTGAGATTTGCTTGTGTCTGTCCCTCAGTGGACAATTTTGCCTTAGCACTGGGATAGGATCCAGCACCCACAGCCACTTTAATCAGAATAAGCCACTCAGATACTGGATTGATTGATTTTGTTTTACACTAATGATAAGAGCTGTGCAAATGAATAGGTGCTCAAAAGAAAAAAAATATTCAGTATTCCCTGCTGAACTACAAAGACATTACATTGTAATCCTGCAGTGGGACAGCAGGCAATGAAGGTCCTGGATTGGATTCCCCAGATGGCCTGGGTCCTTCACTTTGTAGAGTTTGCACGTGTCTGTGTAGGTTTCCTACAGTATTTTACTTCCTCCCACAGTCCAAAGACATTCGTATCAGGGGCATTGTAGATGCTAAATTGCCCCCTAGTTGAGAGTGTGTGTGTTTGTTTGTGGATGTGGTGTGGACATGTTGGAGTAGTGACCTATCCAGGGTCTTTTCACGCTATGTACAGTTTGATGGGCTCCAGCACCACCTGTGAACCTAGTCAGAATAAGCAGCTGAGATAATGAATGAAAAATATTTTCATAGTTAATAATCATGGCCCCAGTGAAAATAACTAAAGCCTTTCAGACTAGATCACCACTGTAGCACCAACATGTAATTAGCAGTGGTTTATCCTAATTCGCACTATAGCAACATGTGGATAATAATATATAATTAAATAAGATAAATAACAATACATTTTGCCTGCAATGAAAACAAGTTTCTGTTAGTAATTGATGGCAAATCCTTTAGTATGTTGTGAGTTTGTTTGGTCTTGTCAGTGTCTGTGTGGGTTTCCTCAAAGTGCTCTGGTTTCTTCCCACAGTCTAAGTCATGCTCATTAGGTGGCCTGGAGAAGCTAAATTGTCCCCTAGGTGCATTTGCATGTGCATGTTTCTCTGTGTGTCTCCTCTGGGATGTACTGGGGACCTGTCTGCCTTTTTCCCTATGGGCCCTGGGATAGGCTCCAGCCCCTTTCATGACCCAGGTTAGGAAAACCGGCTCAGAAAATCCATAATATATGGATATATGGATGGAAGGATGGATGGTTAGATGGATGGATGGATGGATGGATGGACGGAAGGATTGGTGGGTGGATGGGTGGATGGACTGATGGATAGGTGGACTGATGGATGGTTGGATAGATGGATGTATGGATGTTTGTTCTCATGGCATATAAGTATAGTAGTATCCATATATAGTGGTATAGTATAGATATAGTATAGTATAGTAACCATATATAGTGGTAGTGTACCTGCCTAAGGACCTCTGGGTCTAAGAGGTCCCCGGTTCGAATCCCACCTCTAGCACTACCATCACTTGGTCCCTGAGCAAGACCCTTAACCCTGAGTTGCTCCAGGGGGATTGTCCCTGTAATTAGGACATGTAAGTTCCCCTGGATAAGAGCGTCTGCTAAATGCCGTAAATGTAAATGTAAATGTGTGGGTAGATGGGTGGATGGGTGGATGAGCAGATGGGTGGATGGATGGATGGATGGATGTTTGTACTCATGGCATATCATTTATTGAAACTGGCCTAAGCTGGAAATGAAACTCACATTTGAACATTCAGATGTAGTTGACTAGATTGTTGGCTTTATATCTGGTCTGAAAAAATTAATAATAGTTTATTAATTACACTTAATATTAACAGACCTTTAAAATTCTCTGGATAGTGGAACAAACAAGCCTGAAAAGGGCTTCAGGCAAGCCTAAAAAAGCTTAGTGGACGTCAAGGACCAGGTGCTCAAGCCACTGCCCCTGAATATGTATGTGAGTGATATCTGCCCACATTCATCCAACATGTTTCATTGCTCAGGGCAGGAGAATTGATGGTTGCTATGCTAAGTGTTATCTTGGAATATTTGATAAGAAATTCACTATATGTGTTTAGTTCGGACCAGATGCCCTTCCTCCATCATACAGTATGCAGTGCACATGTGCATTTGGATTTATTTCTGTAATGTTCCTGCTTGTGGAGCTGACCCTGTCAGTTGTCCTCCATAGAGCACATTGTTGATTCATAAGCCTCTCTGTCCTCCATATTGAATCATGACATGGCCTGAAGCGGGCTGGAATCAATGCTCCGAGAAATATCCCACTTACGTGCAATTCACTCTCAGTGTGCACAGCAAGGACTTACGTGTGTGTGCTTTTAGTGTGTGGGTCCAAGGATGCCTTCCACTCTTGAAATCAGAACCGTGTGCTAATATATTATACATTATGCATATTATAATATGACATTAATGTCGTATTATCCTATAATGTACAGTGCAAAGAAAAAGCATTTGCTCCTGATCTCCTCTACTTTTGAATATGTGGTTCTACAACTTCATATGAAATAAGACAAGGAGAGCATGAAGGAAACAGTTCTAAAAGGATTAGTTCTTATTCTGAAGATACAATGTATATGCTTTCATATCAAAAGTAATTGCTTTATATGGAATTTTGTTAAACTGGCCACTTCTGGGAAGATTTATCTCTGTTCCATGTCTCTCCATCTGGAAATAATGGGTCTCTATGTAGTTCAGTTGAATTCCAGACCATTAGAAATGATTTTGTAGCCCTTTCCAGACTGATATTTCTTCATTGCACAGAATTTCTTTTGACCCCGCATAGCCTCTTGTCAAAATCCTTGTCTTGAGTGCAGATTCAACAGGGCTGGTAACCCATCCTTCAGTTCATTTTATTTCATTTTTTTGAAGATTTAAAACAAATGTCACCCTTAATTCTTCATATTTTGCTTAAATAGCCAATTTTTTTCTTTTTGAATATATTGAAGAAAAGTTCTCCAGACTTCCTGAAGGATTTCCTGAAGATGCTTTTGACTTTAATTTTCAGTCCAGTCCCTGGCATAATCTTGAAAGGGTGGCTTTAAAAAAAATCCTCTGTTCTGGTACAGGGGCTGGACTGAAAATGAGAACTAAAAACTTTGGCCGTCAGGATGTCTGAAAAACTATTCCTCTACAATACGTAAAAATACAAGGAAGTCAAAATGCAGGAAACTCTTTCAAAACAAAAAATTAACAGGTGAAGGGTTACACAAGACTTTTGTGCAGTATCTATATATTTTTTAAACCTGTCCAGCAATCAGTAGTACTGGGAACCGCTCTATGGTCCAAAAACCGCAAAGGTCCAAGGTGCCAATTACTGTTCACAGTTGATTATGGTGCCAAGAGTCTATTTTGGCACCACTCTTTATCAGATGCCATGCAGTTAGCACTTATCTGCATAAAATGTGGAATATTGCCTTCTGTAGTTGGCCAAGTGATATCATTTAATAAAGGGAATAATAATAAAGCTGTTACCAATTGGTACTATGAAATAAGAGCCGTGATCAAACTGCCTTGCTGGATGAGCAATATGGCAAATATGGAATAAAATAAGGAATTTTCACTATACACAATATGTATGTATAACATTAGGTTTTTCTGATGGCAAATCAAATAAAAATCTGATGTTGCATCAAAAAAAAAAAAGATCATTTCATAATGACTTAGGAATGCAATGACAGCAGTTAATTTGTTCTACAAATGTTTAGTTGTTTATTTTAATTAACATGAGCAAAGATAAAATATTTTTTCAAAGGCAAAGCAGATTAAACTATTTCATGAAATGAATTATTTAAATGTAAATCTATCAAAACAGACAGACATCTACTCATGGCTTTGCATTAACATTTGTGGGTGTTGTTTGCAGGCTCTCTATAATTGGTGTCTGCTGTTGTTCTTTGCAGAAAATGCTGAGAAATATGTATCATGTGTTAGAATTGATCAAAATAACACTGATTGTTATATTACCCACCCTGCTTCACGACTGGTCACGCTAATAAACGCTATTTTGATATATTCAGTGATATATTCAGGAGTACAAAGAGGATTCCAGGCAGAAATGAATGTTAAATGAGTGGCTTCCACTCCTTGGAGGCTAAATTTGTTTGTTTAGTCACATGATTCTTTTTAACTGCAAGCGATTGAATCACAAATGCCTTGAATGTGCCAACGCCAAATATGGCAATGTATGTTAATTGGGGAGCATATGTTGCGTTTTTATTTTGGGGGGCAAACAAAACCAGGATTAACTTTCGGGCTGGGGTTGCCATAGTAACCATGGCACCTGTTTCTCGTGGATTTCAAGACATTTTAAGAGTCGAGATTCCATTAAGTTGGGTGGCATCCAAGTCATTTCCCGCCGCACAAGTTTTATTGAGGTGGAAAGAGTGAGAGGCAATGCGGACTTGTTTCGATCGAGCCTGACGCACAGGGGCAGGCGTGGAGAAGAAGTGTGTTATTTTTTTATAAGTGGGACCACAGAGCTTGTAGAGGCAATATATTACCTTCTTTGCCTAGTGATGGTGCTGGCACGGCTGAAGCAGATAATGAACAAATGCAAAAACTGTTCAGAACACAGAGAGCAAGAGGAGGATGACTGCCAAACACTTTGCCATCCAGACAGGAAGCATTCACAAACAAACTTAATCATTTGATTAAAGACATGAAAGTGTCTCTTACAGTAAGAAGTATTCTGGATTTTTTGAAAGGCATGGTTTATCACTGTGACTTGAAAATCGTACCACATTTGCTTTCCAGAATGCAGTGAGAAGCACTGTTGCTTTACTGCAAGAAAGGCTCTGATTTGAATTCCCAGTGAGGGCAGCCTGGGCTCTTTCTGTGTGGAGTTTGCGTATTTTCTCTGTATTTCCATGAGTTTGCTCTGTGTGCTCTGGTGTCGCGGTAGGCGGCGCTCTGCTCTGACTGGGCACACCTGGGTTCATTAAGATGACAGGTGCGCCTCATTGGGGCAGGGTTTATAAGTCCCAATGAGTCAGAGCAGAGCGTCGGTCATTCGCTTTTTGTATCACTTTCGTCAGCTCCTTTGTTCTACTGGTACTGGTTCCTGTGTTCTGTGAGTTATGTTTGTCTTCACTAAAGTTGAGTACAAGACTCCTGGCTGCGCACTTATGTCCAAATAACAACACCCACGTGTTACATCTGGTTTCCTACCACTATCCAAAGAAATGAATGTCTGATGATTTGGAAATTGTTCCATAGGTGTGTCTGTGAGAGAGTGTCTGTTTTCATGCCCTGCAATGGACTGGCGATCTGTCCTGGGGTTTCTCTAGATTTCCCCACCACCCCTTGTTAGTATATGTCGCTGAGATAACAACTGGATAGATGAATGGATGGATGGATGGATGGATGGATGGATGGATGGATCTTTAGATTTTCCAGGTTGGCAATGATGGAGTAAAAATCTTAGGAACTCTGCTCAGCGTTTTCTTTGCCCATAAAGTTAGCATGCTGATGCAATAAAAAAGCATGCTATATATATATATATATATATATATTACTGCCCATCTAAAAAAAAAGTCACACACTCTAATATTTCGTTGGACTGTGTTTCGCTCTAATAATGTTACACATTCACTGTGGCATTGTTTCGATAAGCTTCTGCAATGTCACAGCATTTATTTCCATCCAGAAATGCATTCATTTTTCACAAAGATCTTGTAGAGATGATGGGAGAGCCAATCATTTGACCCTTCTGAAAAATCTTTTCCATGACCACAGGATGTGTCTTCCGACATGGTGTTTCAAGTAATGAGAAGCTACTCACTGCATCAGTTAGGGTTAAATAACTTGTTGCAGCTGAAACATAATCCAGGTGGTGACTATTTTTTTTTTTTGGAAAGGCAATGTGTATGTATATATATATATATTGCCCATTACTACCATGCACAAGATATATTGCAGAAGTTTCAATATGTTGCCCAAATCTCAACTTTTTTAAAATTCTGAACTCCAGTCTAGGCTCCATCTTCAAGCCCTTGCAGCAATCATCTTCCTTGGAAATGGCTGCTACGACCTTTTTCATCCAATATATGCCAAAAAATACCAGTGACTTAATGAAACAGCAGTCTACTGGAGGCAGTGCTACAGCAGCAGTGGGCAATGTACAGATGCGCATGTGAAATGGGCTTGGAAGGCCATGCTGTTACTAATATCACAAGGCCTGCGCTACATGCTGTGTAGTAAAGTGCACACCATTTCACCTCTCGCTCTGCTCAGCTGACTCGCAGATTTACGGGGAGGATGTTGTACGGTCTTCAGTGATTACCAAATCTTCAGCCAGCGCTCGGCTCCAAGGACCTGGGATCAATGCCTCCACTTTTCTCAGTCTGAAAGAGACAGAGGCTCGAACTGCTGCCAAAAAATACGTCGGTCCGACTGTTAGCTTTGTGTTGAATCATGTTGGCTGTTTAATGGCTCTACCCAGGTTGTCTTATTTTTTATTTGGCTAAGTGCTCCTTGGCAGACCTACTTAACAGATTTTTTTGGAGAAGGCGTGTGAGTCGCTCATTGCTCAGTCTTAGTGAGGCGGTGTTCACTTTGAGAAGCGGCTGCTCTCAGTTACTCTAATGTCGCTGCTGTCAGAGTGAGAAATAACCAGACATCTCGCAGCAGGCTCGGCTTAGCCAGGCCCTGCCTTGGATAGCACAACTCGAGAGATTGCACTAATGTAGATGTATCTGGCATCGCTCAGATGCTCTAATAAGAAACCATCTCCATATGCCATTAAAGTAGTGAACGTTTACACTCTCGTAAACTCACTCACTTGTTTTTCAGGCCTCTGCAGACCAATCAGGCTGATGGAACAGAAGTGTTTGCTGGGTAGTGAGAATAACTGCAGAGTTAAACTAGTGCCACATGTTGGGGTTATTCCTAAATCAACATTCATTATGGGAAATCTCTGTGCAGGATCTGTCCTCCCAGAAGCCAGTTATAGTATGATCGCATATTTTAAAGGCAGACCACATTCTTTTTTGCAGTGTTTAGCATCATTTTTTAAAATTTATGTCTCACGTGACATTAACTGCTTGATTATAATGATCAGTTTACCGCTAACACGATCTTCATTAAAGTCCATCACAGGTTAGTTCATTGTACTTTGTAGCCCTGGCTTCTGAAATAGCCATAGATGCTACTTCTGCTTGCTGCCGGCCTCACTCACACAGAATGTTAAAGATCATGAGGTTAAATTAAAGATTAAAAAAATTAACTTCTGGGCCAATGACTTCACCTTCAGTACAGGGCAAAGGTTTTTAGCCAACCCTCATGTCTACACATTTAGCTTTAAAATCTTTTTTAGTTAAAATCTTTTATAATTTTGTTTGCATTGTTGAGAAAAAGCCTTGCGATGGACTGGCGACCTGTCCAGGGTGTTTCGCTGCCTTTCACCCTGTGAGAGCTGGGATAGGCTACAGATAGGATGGTAGGGATAGGCTACAGGGTGGTGGTGGTCTAGTAGTAGGGTACTTGCCTATGGACCAATGGCTCAGGTTTGATTCCCACCTCTGGCACTACCACCACTGGGTCCCTGAGCCAGACCCTTAACCCTGTGTTGCTCCAGGACATGGAAGTCGCTCTGGATAAGAGCGTCCGCTAAATGCCATAAATGTAAATGTAAATAAGAGGCAGACTCCAGATAAGGTCAAGCAACCCTAATTAGAACAAGTGGCTAAGTAAATGAGTGAGTGAGTGAGTGAGTGAGTGTTGAGAAATAATTTCCCAGCCTGAGAAATAAGAGCTGGATTTTAGCTCTTATTTTCAATCTGGTTCCTTCACCAGACCGGTTTCAGAGGCAGAAGCAGCATGGAATCATCATGACAGAAGACAAAAAAGCAACAGACGTCCAAAGACGACCTTTGGCATGTCCTTGGAGAAAGTTGGAGAATTATTCCTGAAGATGAGGTAAAGAACTTGGAGAGTTCAGCCTGTATTGAAGAGTATTGGTGATAACACCAAATATGGACTAGGTGACCACGTTGAGAGAAGTTCTGGTGATGAATATTACAGAAACTAATGGGCTATTTGGGTGACTATTGAGTTCTGTTGTGCAGTAGCAAAATTAGCCTCATAGCTCCAGTTCTAAACTAAAGACACACAATTTTAATTGCAAATATTTCTTGGCTGATAGATAGACCACTTCTGGGACTCCTTTAAACTCTGGATTGATTTCAATTGGTCTCCTTGTCTGCCTCCAATGCTGCAATAATTTTATTTTTAGAGATGGTAGAAGTGCACGCATCATTACTTAAGCAGATAAACAGAAAAAAAAATCTAAAAAAGACAGAAGTACAGATTCCAGTTTTTGCTCAAGTGAAAAAGGGCATTTCTACAGAGTGATTGTGTACAAAGAGAACTGAAACTCAGTCAAGCACTACATTCAGCAATTGAACTTTTGACTTGCAATAAAAACAATTTACTAAAAATAATGAACATAATGAACACGTCTTCACTTCCATGTCTCTGCTATTTCACCTGTCGTGGAGATCACATTTAATTCACACCATTATGTTGTTTACGCCTTTGAGATCATAGGCATCTAATGTTGTGTGTGAGCTGCACTGATGGCTACACTCAGGCATCATCTTTTCTATGTGTTATTGTCCTTTTAGACTGAAACTGGTCCTGATGTTGGGAGGATACTCAATAATACAAACTAAAATAATGAATAATATCATTAAAAGTACAAAGTAAAGTAAAGAAATTCATCAATACATTACAGATGCTTGAACATTCTACTTATGTCTCTTGTCTCTTTCTGTCTAAATTGTCTCTTTGTACAAAAACATCAGTTCAAGTGACAGTGCAAGCTTAGTCATCTCTAATCTGACAGACAAAAAGGCATTTGCACGTCACCCACGTCAAGAAACATAGTCTCGTGCGCTTACACAACGCTTCTTCTGCATGTGAGGAAAGTGGAGTGCAGTGATGGTACAGATGGTGGGTTTTCTCTCAGGTGTAAGTGGTGAGCGAGCTGCCAATGATGTGATCTGGATCTCTAACTGGTAATGTTGCAGTGGAGACACAATGATCTATTCTGGCTCCACTTGAAAATCTCACGCCAGCCACCTCAACGAGCTCTGTTAAGCTGTCATCATTTTTAAATAGCACTCCTATTCATCTAAGGGGTCCTCAGAGCTTTCGAAGCCTGGGGTCAGGCTCTTTTTATGGACAAGGTGGAACTGAGCAGTGTGCACACTATAGCTGGGTGGTGTTGTACATAGAAAGGTGTTTCTTTATATTTCATCACATTGTGGACGCATGTCAAGTGTGCTTCAGTGTCAACATGGCTGTGACTGAACCCAGGTACCTATAACAGACGTATCCTGCAGTAAAATCAATTCTTTTTGGTTACTTATTCGTTTGTATCTCTTGACTGGCCACACAAGGAGGAAATATCCTGAGTGATCTGTTTGATGTGCTGGAATCCATAAACCATAAACTGTTCCTTCCATCCTGCTCCCTGTTTTTGAGTCCGGTTGACGAACCCCAGGTTCAGTCTTCTGAGTACCTGAAGTGTGTGAAGATCTCACTCTGTAGTCCTGGCAGAGCTCAGTCCTTAGAGCTTCGATTTTTGGACAAATTTGTTTCATTTCAGCTTTTTTTTTTTTTTTTTTTTGAGACCCTATCAGTGATTTTTTTTTCTTCTGGAATGGGGTGATTTTTTTTGTAGGTAATTAGATGAAAGAGTAAAGTGTTTATTCAGGGTATTTATTGTGTGTGTGTGTGTGTGTGATGTTTTGCAGCAGTGTGTGTTTACAATTCCGAATGAATATGAACCAGAATACAGTAAAGTATAATTATTTATAAAATAAAGTATTTATTTATTTTTGCTGATTTGTTTCGGTGGCGGTGCAAAATGTGAGTCGCCTGCTTGAATAAATGTTAAACTGAAATAATTTTTTAAAAATCCTTTTACTACTATTACTGCAGCTGCTAGTACTAATACTGATACTAATCCTAAAAATAATAATAATACTAATAAATTAAGCTCAAGTGGTTTTTATCCGGGCAGGTTGTATGGTGGGTGAGAGAGAGAGAGAGAGAGTTAGTTCTCTCTTTCCCTCTGCCTCTCCTCTCTCCCTGCATTCCTCCCTTTGTAGTGCAACATCCGGGTCCAACCCCCCTCCCCCCATCAGGAGCCATTTTGGACTGTCTTCTGTGTGTGTGTGTGTGTGTGTGTGTGCGTGCGCGCGCGCTATGCATGTCGGTGTGGGACCGACCGGGGCCTCACTTCACACACACACACACACACACACACACAGCGAAGGCGGAGCACGCGCGCGCGCGCGCACACACACACAGGGCGCTTCTCTCACCGTGCAGGACTCGCTCGCTCCCTTCGAGGACCGACTCTTTCTCTCTTTTTCCCCTTTCTGTCTCTCCGTTTTCTCCTCATTTCTCGGATGGATCCGCTCGCGCTGTAGAAGGTCTCGCGCGCGGCAGTGCGCTGGGTGCAGGAGTGTGCGCGTGCGTTGAGGGGCGAGAGCGTGTGTTGAGGGTTTTCTCTCCGATCACCGTTTTAAATGTTGGGGAAGGAGGGGAGGATAAAGAGGAGGAAAACCCGGCGTGTTTGCTCTTAAGCGGGAATATGTTCGCTCCCTGGATCGCTCTCACACTTGTTTGGGGAACTTTGTGTGCAGGTAAGCGCGCGGCTTTATTCCTCCGCTGCTGTTTTTGTTTTTCTCCCACAGCTGGACACATGTTTCACAACATTTAACCCCGCGCGCCTCCGAGCAGCCCGCGAGCGGTCGCACAGAGAGCTGGACTCTCCGCTCAGCTCACACGGACCGGACCAGCGCTGCTGTGTCCAACATCATGGCCCCCAACTGACCCCGTCCGTCTGCTCTCTCCGGGTTGGCTTTTTAACATTCGAATTCGCCGGTCCACCTTAAATGGTGCGGCAGTTCCATTACGGCGCCTCACGCTTAGCGCTCACGTGTAGGCGCAGTTTAAGGTGGAACGGGAAAATTATAAAAAAAAAAAAAAAGAAAGAAAGGGAACTTCATTTTTCTGGACTGATGGGGTAACGATCGCTTCTGAGATGTGGCTGAATACGGATATTTAATATCTAGCACACCCTGCGCGCGCGCATGTGTGTGTGTGTGTGTGTGTGTGTGTGGGCTGGGTTGTGATGTGAATGAATCCCTCCACTGATTGTGCTTCACTATTCGTGGTCATGTGGCTTGGCATTTTTTGAGTAAGGAGCACAAAGAAGGTGGGATGGGCTGCCTTTAAGTTTGCAGCCTTGTTGGAGAACACTTCCCTCCATCATCCCCCTTTACAGCGCGTGCATATACATGTGTGTGTGTGTATATAATATATATATATATACACACACACACACAATATGCATGTGTGTGTACACGCACACGCACACACGCATGTATACACGCTGTTCTTCAGTTGCACGCGCGCGCTGTTTCTTTTGGACACAGTGTAGCGCGCGCGTGCACTGCATGCCTAAAGGACAGAAGGGGGTCCTCCTCGTCCTCTCGTTGCTTTTCAGGATTTCATGCTCCTGCCATCCCCCTCTTCCTCTTTCTCTTCGTATCTGTGTCAGATCCGCACATGCTCCCCGGGAATGAAGCTGTCCGGCTCTGTTAGGAGCCGCTCGGCTCGTTTTGATTAAAGTGAGAGAGAGAGCGCGTGGGCCTTTTAAACTGCACGCTGCTTTGTTGTGCAGTTTCCTTGTTTGGGTGACTTTGGGGGGAGGGGTGCTCCAGCAGAGGTGCTTCCTGTTTATTCTGGGATCATGAGCCCTTTTCTCTTCATTAAAGATTAGCCCCAGTCAGGCGCTCACTGTATGCAGGTCCAGAGAGAAGCTCTGAGCAGCTGATGTCAGGTTTGACAGTCAGATGAACACATTTGGGTCTGGACCATCAGACTATTCCGAATCTGTAGTCCTGTAAATGTTCTGTATTAGTTGAAATGTCTCGGTGAGTGTCTTCACTCTCTCCTCTTGCAAGTGGGATGCACTGATGTCTTTCCAGGTCTCGTAGGAATACAGCAGTACGCTTGTCTTTTAATCAGATTTAATTGTGCAAACTCCTGCGTTGCAGTGTCATGCTTGTCATCCTGGGAGAAGCATGCCGTTGGGAAAAGAAAAGCTGATCAAAAAGGTGTGTTTTTTTAAACTGGTATAGGGAGAGACAGGATATGTGGTTTATTGTGTGCAGTTTATTTTCTGGAAGGCTGACCAGGTTCTGGATTGTCTGCAAAACCTGGACAATAAGATCGTTAGGGGTGGGAGTTGCTTCAGGGGTGATGAAACTAATGCAATATGTAGTGAAGTGAAAGTGACTATTGTCATTGTGAAATGCAACACAATGAAATTCACCCTCTGCGTTTCACCCATACACACATGTGCAGCAGGGGGCAGCTATTGAAAGCGCCCGGGGAGCAGTGACAGGAACGGTACCTTGCTCAAGGATACCTCAGAGCAGCCCACTGGTGAGGAAATCGAGCCCACAATCTCCTGATCAGGGCAACTCCCTTTTTATTAGTTTGGGTGACTGTGGAATCTGTTTGACTTCTACAAGGACCAAATTAGCTAGAATGTGTCGAATCATCTCCAAAACTCCAGATCATGTAGAGTTTTCTGGTATTCTGGGATGTTCCCAGTGTGGTCCAAGGAGGTGCGACAGGGTCATGGGCACCAAAGGCTTACATATGTGCATGGCTAATGGTGAAGGCTATTCCGACTGGTCCAGTCCCTCAGGAGAGCCCTCGAACAGATCACCACTTATCCTGGCTATATTAGAATGGTGTCAGAACACAGAATAGTCTCAAAACCTGCAGACTGGTCAGAGTGCCCATGTTGACCCCTGTTCTCTGCCAAAAGCACCATCAGAATGGGACCATTGGAGGCCTGGTCATTGAATAATGTTTTCGTTTACAACATTTGGATTGCCAGGTATGTGTGGCTTGCTTACCTGGGGATAAGGTGGATAAGGTAGGGGTCTTCGTCTTAGTAGTTAGTGTCACTTGCCAGCTTTGGTCTAGTTTTTCAAAAATATTCTATGTAGCGTTGTTTACAAGCGTTAAAGGTGTGCCGTTGTCTCTACTGGTTAGGGCTGCTCAATATATCCTTATCTGATTGTTAGCTTGGCACTGGTTTTCATAATACTGGTACAGCTAAAGTAATATGCAAACAAGCCTTAAACCAATCACAGAATGTTTTATTGCTTGTGCCGACCAATCACAGAAGTTCTTTGGGTGAATGTTTGAAACCGTATTGCCGTATTTAAACAGATGCTCTGCCTAAATGCACCATTTTTGGGGGTTTATGACAAGCTCCAGATCTGGATTCCTCACCTGTGGCTTGTCGCTGAGCGTCGAGAGGAGGCTGTCCGTGTTCTAAAGCAGGTCACTGGGAGCAGAGGAGCAGGGCTACTGTTGGGACGATGACAACAAATCTCATTCCCGTGTCCTCACTCATTCTCAGATCATTGATGCTGGAATTGTAAATGGTTTTGCAATGCTGTGAGGGGCCCATAAAACTTGATGTTTTGGCTGCTGCCTGTATTGTGTAATGGGCTTTGCTGAATGCATTCCAAGGCAGCAGCAGGAGGAGGGGTGGAGGGGGGTGAAAGGCAAGGAGGGCTGTGTGCCTTTTAAATATGACTCCATTCCTCGAAGGAAACAAAGGAGGCCTCTTTCTCTGACCGTTCCATCTGATTCTTATTCTACCTTTTCTGCTTTTTTGTTGCTTTTTGTTGCTGGAACCAGAGACCCAGTGATGAGCTGGGACTGCCCAGCCGTCTTCAGTGTGTATGCGTATATTTTTGTGCAAAAATTACACAGATTTACAAGTGAAAAAGACATTTTAGCCATGTTTACTCGAAGTCTAGTTGCCAAGACAAAGCTGCCACAAAAGGTAAACGGTTTCTCTTGAACCGTGAGGTTTCATTTTGCCTTAATACAGATGCAGTTCCATTGTGTCAGAAAAGATCCAGTAACATCATCATTTCTGCAGTTTGTTGTTGTAAATTACATCCCAAAACAATCATGGTGCGTTTTCTGAGCATTTAGTGCACGTCTGCTGCACTGAGCTGCACTTCTTATTACAGAGAGCACAATTAGTTCTGTCTAATTGGTACAATATGTGGAACGGTGAATAAAAATGATTCATAACATTTTGAAATGTCACGTGTATTTATCAGCTTTATTTCTCAGTTGGAAAGGTTGATCTTTTAGGGTGCGATAGTAGCAAATTGAATAATGACTGTTAAGTTGCAATGGGACCTCCTGTAAATGAGTTAAACCAAAAAACGGCAAGCAAACGGCACGGCCAATGAATGAAAGGCTGTTTGAGACCACACGTTCAGTGTTCTCGCCTTAAGCTGAATAAGTTCACGTGCTGGTCATTTTGGCCACCAAAATGCGAATATCCAGAGGGTCATACCCTAGTATATAGAAAGAAATTGCTGGTAGAAAATTTGTAGTTCAATATTTTACCCAATATAGTCCGGCCCGATGGCAGTACCGCGTCTGTTGGTCAAAATATTGTTGTACAATGTTGGCATGCTGTAAAAATTCACATTGTGAAATGTCATTTGCATCAAGCACTTCTTGCGTTGTGAGAAGCAGGTGTGTGGTTGAGAGTTGGCCTGCCTTGCCCACGCTTGTGCGATTGTGTTCATATGACATTAGCGTGGGTGTTGGGATGTTGTCTCTAGCGTGTGTTTGTCATGTGCAGAATGAAGTGATGGAGAAAGAGGAAGGCTTGGTGTTGGTGATGTCATGAATGCCGTGCTGGACTGATAGAGCAGCTGAATCAGTGATTGTGTGATGTGTCTATATGTTTGTGCAAGCTGTTCTTTCTTTCTTTCTTTTCCTTCTTCCTCCCTTTTCTCCAAAGGCTTGGCCACACGGTCGAGTGGAGAGTGGGGAGGGTGGCAACGAGGGGATGCAACATTTTTCTCCTTTCTGAGCCAAAACGAACACCAATTCAGACTCGATCCAGAGCAGAGCCGTTGGAAGAGCACATCACCTCTGCGGCCAATTTCCAGCAGTATACCTGCTTTTGTTTGCATTTTCTGTCATGGAGAGATCCTGTGGTGTAAGGTTAGATAGAGGGGGTGGGGGGTGAGAGGGAGAAGCATGGGGGGACTGAGGTGGGATGGGTGCCTCCAGCAAGAACAAGGATTTAAAGAGACCGCGTGTGTATTTTCTTCTCCTGGTGTGCTTCAGAGATGTTGAACTGGAAAATACATGACAGTCAATACCAAAGTGAAGCTTTTAGAGGCGCTTTTCATTTTTTTGCACAAACGACTGGATAAGACCTGCCCAGCAATCATTTCTGAACACGAGCAATATGCATCTGGTTGATAATTAACGGTCATAATTCCCTTTTTTTGGTTCATTTTACGCAGTTTACAAGAGTCGAGCGATCAAGCGCTGAACCGTTTAGTTTTTGGATGTCATATGAACAGTAGGTGGCGCTGGTTTGAAATGATTGTCTGTGTCACATTAAATGATCAGGATCTTTTTGCCCCAAAAGACCGATCCTGCCGGACCGCTATAAAGAAACGGTACTTAAATGCTCAAAATGATAGTTTCTTCTCGTGAATGAATGATCTGTTTTTCTCTTCAGTGACATTCTGCCAAGGCGTCTGTCTAAGCAGTTAAAATAAAAAGTCGAAATTAAATAAAGGCAGCAAACGAAGTGAGAAACAGCTGTAATAGCTGCTTATTGTTTGAAGGATCAGTAGCTTTTAAACTTGAAAAACATAAATATATCATTTCAGAGATCATCTCAATTAATGTTGTTTTTCTCTCCCGTTTACTCGATCCGACTGTTGATAATGAACACAATTTAAAACCTGAGCGTTTACACCAGCGCCCGGCTCTGAGAGAGGCAGTAGATCGGGGAAGCACATGTTTACCTAGAAATTGTGCTCCTGACGTAGGTGTCCGTTTAAAACCTGTTGTGGGAGACTGGAATTCCTCTCTTAAGCTGGGTTTAATAATCACCATGTTTTCCTGCGACATGCATCACATCGTAACTGCTTTTACCAGCTGGGCTGACATGGAGGACGGTTTATTATTTCACTGCACATCCTGTTCTCTGTACCGGTCAGTTTCGCTGCACCAGGGCTCAGAAAGCTCCACCTCTTTCTTGGAGTATATAATAGTGCTGGGGTTCATTTGTTTTCTCCATCTTTTCCCCACTTTTTGAACCTCAAATTGACTTTCTGTCACACAAGATGGAAAGAGCTGTAAGAGTTACGTTTGTGCCAATCACGCACATATCACAGTTTGTCTTGATTCGGTGCGTTCTTGGCTTAGTGCGTTATTTCAGGTAAACAACACTGCGCACTGTGTTGTTTTAGATTGTTGCGTACATTATACGTTTATTTATGGATAAATAAAAATGGGTGAAATTTCCTAAAGTTCTGCTCTTTAGGAAATTACTAAATGCCTCATGTCAAATCCGATGGCAGTTTTAAACAGCTGACTGATGGGATTTCAGTAGTGATGTTTCCTTTCTTCACACTTTGTTTTTTAACGAGCTTGAACTTCATCTGCAAGCTTCAAATTCAAAAGCTGCTTTCCTCTGGACCCCAGTCCTTAAACAAGACTGGGTAGGCCTTGTTTAACCGGACTTCTGATGCAGCCCTCAAGGAACATGCCTGAAACCTTTTGGCTTGTAACTCTTGATCCATTTTTGTTAGACTCTAAAATCAGTATCCTCTGTTTTATTAGTTATACAATACTTTGTCCGTATCATTAATTATATGTTGTAGTGCCATATATTGTGATCGCGATGCTTTTCAGTAAAAGCACTTATCTGGAATTAAAACAGCTTTAAGTGTAAAAGCATAGTTAAAGCTTCATTTCAGGGCAGCCATACAGAAGAGGGATCATGAACACGTATCGGTCTTCCAGGCAGTGCTGTTGCCTCACAGCAAGAAGGTCTGAGGTTCCACCTGTGTGTAGTTGCATGATCTCCCCGTGTCTGTGTAGGTTTCCTTTGGTCACTGGTTTTGTTCCGTCCAAAATGCCATGTCAGCTGGAAATTTTCAGTGCCCACCACGAGGGTGTGTGTGTGTGTGTGGTGTGTGTGTGTGTGTGTGTGTGTGTGTGTGTGTGTGTGTGTGTGTGTATTTGCTTGCCTTTCTGTCTGCTCTGTGATGGACAGGGTGTTTCGCTCTATGAGAGCTTGGATAGAGCCCAGCCCCTTCCCCGTTCCTACTCAGGACGAGCGGCTAAGAAAATGAGTGATTTAGCGAGGGTCTTACAGGCACAATAACAAACAGCTTGTGTGATTGTGAGGGATAAACATCATTTTCATGTAAGAGTGAATTATGAGTGATATTGTTGGTACACCAGCCCCCATAAATGCCATGGGAAAATAAATTAAAGTGGAAATATAAAGTATGGGCTTTTAAAGCACACTTTAGAGAATCAGTCTTTATTGGTTAAAAGGCAAAATAAATGGTCTTTTGTTCGATGAATACCTCAGATCACCTGGAGATGTGATCGGTTAGAGCCTCATTTGCATGTTACAGCCTTTGGCTATAGCAGTATTATAGAGAGCAATATTGTGATGGTGATTAAAGATATACTGTGCAGCCTATGAGCCGTCAGTCTGGGCTGTTGGACCAGGCTGAGGCTATAAAACATTTTCATGAGATCCATCCGTGCCAATAGTTTTGCTTAAATGATTAGTGAGAAATCAATGGTTATTCTTTATGGCAGCAGTTGTGTTCAGTGTTGAAATATTACCCAACTCTCCCGCTTGTGACAATAGCAAACGGTATAGAGGACCGATGTGTTCGGATGTGAAACCTTTTTTTTTTAGTTACTAAAAGCATGAGTTCTCACTTCACATCGGAAACCCTTTTCCCTCCTAACATCTAAGAGCTCACACATCTATTGGGTGATTAAATTACCGTATTTACTCGTATGTAAGTCGCACCCCTGATTTGGCATTGAAATTTGGTCCAAAATGTATTTTTGAGTGAGATTTTGACATTCAAGGTTTTGGATTACGTGTAGGCACATTTGCTAATATGTGTACAATGACAATAGACTCTTTTTCGGACATTTTTGGGGAAACTGCCATTGGACGTTGTCACATAAATCAGAAATGCTGGGATTTACGGTAAAATGTATTGAGTTGTTACGTACACGGTCACCGGTTTAGGTATTCAAAATGACAACGTGAATTTCCTGGATTGAAATTTGTGAAATGAAAGTGATTTTTTTTTTCCTGGATTATGTTGAATGACACTTTCAGATTTTTACAGGTAAAGGTAGTACTGTGTATTTTGCGTGATAGGAAAGCACCAAAAACGTGTTTTCGGCAATAATTTCGAGGATAATTGCCTGGAAATGTGAACTTTCGCTGGTCTCCTTGCGGAAGTGTCCATCACTGGAGAAAGCTCCCGTGTATAGGTCGCAGATTAATTCCCCGTGTACAGGTCGCACCTCCGTTTTTATAGTGGATTTTGGTGCAAATTTGTGCGACTTAATACGGTAATAAATCCACCTTTAAATTATTGCATTGAAGGGATGTCCCAAAGACAATTTAAAACGAAGAATTTTTAGAGACTGGACACATCTCCAGCAGTGGGTTTATTAATCCCTTACCTAGGATGACCTGAGGTACCCTTGAGAAATGGTACTGTCCCCATCACTGCTCCACTGGCACTTTAAATAGCTGCCCTCTGCTGCACAATGTGTATGGGTGAAATGCAGAGGTTGAATTTCACCGTGTGCTGTGCTGCGTTTCACAATGACAAGGATAGTCACTTTCACTTTTTAGGTAACCAAAATGCCTACATAACTAAGTGCATAAATTCACAAAAGTATTTGATTTGATACGATGCTATGCTGTCTCGAAACGTCGAAAATGATTGAAAATATTCCCAGTGTTAATCCGTTGTCTCTTAATTAGAGAATTAATAATTATCAGCGTCGGTTATTTGAAACGGACCCTGTTGTACCCCAACCCCACGCTCTAGCCATAAGCAAGTGTCTGAACCCAGACATCACAAACTGTCCTCATGTCACTCCATTGCTCTGATTTAACACAGAAAACATATGGGAGGGAGTTACTTGTTATTGCAAAGTTTTGTTGGCTTGATCTTTCTCTAAAACACGGATGTCCTTTCAGATTCTTACGTCGTCCTTCAAAAGTGGGCTGGATGTCGAGAACAGACGGGGGCTGCCTCGTGTTCTAGACTGCGGTCTAATCACTATTGTGTGTATTTCGCTTGCTTGTGCATTGTAATGTGCCTTACAATTATCAGGCAAGTGAGCATTCTGACCATAATCATCATTTTTATGCATATATTCCAACTGCAAGCTGTTTAAAGCTGAATGTTAATTGCATTTAAGCAGATCAGGTGACGTGTATTTGTGTAGTGAGGGAGGGTGTGGACAGAAACTGACAGACTCCATGAATGGAAGGATTATGACTGTTATCAAAAAGAAGGGTGGATATACCGGTCACCTGTTTGTTTGTTTGTTTGTTTGTTTGTTTATTAATTAATTATGCTGTACATTCTGAGTTGTTTGTTTTGTTATTCTCACTTAACAGATGAAGGTAAACAAGTGAGATGCGGCATTTTTTTTTTCTTTCACGTTTTTCATTTAGTGAATAATTCTGCACGTGAATATTTGCCTAATAATTGTGCACACGTATGGATTCCCCTGAGAATGTTCACGCTCTCATTTCCTTTGTAAAACATTCAGGTTTCAGGGTTGTAACATTTTTGCATTGACTGACAGCACTGGATTTGCTCCAGATTAAAATGAATCCTCAGAATACTCAGTTGCCTAATAATTGTGCACGCGGCGTATTAATCTTCGGTACCGTGCTCTTATTCATATATCAGGACGGGTCGTCCCAGTTGTGACCCCTGCGTGAAAATCCAACGTTCAGCTGGGCAAAATCATCCGAGGGCTAAACTCTTTCCAAGAAGCACTTTGCTCGGTGGTGTTAAATCCCTCTGTCTGCGGAAATCTTGTGGCGCAAATGCATTTTCATTGCTTGTTTTGACGGAATCTCAGCATGGGGAAAAAAAAGCACTAAAGTTCCTGGATGTGTTTACGTTTTTCAGAACGAATCGTGGGGTTTGTTCATGGTCTTGGTAGGAATTTGATGGGTTGGATTTAAATATGAAACATGAAAGAAGAACAGAAACTCTGCTTAAGATTGGGGGAATAAAAACAGCCACATTTATCGTTGGATTTCTGGATCTAATCTGGAAGCAGGTTCTGCTGCGTCCTCTAAATAAACCTAACTCTGCAGTTTTGTAACTTAATGTGACCGATTTAGACAAATTCTGTCCCGTTACATTTCTGCTTTTGGAAGCTCAAGGAGGCTGGAGCATGAGAAGTAGGTTAACCCAGGAGTCGGCCGTGGCTTTCAGTTTCCAACAACAGACCGTAGCCAAAGAGATCCCAAACTGTGACCCTTGGAAGTTAAATATGTTGTGTAAAAAGATGTTCCTCGACTGAAAGATGCAGGAAGATTATGAAATGGAACGGACTGCTGGTACTGTCTGAAACGGGTGGCTGCTCTGACAGTGATCATGATGAAAAGCTTTGTGGAAACGTCATGGAATTGCAGCATGTGGATATTAGTTTGGTGAAATAAAGTTTTTTTTTTTTTTTTGGAAAACGGTCTATTTGACCCTGTCTTTGTTTCAGCATGCTGTTAAAACCTGAATTACATTATAAGAGGCTCACATGAACCTTCAATTTATTCCATTTTGGCTTTGTCAGCCTTGCTAAGAGGATTTTCTGCAGGGAGGAGGCAGCTGTGTTTTCTACTTCATGCTAAGTAGAGGTTGAGATTGAACATGAAATGTTGGGCAAACGCTGGACTAAAATGCTGGGTCTGAATAGTGCAGAGCCCAGGAGCATGGAATCCATTAATGTGTACTTGGCTCCGTGGTTTCCATCCTAATTTGGTTTCTTCAAAGCCCACTTTCCACATATGGGCTAATTTGATAAGTGGACCCACAGAGTCTTGGGTTCTGCATAAATTCTGTTGGGTACAATAGACATTACTCCAGAATGAGTAAGCCACCCATTTAGGTTGTTGCAGCAGGAACAAAGGAAGCGCCCGTGTCCGTGGCTAAGACATTTCAGATTACACCCTAAATAAAATAACACGCCGTATTTTATTATTTATTTTTTTTAGTCTTTCCCTAACTTACGTTTTATTTTTTTGTTTTTTTTAAGATGCCTTAATTGTGAAAACTTGGTGTGTGTGTTTCCTCTTGGTTCATCTTGATTTGTCTGTATTCAGGCTTAAAAATTCATCATTCTTATATTGTAATCACAGTTAGGAGGAGGCCTGTGTCCTTTTTCCCTACTTTATTATTCAGTATTGACAGTTTACAGGAGCGCAGCAATAAAATCGAAATCTGACCAAGCTTGGAAATGGGATGTCCCATTGCTTTCATTTCTCAAATCTCCAAATTACCTGCATAACGGCCTGCATTAAAAATAGATTAATTAAAAGCAAATCACACGTGGATTGCCGTATACTCCGTTTTATTGTATAACGATTGCAAATGGATGTATTCACCAAATCTTCCAGCCCTACTGCGTGTCTGATCTAGTGAGCTCTTCGGTTCTAGGATGAGAAATGTATAGAGATCTCCTAATAAAACAGTTCAAAACATCTTTTTTCACAGATTTAAAGCCTTTCCTGAAGGTCACGTCCCACTTGTTAACATCTTGTTGATTCACTGCGCTTTTCCTTCAGGGCTGCAGAAAGCTTATCGTAGCCTGGATGCTTACTGTGATATTTTTTTTTTTTTTTTTTTTTTTTTGCAGCAAAGTTAGACATCTGTGTTTGCACAGCTTAAATGAATATTGTATCATTTACAGGTCAGGCACTTTCTGAGACATAGGGCTTTCTTTGTTGCCGATGAAAGATGGGGAGATTATCGATGGATATTGTACGTGCATGGCTTGGGGATTAGCTATAGTATACATATATATGGTTCATTTAGTATGGTATGGGTGATAGATTAATCCATACTTAATTTTAAAATCACTTTTTACAGTCTGATGCACTTTCCTCACCACCAAAATGTTCTGAGTCTTTGTTTTGAGCATAAAACCTGAAACTTTCTAGGAATGGCAGACATTGCTTGCTCGCCTCATAAATATTAATAGAAAATCCCTATAGAATATCAAATTTAATCTGCATAAAGAACGTGAGAAGATCTTATGTTTCTGGAAAGACCACAGTTCCCTGAAGATGAGCTGAGTGGAGAAACCAAGGCTTGGTCACATTTAAAAGGCTTTGATTTGGAAAGCGATCTAAAATATGACCAGACAAGCCCTAATGGAAGATTCTGTGTTGAGGCTCAAACAGTCGGGCTGCTCTGATTGGTTAGCTCAGCTTCCCTGATGTAATCATAAAGCAATAATACAGGCCATGCTTTGCCATGGTTTTATCATGAGGCGCAACGTGAGGTAGATAAAATCACTAACTCATGGCATCAAGTGACTTTTTGCTATTAAAATGCATGAAGTAATATTGCATGGAAATTAAAATAAACTCCAGAATTTGTCCATAATTAGGAGCCGATTTTGATTCCAAAAGTAAACAGCACCTCTGAGCCTAGTCTGCACATATAAATCTTACCATGTCGTCATCATCCGTTTGGGGCGTTCAGTGTAGAAGTCTTTTGCTTCAAGAGTACCCCCCCCCCCCCAACACCAAATTACCTCTGCGATGACAGTGCTAATTTCCATTAGTGCTTATAAGCCATTTCCAGTTTTATGCTTGCACCAATTCCCTTTTCCCACAGTGCGGCTTAATCTCCTTTCTGTGAAGTGCACAATGTAGGAATTGAAATACTGTAGCATCCAAAACCCAGTGCATAATATAATAACAAATAGCTGTTTGGGATGCTGCAGTGTGTGCAAGATTCCATTCTGGACAAATTCACTTTCTTACATAATGCACAATACAGGGAGTCTTAAACATTCTGGCTGAATGTTTCTGAAGGCATATCGAACTAAAACACGGCACAAGCGTGAGACGTTTACACTACACTACTAAACTACTTTCTCTGTTGTCTTTTACAGTGAATCATAGAAAAAGCCAAGCTGATGTTATTCGAGGACATGATTACAGCTATCGGTTCATGTGTTGGTCCCAGTGAACAGCATAACTGCCATATTATTCCAGGAATGTTAAAGTTTTCACTGAGTAAATGCATTTATACAGGATTCAGACGTCCATCCATCCATTTTCTGCCGCTTGTCCCAAACGGGGTCGCGGGGGAGTGCTGGTGTCCAACCCAGCGCACACAGGGAGAGGACGGGGGACGCACCCTGGACAGGTCGCCAGCCCATCGCAGGGAGAGGATTCAGACGTAGTATTGAGAATTGTACAGAAGGTTCAGCCAATCAGACAAGACAGGTGGAAAATTCATTTTATAAAAGCGCTTTTTTTTTTTTTTTTTTGCTTTTTTTTTCCCCCTCCCTCTTTTATTCCTCATCCTACCAATGTATTTACTATACGTTGTTAACCAGCTGGGGTCCGAAAGGATGTACAAGCTGCTTGTGCGTTCAGTTTAATTTGCATATGTGGTATAGAATGTCAGCAGTAACTACTGAAATAACAAGACAGGCATTCAAAATGACTTCTCATACTGAATTAGGACGAAGAAAGTCATCAAATAAGCTAATAGAAAACAAATTACATTCTAAACTTTTAATTAAGCCAAGCTTCCCAAGCAGCTTCAGTTCAGTTGCGCTGGTTTATGTCGTCTTGTTTCAAAAATATGTTCTTGTCGTTGTCACTGTGCATGCTGGCACTCATCGCAGATTATTTGTAGCTGACTATGTGAAGGACGAACTGACTTCCAGCAGGCCGAGCACACCCTGGAAACCTTTCTGTCTTCAGTTCGACTGAGCTGCTGGTATCATATCGAGCTCGACGCCAAACAGTTTAATCGCCTGCCTGATTTGAAGCTGCAGCGTTGGAACAGACGATCTCGGCTACTCTTCGGTTATGCCACAATTGCGGCGAAGTTCTCTGAGAAACCTCACACGCCATCATCTGCCTTCAGATTCTTTCCACTCAGGAGTAACACACAGCCATATTAGGAATGCTGCAATTGCTGCAACATCGATAACGTCAAAGAAATTGACCACCATTGGCCACCTGTTCACCTTCCTCCTGCATGTGTACATTGTTGCAAGATGATCCAGATGATCCACTCCACTTTTAGTGGAATTGTAATGCAGAATAATCTCTGTTTATTTCATATCTCCATTGACGGTCGCGTCGTGATGCATGCACGGCAGAGCAATCACTGCTTTTCCTGGCTTTGGCACGAATGAAACGAGCGAGTTGGTCGCAATAATGCTGAATATCGTATTAGTGGTCCGCCGTGATTAACAGCTTATTAAAATGAATGACTCTACACCGGGTTTGCAGTGTAACCGTTCGGTTCGGCCCAGATAGAACGATCGGTGTTAAAAGAGCCCAACTGAAAGCACGGGACATGAGAGATCTATCAGTGCGGCGTTGGTTTGGGCCAAGCTTTACACTTCTCGTAGCGATCCAAAATAGTCTGTGGTTTGCAGAAATGAAAGCCCATACTGTTGTGACTGTGCATGGACATGATGTATCCGTTAAGTTATATTTGGATCTTTGCCCGGATCAGTGTGGTTAGAGCTGCACGTGCAGACGATTTGTCTCAGAGGTGCTGTTGTCTGGATACTGCTTTCAATCAGGCGCTCCTCTCTAGGTTTCCATGTTCTGCACTTTCTTTTTGTCCCACACTCTGGACATGGCTCTTGATCGCAAACGGGCCTCACGCTTGCCAAGCCTTGGATAATTTCCCAGGTTTCTTCGGCTTGTGTTTTCCCAACTTCGTTATTTTCTTAAACGTGACGGCAGCGAAGTGTGAGAGCGTGCGAGATTGTGAACGTTTCTCGCGGCGCAGTCGCGTGCTGCTGAGAAGGCACACTGTTCTCGCCCTCGCGTTTGTTTACCTTTGCCGATAACGCTTATCTGGGGTTGAGCTGCATGGGCGGAATGCAGTACATTAACAATGATATTCTGCAGGCCTTATCTGGCGCAGGCCGCATCGTACATCACACGGCTCTCAAAGTCCTCCCCTGCATGCTGAGGGACGGGATTAGCCGAGCGTTTATGTAGCTGGAGTGGAACCGTGCCACGCTTTGTGGAACGCCTGCACGTGGGATGTTTACAGTTGTGCGACACGCCGTCCGCTCGGGTGTTAATTGTTTTTCGTCATCGGTGAGGCAGCAGCACCTGGATTCAGAGAACCCTTTCAATGATGTGTCAACCGAAGCTCTGAAAAACTCCCATCCTCAGATTATTAATGAAATCGCTGGCCTCGGGGCAAAGCGAAGCAGAGCGGTGGTTGAGGGTGCTATTGTGGATCTCTCCATTTCACGCTGACACTGAGCTGATTGCTTAATGGAGCGCTCCCTTCGCCGCTCTGTTGTGGTGGACCTCGCTTGTCGCAGAAGTTTCTTTCTTGCCTGGAGAGAACAGCAAAGAAAAGAGGGGGTTGGGTTCTGCCCAGACCCTTTCACCATGGGACTGAAGAGAGTGTGTGTGTGTGTGTGTGTGTGTGTCTTTGGAAGCCATTTGTCTACAAGGCTGGGGCCCTGTCTGCTGCAGTAGGCCTAGCCCCTGTGGTGGCCCCCCTCTGCTTTTGTGTCACTCCGTCTGTGCTGAGATATGTCAGGCTGCAGAGGGGCTGATTGTTGAGCCCTGGCCCCATGCTGAGGTCTTTGGTGGGGGTGGGGCAGAGGTAGAGGAGCTGCTGGACACTTTCCTCCTTTTTAACACCGTCTAACCCTGATCTGGGTGGTTGTAGCTTTATTGATCGCTATTGAAGTTTTTTCATAGAAGAGTGAGATAAGCCAGTACAGGTGATCGAATAAAGAGGTGTGGTCACAACGAATTATACTAATATTGTAATCTGCAGATTATACCGACAGTCATTTCAGGATCTTCCTTTTAACAAAAGGCCGAACATAATAAGGTTACCGGGATAATAATAAGCCATGCACACCTCAAATATTTATCAAAAAGTTTATTGAGGACTTTCAAAAGGTCTCAAAACGAGGCTCGGTAATTTTTCGGATTTTAGGCCATAAATGGTTAAAAAAATCTTTGACATTGGCAATATGTTCTTACCTTCATTAAGGTGACATATAAATCCTTTATTAAGGTGACATATAAATATGTAAATACTGCTAATGATGGACAGATTTTTGTTCCCTTAAAATGGAAAAGTTTTCTTTAATGACAAATCTTCAGAAGCTCAAAGGCTTAAATACAGTTTTGAAAAGTCTGGAAAAAAGTGACTAGATCAAATGTGTTTTTTTGGGAAAGAATGGCATTGATCATGCTGTAACAAAACAGCCAGAGCCGCTAATTTAAACTGTACAGAATTTTTGGAGCGCTCACTTGATTTTTTTACATTTATTTTATTAAAGCACACCTGACACCATTGTGGTGCCCTTTGGTGTCGGGGCTACTGTGATGGGTCCTCTGTTTCTAAGGATCCATGCCTTTTGTTTCTATGGGCTCAGTTCAAAAGGATCCTGCTGGAGACTGTATGTAGCGCTTGGTTGAAGCTCTACTGAAAACAACCTTTGAAACTCGCTGCATCTTTTGCAAGGAAACACTCAAATTAGTTACTAAAGGCTTTCAGATGCCTTCACCTTTACCTGCCATCACCTAGTAGTGTTGTGTATTTACATAAAGAGCATCACCATAGCCTGTTTTCATGGATTTATTTATTATGAGTTTTATTAATATATATATATATATATATATATCTTCAAATTAGTGATTCCCTTAATAGAAACTTTAATTTTCTCCTCTGTTATTGTGTCATAACCATGTACTGTCATTCGTATTGTCTGCCAGCTCATACCTACTAATACCTGGCCTTGTTATTCAGGAAATTTTCTGGCAGACGATAATGTATTTTATCTTTGTGAACGGCCAGACACACAAAATACCAGCTTACTTGAACATGCGTTTAACGCTTTATTTATTTCTTTAAATAAAGAGGCTTGTGATTGTGTGTGCTTTCTTTTTCTGACTGTTAAAAAAAAAAAAAAAAGGCTTGCCTGAACCTTTTCAGCCATCAGATTCTAACAACACTGCCAGTTCTGCACGTGGGGTTGGTTGGAAAAGTGTGAAAACCTACAGCGGCATATATGCTCAAAAATCCATACTTTCTCTGCAGGGACTCAGTTGCCGGGGCTTTCGGAAGCCGTAGTGCTTTGCTGTGAAATTTGTAAACTATGTTAATACTGTAGAGAGATCGATAAGCTAACCACGGAGCTCTATCAGCAGTCAGCCTGTTCCTGTGAGAGCCAGACCTTTTGAAGGGGTTGCAGACTGGCCCGGCCACTGTGTGAGGTCGCCCCATTATTCTGGCTGCCGCCTTTCTACTTGAACTTAAGGGGGGGGGTTGAGATGGAGATGTGGCAGATGCTTGTTCTATTCCCCTTCCCTCCCAGCTCCAGATGGAGGTATGCAGTATGTAATCTTGACTCCCAGGCTCTTCTGGTGACCCCTCCGTCTCGTTCTCGAAGTCCAGCTGTCGCAGGACATCAGCAGGCCTTCATCTGTCCACACATTCGGTTTCCTCTGAAGAGTTTTATCTGAAGAAACCACGAAATGATCCGATAAAGTGTAGAAAGACTGTACTTTGTGGAACAATACAGCTATACTTACCACACAGTTCTCCAGAGGAAATCTCCAGAGCAAAACCAAAGGAAAGGAAATGTTGTTTCTTTTATATATTTTCATCTTTCCTGCTTTTAAAACAGAGATCCTCCACTTTCATGTACCTCCTGGATAAGCATTTCCAGTTGGCCTGCAATGTTAGTTAAAGCACTGCTGGGATTCAATGGAGTTTGCTGCTATTGTCCCACTGGTTTTGTGTGTAGAAGGGTGTAAGGGACACATGGAGTAGGAAGGCTTTCCCTATGTGGATATGTGCCGTGATGGCAGGAGAAAGGCACAGAGGGCTCTCCTTTGTCATGGTAAACCAGGACTTGACCACCTGCTATGAAGAGGGCCTGACAATGGCTGCCTACAGATACATGGGAAACAGAAGAGGAACTCTCTTACCCAGCCTGAGATGCATTAGAAACATCCTGAGAGAGTGTATTCTGGTGTCCGCGGCCTGCCTCAGGGGACCCAGTCTGTTCTCAGATGCAACATGCGACATGTTTATATTAAATGCCTTGAGGGATCATTTTCGCTCCTCTTTTTTTGTACATAATTATTTGCCTGACTCGCACAGTGTGCAGTGTGTTTTTACTAAAGACTGGATTACTTGCATGAGGTCAAACATTCATGACAACATTTTGAAGTGTCTGTACTGGAAGCCTTCAGACAAAGCAGCGTGTGAAAGCAGATATCCTGGTTAAATGCAGATGGGCTGAAGTTTAAAGTTTCATGTTTCAGGTTCAGAAAAATGAGCATCTAGCATCAGACCTGTAGTACAAGATCAGGAGTTCATATCTGCTCTCATACTCATTTGTTCAGCTGATTCCTAAAAGATTAAGTATATTTGAGTGAGATGTCCTCATTAGACCACCGCTGTCCCACTGAACTGGTAGCGTTTAGGGACCAGGGCCCAGGATCTGAAAGTTGTGGGTTTGAAGGCCACACAAGTAGGTTGCTCTGCATTATCCTTGAGTAAGGTACCGTCCCCATCACTGAGGTTGCATTTTGTTGTGGTTCATTGTGTGCTCTTGTGTGTTACCCAATGACAAATAGTCACTTTCACTTTGGTACTTCAGTACTTTGTCTGGTCGGAGGACTACACAGGATTATCAGTCCATCAGTCTTTGTGCTCTTCATGTTTCTCCTCAGTTTGCTGTGGGTCATTTGAGGATCTGCACAGTATGATGTATAAGCAGTACATGCTCGCAGTGTGAGGCACACAGGCGTGACCCACTTAAGAACTCTTCTCACACCGGAGAGATCCCACCGTCTGGGTTAAAATGAGGCCTTCTTAAGATCCGGAGCATGTTCACTTTTTGACGGGAGGTTTTTTTTTTGGGTTTTTTTTTCTTCCTCCCCCTCCCATCCCGCCAAACTCCAGTTGGCCTTATTACTTTCACCTCCCGAAGCCTGCCTGACCTCAGAATCCCTCTTGCCTTCAGATTGTCCACATCACACCCACTGAATCACCAACGCTCAACCATTAGGCCCCACACACACACACACACACACACACACACACACTCTCACACTCGCTCTCTTTCTCCTGAGTGCGGGTGTGCTCGTCTAGTACCCTGGTTTATTATTCTTATTATTTTTCCCGTGCACAACGGTTATGTGGTTGAGTTGTGGTTGGTGTCTTGCCAGCGGCTATAAATAGATTCGTGTCAGATTTAGCATCTGAATGAGGGGGAGCGACAGAAAAGGAAAAACCCTTTTTGGCATCCAGCTGGCTGCCTGCCAAACACTGGCTGAGTGGAGCCGAGCCACTGAGTGTTTTTGGAGGTGATCGAGTAAAGAGGAGTGAAGAGCTTGCTTTTTGGGGGTGCGTGTGTGCGCGCGCGTGTGTGTGTGTGTGTGTGTGTGTGTTGTCCCCTGAAATAAAAGGCCTTGTGAATGAGAAGAGTATTGGTGTGTTATCATCTGTCAGTGCCTCTCCAGCCCAGATGAATAGGGTTACACTGTGATTTTCGTGTCATTCGCTCACTGTCGTTTGTGAGAAAGCAGCTGTTCATTATGATCTCACGCTCCTGATGGAATGGCACGTTTGGGTTTCCCGCATGAGGAAACTTTCTAATTTTTTTACTTTTCTTATTCATGCTCTAGACAAGCACGGTCTGCTACAAAATGCTACACAGCGGTTACATTGCTACATCAGGCTGGCACTATTGATCGCATGTGTGATCTGGTACCAGTCATTTTTGGAACAATGGCTTCATTTATACTTTTTAATCAAAACAAACTGCATGGTCTTTCAGAGACCACGAGATACTTACTTTCTTTGTGAAGGATGAATGGTTGGGGGAAAAAAAAGACTACATTCATTTAGGTGTTTTGTTAATCATTTAAGGTATTTAGAATCAGCCTTTAGTCTTACCTTAAGATTAAAAACATTAAAAAAAGAAAAGAATAATTTCATATGTAAGGAATATTCTGGTTCTAGGACTTAATAAAGATTTAAACAGCGGCTAGAGTTGCATCGGAATATATGCACCCATTCTAAGTTGGTCTCTTAATGAATTTTGACTTGAAAATTTTTATTTATGATCATGGTAATTGAGTAAGCGACTATAATTGATCGACTGGATTTGATATACGATTAATTAGAGCGCTCGACTGTAGACAAGAAATTGAGTAATTGACTGTGATCATGTAGTTGTGACTGTCAACATTGAGTGTAGTAGGGTTGCAGCGGTTTACAAATGTGCTGGCGGCATAGATTTATAAGAATGGACAAATAAAAAATAAAAAAATAAATAAATAAAAATTTTGGGCAGATGTTTTTTCTCTAGAAGTGAAACATTCCGCTGATGTTGGGCTGTTTGAAGTTTCTCGTCATTTGTCAAACCTGTGCAAGATTTCTCTATAACTTCTCAGATTTTATCCTTATAATATTTGATATCCAGGAACTCCTGTAGCAGGACGTCCCAGCTGGCGAAACAATAATGCATTGGGTTGAAGGCCGAGAACTATAGCGACTGCTGCAGAATCTCGATAAGAATATGTTCTTATCCAGCACCGATTGCCAGATTTTAAACAGAATTTGGTCATTTGCCTGAATCAAGGGAGCTGAGAATTTTGTTCAGGGTCACAATGACATTATGATGCTTGTAATAAATTGCAAGCTATATTGTTCAGCTGGGATGTTGTCTAGATCCTGCTGCCTGCACTGTTCTGATTGTGTTCTGCATTAGATAGCATCCCACCATTGGTATGCAGGTTGCCTAAAGTATGGCGTAAAGCTTAGCATATGGTGGATTGGCCAGATGTTTGTGTGTCTGGAAGTCTGTATTGTCATGCAAACTGCTCACGTCCATATCATTGCTAGCCTTTGTGGACAGCAGACATCGGGTCAAACACAGATCCATGCAAATGCAAATGATAGCATGTGGTGATCTTGGTAATGAAAGTAGCCATGAGATTGTGGTGGTGCAGGTTCATCTGGACTGTGATTTACTTTCAGGCCCGTTCACTGCAACTCTGGTCAATTAGCGTGCAAGTAATGAAACAGTGGAGCCTTCTCACTGAGAAGTATTCATAAGTTGGTACTTAGTGACCTACTTTCAGTCGCTAGACAGTTCTGAGTGCATCATGAACACAGAATGGGTTCTTTCTGAGTCTGTAAGCAAGTTTGAAATGAAAAAGCATTTGAAAATCTGCCATTTGATAGTAGCGCACTTCAGAATGAGATCAGGTTTAGTTCATGGCTGGTTTAGTTCAAGGGAATAAAGGCGATGTGGTTATGTTTTATGCCATTCAGCAGCAGTGGCCTAGTGGTTAGGGAGTTTGCCCCGGATCGGAAGGCTGTGGGTTCGATTCCCTCACTGGTAGGTAGCCCTGAGGTACCCTTGAGCAAGGTACTGTCCCCGTCACTGCTCCCCGGGCGCTTTTACCCCCTGCTGCACGTGCGTATGGGTGAAATGCAGAGGTTGTGTTGTGCTGTGCAGCGTTTCATGACGAGAATAGTCACTTTCACTTTCATGAAACAACAGGTTGCAATAAAGTGGTACTTTGAGCAACACAGTGGATAATCAGGTCACCCTATTTTTATTTTTACGTTGGCATTATGTTAGTGTCTGTTTTGGCACAGATGCACGTGGAAATTGTGTTGGACATCAACCCACTGCTCCCATATTAGTCTATGCCTTCTATGCAGCTCTGCCACAGTCACTGCGACGTTTCTTTTTAAGAAAAAGAATGAAGCAGTCTCTTAACCATTGCGCCATCAGTGTAGTATTCATCCGATCTCAACATCAGTGATGTTTCTGTATGGGTGGCGGGAAGTTCTTCCCTTGGCTCGACTTGAGCCCTGTGCTTCTGTTTCTCTTGGGTTACTTTCTTTCGTATGATCTTGAGGATCCTTATCCCCGTGTAGATGGAGACTAATGAAGTCCCTTTGTTTGCATACTTTCTGTTTAGACGAATATATTTGTGCTGTAAAATCTTTTTGGTTAGCCGGTCATTTTTGGACACTCTGCTTGCTGCTCGTCAGGGTGGTAGACTTCTATTCAGTGAAAAATCGCTTATTTAAAGCGGGAAGTTTTATTTTCATTAACGTTCAGATTGACAGGCTGTCAGCCGTGCCAAACAATGACAATCTAATGGATGACATTGTGACGCAGTGAATTCAGAGCTTAATTCCCTCATGGAACATCATATCGGCATTGAGAACTTTATGCGAGGTTTCTTTCTTTATTTCACAACAGGAATAAGTGCATATGATGGACGCAGTACTTCTGTATGTTACTGTATATTTGATAGTTTAATAACGGCCCATTTTAATGTGCCGCAAGTGTCAGGCATTAATCCCCAGCACTCCAAATGGTGATCTATTTTGTGGGTACCAAAATGCATATGTACATGTTCATGCACCATTGATCCAAAGCTTGGACATGTGCAATTTAAAGGAGAAGAATTCTGGGGCTCAAAGCAGGCTCAGGCTCTTGCAGCCGGTATAGCAGTTCACTATTCCCTGAACAGCCTGAATATCTAGATGCCTCTATGAACTGGAAATATGGCAGCACAGTGGTGGAATCTGGGGAGTTGGTTTGGAAGAGTTGCTTCAAGTATAAGTCGGTCTTATCTGAATTCAGATCATGATACAGCTGTGACGAGCAAAGTGCAGGCAGCTTTTTGCCTGCGAAGTGTGTGCAACCAGGCAGCCCCGTGATGAAATAGCTCACAAGTCCTTTTGTATAGAAACACTGTCACATATTAAAAACTATTCAAAATAGCAGGCATGCATGCAGGTCTTTGCTTTGTAGTCTATACTGCTGTCTCTTCATTATAAATCTAGAGCTCACCGATATTACCCAAGCCTCCTCATTGCATCATTACCCATCAAGCTTCGAAACGCAAACGTCACAAAGGGCAAGTGTGGGATACAGTGAAGGACAAGTGCAAAGAATTCTGATGAACTGATGACATGTCCTTTTAAATGGATGTTTCTTTATCCTCACTTGTTGTTTGTGGGCTTCTCAAGTATCTAGTCTCGAAAGAAAGTCCCTTTAAAACACTGAGCTGGAAGATTATGAGCTAGGAAGTTAAAGGTAATACTGAGGAAGTAATGAGTGTGTTTCACCATAATTAAAGGTAAAATGTCAGGAAAAGGAAAGCGGTCCGTGCTTGAAATATTCATCACTACACAATATTTCATACAACAAAGGAATAATACGGGAATTATTCCTTCCCCTTTCATTGCGGATTACAGCGTAATACACTAAATCACCACATCTGGGGGGAAAAAAAAAGATTTTATCAAGGGAGCAGCAACAGACCTTGTGTTTTCATCATTAAAAAGCTATTTCACTCTGACTGAAAGAGCCAGAACTAATAAACAACGCACAAATCTTACATGGCAGTCAAAGTGCTATTATCAAGGGAGGCTGGATTCTGTAGCGTCTCTGCAGAAGTACGGCGTGATTTATAAGTTAGGAGTGCTCTTGTCAGTTACACAGCACGCTGAGCTTCTGCCATGGATATCATGTGTTGTCCTGTCATGCAAGGTATTTTGCACATCTTGCATCTCAAAGTTTTCTTTTAGATGACCTTGAGGGGATGTTCCTGTGTTTCACTGTTCGGGACCCGATCAACCCTGTGCTGTCGTCTCTTCCACCCTTGATTGTAAAAGGGGAGTGCGGACATCATCATCAAACCGACTACTTAGTAACAAGATTTGCTATAACCCTCACTGATATTTTGATATGAAGGGAGAGCGTAAATGGTATAAAGGAGTCTCTGTTTTGGTCTGTGCCAGCTTTGTAAAGGAGCATGCAAAAGAGCTATATTTAGAAAGGGTGATGTCTTCACATATGTCCTGATTACACCACTGCTGTGTGAGATCACCTACTGTAGAAGGCTTTAGCCTGAACAGAACATCGTGAACAGAAGCTCTGCTTTTCCGTTTCCACACAGTGGTCACAATCCCGTTCAGATCAACAGTAATGGCCATTTAAACATTTCTGAACAATTTCATTTTATGACGCTTCACACAAGTACGTCCACATTGTGACATTCGGTTCTGCGTCGTTTTTGGTAGACATTCCTAAGGGCTATATTAGTCAAACGATTAGAGCCTACATCTGCTACTGCTCTTTCAAAGAGTATTTTTACAAAACCGAGCGCATTCTGACTGGGTCTGAGCAGTTATTGTGTTTTAAAACGAAAAAGAAAATGAATTTGAATGGGTGTAAATCTCAAAATATGAAGGCTGCATTTATAATTACCTTTATAACAGCAATTTCTAATTGATGGAGTAATAATAATAATAATAATAATAATAATACTAATAAATTCAATGCAAATGTTCTATATATTGATAGAATGCTGACTTTGTGTGAATACTGTTACAGAAGTTTAGTTTCTATTGGTTTTGGTTGTGAGTGAAGGCATGCGTTGATCTCAGAACGCACTAATATTCATTCAGTCATGTCACTAATGGCTTATTTAAGGATATTCATTTCTGTTTTTAAGGTATCGTTCATACAGAACTATAGAAGTTGGTCTTGGTTTTGGCAAAAGGTTCACATGGATTTAGCAAGTCCTGGGGCACGTCTCATCTTCTTGTGAGGTTCTGTTTTTAATTAAAAGCCCAATTGTCTTTAAAATGTAGATTATTCTCCCTTCTTGTTTGGATGTCTATAAAAGGTGAATTCATCCTTGACCTAAATGCATCATTACTCCGAGCGCCCTGTGATGCCCTGTCTCACATTATATATGTAATAGAGTGGTTTCAGTAGCAGGTTTTAGTTTCCAGGCGATACTATAGCTTACACTCAGCGCAGCAGCACATGGGCGTTCTAGCTCTCAGGAGCTCTGAATAGTCTTTCACCAAATGAATAGTGTTCCCGTCATGGCAAAAAAAAAAAAGCTCTGCATTTTTATGTAATGAATGTATAAATATTTTGGAACTTTTATTAAACTTCTGTGTTTGCTTTGTGTACAGGGATTTGGCAAATCTACAGATTTTCCTGTAGGTTTCATTACAGGTGCCATATTTCTAGGTTAAGTTCCATGTTTGAGGTATGTTGTCAATCTTCTCCTCTGCATTTCTTTACACCTTTTGAATATAAATGGCTTTCATTAAAGGCTTGATTGACACGGCAGTAGAATATTGTGTCAAAATACTACTGCAGCTTTACAACAGTTGGCACAATATCCATCAATCAGACATTAGAAGATGAATGGTGGCACTGATGCAGACGCTGACCAACACAATGCTTTAAGCAGAAGTTCTGCTTCCGGTTACTTTGTGCACATTTGTTCCGGGGAGGAAAGTAGTCCTAATAATAAATGCAGTTTTTAAGCTCCTCCATGCATTCAGATCTCTTCAAAGCTGTTTACAGGCTCCATAAATGAGTGTTTGAGATTAGTGCATTTTAAGGGCTTTTTTTTATCGCTTTAAAAAACCTGGATCAATTTCACATTTCAGTTCTTTAAAGTAATGATTGTGTGATCAACCTGGGATTTAGGGGATTCATCATGTCTTTTGGTTTCAGAAATGATTACATGTTAGTGTGTGTGTGTGTGTGTGTGTGTGTGTGTGTGTATAAAATATAATATAAAATGTATATATACCCAGTAATGTACAAAAATCTAAGATGCTTCAGCTAAAGTCATTTAAAACTATTACCATTGGCAAAACGTTTTTTTGCTTATTCCAGTAACAAATTATTGGGATGCATTTAAATAAAGATCAATTAATATATATACACTACTGTGCAAAAGTTTTAGGCAGGTGTGGAAAAAATGCTGTAAACAAAGAATGCTTTCAGAAATGGAAGTGTTCATCATTTATTTTCATCAATCAACAAAATGCAGTGAATGAACAGAAGAGAAATCTAAATCAAATCAATATTTGGTGTGACCACCCTTTGCCTTCAAAACAGCATCAATTCTTCTAGGTACACTTGCACACAGTTTTTGAAGGAACTCGGCTGGTAGGTTGTTCCAGACATCTTGGAGAACCAACCACAGATCTTCTGTGGATGTAGCTTCCTCACATCCTTCTGTCTCTTCATGTAATCCAGACACACTGGATGATGTTGAGATCAGGGCTCTGTGGGGCCAGAAGAACTGATGCTGGTTTGAAGGCAAAAGGTAGTAACACCAAATATTGATTTGATTTAGATTTTTCTTTTGTTCGCTCACTTTGCATTTTGTAAATGAATAAAAATAAGCATTATTTATATTTTTGAAAGCATTCTTTGTTTACAGCAGCTGCCTAAAACTTTTGCACAGTACTGTATAATATATATATATATATATAATTTGTATTTTTATGGTTTAGTCTGTTAAAAGGTCTTTTTGTAAAGAAATGAAATGCTGTCTAAACAAAACAGTCTGAAACATTTACACAGTATTGAGCAATATGTCTCAGCCAGCCCGACAGCAAAGTATCACAGGGTAAAAGTATGTCCGTGTCCTTTCTGTCAGGAGTTGGTCACTGGAGAAAGAGTGGTCGAGCCTCTCTTTCCGAGGTGTCCTTTGTATTGTGTGCTCCTGAATGTGTTAATGGACTCAACAACGGCAGTCCTTTTCTTTCGTGCTGACAATGCTGGTCAGTATGCTCACTCTCTTCCTTTCTTGCTCTCTATCTGTTTTTCTCTCTCTCACACACATTCTCTCTGTTGCACTTGTTTATGCTCTCCTTTTTCAGTCTGCTACATATGTAAGAAGTTCTCATAAGCAGATGTCGAAAATAAAGTTCTCCTGTGCATCTGTATTTTGGACTTCGGCTGACAGTGAACGTATTGTTTTTGCTTTAAAGACCGAAAATAACAGTTTGAAAAGCGACGAGCTATGAAATTGAACTTCCTGTGCAGCGTCGGTTTCTTTTTACCCGTCTCCCTCCTGCTTATGCATTATGAGTCACATGTTTGTGTTACACTATACTCCGCGACTACCGGAGGATATCATTTATTGATTTTGAGCATCTTAAAGGCACACACCCTCACTCACAGACTCGTACTATATTTTATAAAGTGCTTTAAAGTAATTTAAATTATACTATAATTTATATATACTATAATTATACTGGAAAAAATCTGGGATTTAAGGTATTATATACATTTGTCTTACATACGTATCTATATTATACATACGCGCGCGCATACAGTATTGTGCAAACGTCTTTCATATGATATCGAGGTTGTAGACCATTTGTAGCTGTGGGATATGAATACACACCATCACAGACTCATATTTTATTTTCTGCAACTGCTCCATGCTGGTTCCGGTTGATGAGGATGAATTTTAAGTAAGTTGCAAGAATTCCGCAAAGTCCCGTCCCATAAGCATTGTAGGCACGAGAGTTTAGTTGAAAAATGTAAAGTTTCAGCACATAAATCAAGGGGACATCTCTTCTGGTTATCAACCTGCCATAGTGAGCGGGTGTGGAATATGCCAATATAGAGCACAACTGCTGAGATCACCCACGTTGATGGCGATTCATTAAAAACATTCAGCGGTAATAAGGTTTGAAAGCTAGTTATCGTAGAAAAATCCAGCTGAGTAAAATATGCAGTGCACACTGCTGGTTAAATCCCCAAAAGCCTCAGTCCTTGCACGACCCTCTGGATGCTTAAGGCAGTGTAGCAGAAATCCTGCCCGGCTAATTGGGATATTTTTGTTCAGTTGTCAGCCTCGTTATGAGCGCTACCGCTCCTACTCACCCGGCTTGCTCCGCCGAGTGGCAGAAGAGTTTGGAAGAATAAACTGGAGCATTTGGTTTGGATAACACTTCTACCTCAAGCATTCAGCAGCTTGGATGGCTCCTCTGGGGGTGGCTAGCTCGCGGTCAAGTTCTGCAGCTCAGGTAAGCTGCCTGCCAAGAACAAGAGTGCAGCGCACCGTTGCAGTGACAGGGCCGGGCCCACAGAGGGTCCCAAGCCAGCAGGGGCAGAGGATCTGGCAGAACCTCAGCTCCAAGCCTAAAAAAAGCCAAGGAGCTGGCATTGCACGGAAGGGTTGTCCTGGCCCAGAAGTGAAGTTTACTTACATCCTCTAGAAGGTGATGTACAGTGTGGGTACAGTTACTGTATCAACTGGGAAGTAACAAGTAGCCAGTTAGAACTATGAGGTTATCTTGTTTTATTAAAAGTGTAAGCATCGTAAATTGGTAATGTCTAAGAATTATATACGTGTATTGCTAGGGAGTCACAATGCTGGAGCAGAAATGTTAATTCAGGCGTTTCTAACTGCTTATCTTATCTTTTTAACTTAAATTATATATATATATAAAATATATGCTCTCTTTTATTAATTCATTTTGATGACGTGTGAGTCACATAGTTTAAATGTTGTTTGATATTTGGAGGAAAATTGAGATTAATTCACCAATACACAGTGCGCTCAAGGACAGACATCATCGTTAGGGCAGCCCTAATGTTACTATGCAAGCGTCCAATAGCCTATAAAGCCTATAATAATGCATCTACAAAGTTTGTTTGTAAGATCCTGCTGGTGTCTGTGGCTTCTTTTCAGTAGCTTGACGCCCTTGGGGACAGCTTTAATACGATCCCCAGTTTATTGTTCAAACTGAGATCTAATCTCTTTGCCAGTTTAATGAGAGTGTAACATTTAGCAGATTCATTTTGATTGTTAAATATTATTTTTGATGATCCTATATTATTTTCAATTCTGAAAAGCCCAGCATATCCCAACAACGTCTGTAAGATCGATCCCACTTTGCTGTAGAACTCGCCTGTAGGTGAGGATGCTCTGGGACATTTACATGCTTTGGAAGATCTATTGGAGTTTAAAAATGCAAAAGAAATCGATCCTTTGTTTTAGTTTTTGTAGTTACATGTACTGGGTGACCATAGTGAGGATGCAAGCGTTGACTGTAATGTTTTCCCAGTATATTGCAAAGGCTGCTTCTGTGGAAGCCCACATGGGTATGTAGAGCTCACATTTAAATAGGGGCACATGCTGCTTGTGCCTGATGAAATAATGTACCATTGTTTCACACCGTTACAGATTCTAGTACAAATTTTGACAGCTTGAGAATGGTGTCGGGGGTGTTACCTTTCAGATGTAATTGGCATTATGCTTGAATATGGAGTAGTGCACACACTGCTGTTTGTCATGCCATGGACACCATGTATCAAATGAGCTACCTTCTAAACACAGAATGGTAGATGCATTTTAGAACAAGCCTAAATTCACATGTGTGTTCCTGCCACTCACTCACAATGAAATGTATCTTTCTCACATCAGTGCTAGTTAGAAACCCAAGCTGGCCCGAAAGCCTTTAACGAGAAACAAGAATATCAAAAGGAGTAGGTCGATGTGAGCATTTTGTGTGATCTGAATTATTTCTGAACAGGCAGAAATGGCTCTTTCATCTCATACCTGAAGCAGTAGTTAACCTGCAGCTGCTCCACATCTCAACCAGACAAACGTGACAGCAGTCCTCTCCCTTTCCACTAGTAGGGTGATTTTAAAACGCTTTTATAGCTCCTAGAATGTTGGCGCAGAATGTGGGGATATAATATTTTTATTTAATGAAACCAATGATCGGTTAGGTAAAAGACATTGACTTCCTCAGACATACGAACAGTCCGTTACTGAGCGTAAAGATCTAAGCGACTTTAAGGGTCAGATTGTAATAGCTTGACGTCTGGATCCGAACAGCCTAGAAAGAGCAGGTCTTAAGGGTTTGAACCTTCCACAGCCAGCGAACAAAAACAGGTTCATGGGCCCTCAAGGCTTATTGATGCACATGGGGTTTGAGGGGTGGCTGGTCTGCTCTGATCCCACAAAAGAAGCTGCTGCTGCAAAAATCGCTGAAAAATTTCATTAGAAAGGTGTATGTGGGGCTGAGTAGATGCAGACGAGTCATAGTGACCATACAGTGGGAACATGAGCGGCTGAACAGGACTATGGACAAGAAAGGGCGTCCTCTTGGACGCATAGTGTGGCAGATCTAGGGAAGAGCTGGCACAAGCATGGGCTGTGGGGAAATGCCGTGAGTGTATTTAGGCATTTTTGGCTAAGTAATAATGCACTATATTATCAGAATAATGAAATTCAGAAAGTTAAATGTAATAATTGGAATGCCATTTTTACGAGCTGGTTTTAAGGACACCGGTTTAGTTCCAGATTTCTCTTTGATGCATCGAGCCGCCAGAAAGCCGTACAGTTCTGCCAGCATCACCTGCTTTATCTTAATGAAGTACAAACCAGGCACTGAACAGGAACTGCTAATTAAACCATGGTGTAAAACCACTAATTATAGGTTAGTGTTTTTATATCTGGGTCTTTATTAATCTAGGTGTTTTGTGTGGTGCCCTACACACACGTGTGCGCGCACACACTTAAAAATAATATAGAAGATATATATAAATATATCATTTTACAGTTTAAGAACACTTGTAGTCAAATTCTAATATCTCTCGGCCCAAATACGTACCGACGGATTCTGTCGTCATTATTACTGCCTTTTTGGAGAGAGAGTTTTGCAGCGGAAACATTCCTTGGTTGCTAAATCCAGTGGAAAGCAGCCCGAAGCAACTACACGTGAACATGAACTTTTTCGAATGCTGAACCTACACTGCAGGCTCTTACTGTCTACACAGACCTTTTATAGAGTTTAGCTTCCATTCATAAAACTGTTTGTATGGATTACACAAACATGCTATCCTAATCTACTTCAAGTATTGCTTTTCCCCCTCTGCCTCACCCTTGGATGTGTTGGTTCAAAGGGAAACATTGATTGCTACAAGCTCCTGTAACTGCATTCAGCCTGCAGTGAATCATGACCATGCTGGTGAACCACAAGCTTTTCATGCGGTCTGAGCATCCGTGCCAAACCCCAGTCTTTGAGTAGAGGCGCTGACAGCTTGTTTATCCAGCGTAATCTCTCCAACTCGCTCTCGTTCCAATGTAAAGATTACATATGGCTCTAGTAATTAGCCAAGGGGAAGCAATTAGACTAGCGGAGCAGAAGGTAATGACCTAAACTATGCATAAGATTTTACTGGAGCACCAAAATCAGTGGGCCGGTGACTTTCAGTTCACATTAAACTGTTCATGAAGATGTGAAGCTGGTGTGGATTCATCAGCACTGTAGGAAAGGTGGTTATGTAATGCTGTGTTTGCTGACGAGTAGGGAATTCCAGTGGTGATGCCTGATGTTCGTCGCGGTCATGTCGGTCAGTGCCGATGCATTATCGAGATTAAAAGTGGAAATTACATCCGCATGGATTTATTTAACATTAAGGAGGAATATAGCAATTATACAAACATGAAGATGTTTTAGCATGGTACTGGAAAGTCACTCTTGGAATATGAGCAGGTAAATTGGTCTGGTAGTGGACACACAGGAGCAGTGGGCTGCAGTACTTACACTGGGGGGCAGTTTTTGGGTGTCTTGCCCAAGGGCACTTAAGTTGTGGATGCAGGAGTGGGAAAGGGTGGTTCAACTTCCACCACACCTATACACATGTTTTCCTGCCGGTCCAGGGGATTGGACTGGGAAACCCTCATCTCTAACCATTAGGCTACAGTTGCCCACCCACATATAATAAATGCTCCATTAGATATTGTTTTGAAATGAACAAATACCTCTTTCTGATTTTTTTTTTTTAAATTTAAAAATAACTTTTGTGCATGCCTGCAGAATAGAATTCATTGTGACAATCAAAATTTTTCTACTATTTCCTCCATTTTTCTTGCATTGTGTGTATTTATTTCCTTGTGCCTGTCTGTTAGCCGGGCCAGGCTCTTGTGGGGTGAATGGGCAGATAAATGTCAGTTGGTATTTGTCACAGCAGTCTAAAGAGCTGTGTTTTTTTTTTTTTTTTTTTTTTCCCCCAGGTTTGTGTCCAGGTATGGATTGATGAGTACAGAAAGTATCATGTGAAACACTTCTTTAATGAAACATTATAGATATAGACCATTTCTCTTTATTTCTCTCTGAATGAAATCATATTTTTAGCTCTTTGTGGCCTATTATGGTCATTCTTTACAAAACCCTTAATTTATTTTAATGTATGTTCATGTTGGTGCTTAAAACGGTTTGAAACCTGGTTGTTCGAGTGTGTGTTAATTCAGGACTGTCCTTTTTATCTCAGTCTCTCTCACACACACACACACACACACACACAATTTCTCTTTCTGCGTATGAACAAACGGGAGGGCCTAAAAGCTTTCGTCTGTTTTTGATGCAGCAGTGAGTGTGTTTTGTTTCGTGGTTTGCTGTCTCTGTTTCCAATTACAGAGTGAGGTCTTGTCAGGAATGTCAGTGGCGTTTGAGGTTTTGTGCTGGTGTGTTTTCAAGGCCTTCATGCTCTCACAGTGGTGTAGACTGACAGTCTTTATGGGCCACAGAAAATGACTTCCAGATCTCTCGCTCGCATGCTTTCTTTTTAACACACACACACACACACACACACACCTTGGTTCAGCACATCTTTGATCCTAGGAAAAATCTCAGAAGTTTAAAGCCCTTTTTAGCTTGCAGAAGTGTATTTTTAGATGCCATCACTATTTTCAAATGTCATTTTTCCCCCCCGTGTTTGCTTTACAGGTGTGCAAACAGCGAACAGTTCCTCCGTATCTTTTTTGTTTGTTTACCTAAAGAGGGCACGTCTCTGTGGACAGAAAACCCTGCCTGGCTGCCTGTTACTATGAGTCGATAGTCAATGTCCTCCTTAAAGAAATGCACAAGGCATGTCTTAATGTTTTACAGCCCCCTGCGGGGACCCTAGGCTTTCATTCACTGAAGCTGTTATTTCTGTAAATGTTTAACGTTCATAAACTCAGAATGTCCGCCATGCTTCAGCTCTGGATGTTGTTGGTGTGTGTGTGTGTGTGTGTGTGTGTTCTTCCTCGCCGTGGCTGAGCGCTAGCTGTCGGAGTGTGAGACTGAGCCGTGCTGTGGTTGGAGTGGACTGTTTGAAGCAGGCTGTGTGGTTTGGTGGTGGATAAACTCCTGAGCAGTAAGAGCAGAAACAGATGTTGACGTTCTCTGCTGGTCCCGTCACTGTCAGTAACATAAAGCAGCCCCCACTGAAAGGACTGGACAGTTAGGTTTACCCGTTTCTCTCCTTATTCCTTTTCCCCTCCTTTTGACCATTGTTCATATCCCCCACTCTGACCATTTTCACTTTTATCAGGCTAAAATGAAAATCGTTGGCCAACAACAGGTTGAAAATTGTTAATCAGATTTTTTTTATTTGCCTTTTGTGTTCTGTGGCCCTAAATTGTAAGTTTCAACTTGATTTTCTGTTCCTCTGTTTGACTTCTAAACCTAATTACTGTTTAAATAGTTTCAAAGTTTTGCATTTTGATGCTTCTTGTCCTTAAGTCTTTTTTTTTTTTTTTTCTTTTTTCAGTTTTCTGCTTTTTCTGTGGTCTAAAGGTCAGAATTTTGTTATTAGAGTGTGCTTCAAGCGTCAGCCGTTAGTGTGTGTGTGTGTGTGTGTGTGTGTGTGAGAGTGTGAACGAGTGGACATCTTGCATGGGCTCCTTGTCTTTGTTGTCTATGACCACTAATGACCCTGCCCCTGAGCGCAAGCCGTTGTTCTGCATGCTTCATGTCCCAACTAGCTGGATGTGTTTTCCTCCTAATCGTGCCCATGCAGCTCTGTTCGAGTCACCCAGTTTCTCTGTTTTAAGGCTGGACTATTGTTTTTAGATCAAAACTGCTATTTGAATTCGTGAAGTTTTCAGATCACAAGGGCTGCAGTTTGAATGACATCAGCGATATTCGATATTTACGATATGTAGTTAAGGAATTTAAATCAAATCTGATGGAAGCTTTAATCTGATTGAGGCTTTAATCTGGCACTCTACCCTCATTAGTGAAGCCTTACTTTTACTTTAGGGCGGAAAAAAGTTCTGAGTTGGAATAGCGAGTGGTTAGAAATAATAATCGCACTTCAGTTGAGTTCTGCGGAAAGTGATTACAACCAGGTATTTCCCCCAAATGATTCCGCCCTGCTCTGCACCACTGCAGACAGGAATGAATTGACTTGCTCATTTGTGGTTTTAGTGCTGTAATCCATTAAACACACCAAACAGGCACATTAGTATTGCAGTTGTTAATGAGCCCAGAATTGTAAATATAGCCCATAATGTTTTCAGACTGTTTTAGAGTAACTACGACAGCCTGACCTCTTATTTTCGGGTTTGTACAAAAATCATCTTTTTTTTTTTTTTTTAAAGCAGTAATCAGCACATTAAGGTTGGCCTGATTAAGCTTGCGATGATATTTATTTACATGTAAAGTACTGTGCAAAAGTTTTAGGCAGGTGTGAAAAAATGCTGTAAACAAAGAATGCTTTCAGAAATATAAATAATGATTGTTTATTTTTATTCATTTACAAAATGCAAAGTGAGCGAACAAAAGAAAAATCTAAATCAGATCAATATTTGGTGTTACTACCTTTTGCCTTCAAACCAGCATCAGTTCTTCTGGCCCCACAGAGCCCTGATCTCAACATCATCCAGTGTGTCTGGATCACATGAAGAGACAGAAGGATGTGAGGAAGCTACATCCACAGATGATCTGTGGTTCGTTCTCCAAGATGTTTGGAACAACCTACCAGCCGAGTTCCTTCAAAAACTGTGTGCAAGTGTACCTAGAAGAACTGATGCTGTTTTGAAGGCCAAGGGTGGTCACACCAAATATTGATCTGATTTAGATTCTCTTTTGTTCATTCACTGCATTTTGTTGATTGATGAAAATAAATGATGAACACTTCCATTTGTGAAAGCATTCTTTGTTTACAGCATTTTTTCCACACCTGCCTAAAACTTGTGCGCAGTGCTGTATTTTCTCTGAGAATCAGCAATGATGTGATTAGTTTATATGCATATGCACTTTTGCAATTTCTCTAGCTGGTGAACTGATGCATTTTTTTTGTTTGTTTTTCGTTAAGTCCTTTGTTCAGTTACATTAAAGCTGTGTGAGATTTATGGCAGGATTTTTGTTGCTTGGCCTTTTGTTAAAAGTAGTGATTAGTCCGTCAAAGTAATTACTAGATTATTTGAGCAGCAATATAATTGATAGTGACAGCCCTCTAACGCATTAACAGATTTAGCTGTCGGCTTCTTTGAGTTGGTTATTTTTGTTGACGGAGAGAGCGCGAGAGAGAGGGAGGGTGGAGTGGGGGATGAGGAGCTAGTGAAGCATTCTGCCAGCTGATAAATGGCCAGGAGGAAACGCCTGGTTACACTAAAATTATATTGCCCACAAAATGTCCAGGCACACCAGTGGCAGTAGATGCATCTCAAAGGATCCAGGTCCTCAAGTAATGTTTTTAGGACATACTTCCTTTTGTGCCACTGACATCTGCTTTCGCCATTAGCTTCAGTGTCCCCATGGAAGCTTGTAAATTCAGGCCTTGAATGTTGAAGAGGGTCCATTGCTGAGGCAGCGGGGTTTTTAGTATGCGCCCCTAGTAGTACAGCAACTCAAACAGCACATTGGCATGGTCTGTCCTCATTTCTAGCCCAGCCCAGCAGTGTGTGTGTGTGTGCGTGTGGTTCACTGAAAGGCTTTTGTCTAGGGGGGTGAGGCAACGGTGCTACTCTGATATTCGCCGTTACCTAGCAACCGCAACGCACAGATTGGTGAGAACATCTGCCGTTGTGGCCGCTGCCAAATTCACGCTGTATAGTAAACACGGGCTCCACGCATGCAGGTCCCTGCCAGGCAGGGGATGAACAGCTCACTGGCCTACTGTTGTATCTGCACACTTCCCCACACACTCAGGCCTGCTCAGTGTTGGGAGCACCGAGGACACCTATTTCATGCTGAAGAGATCAGCCATGAGCTTTCATATTTAGGGTTTTTTTGTAATTATTTATTTATTAAAAATGTGTAATTTATGTATGCCTGTTTTGGCTAATCATGGAAGGGGGGGGCTGATCAATCATGATAAATAGTTTGGAAAAATGCAATAAGAATATGATGCAGTCATGCCATATTGATTCACCAAAGATGTCTTTAATGTATTGTTAAGCCCATATAATCAAAGTAGATGGCAGTTTCATCACATTTGTGTCGCCCTAGGTAGCGATCATAAAGATCTCTGGCACCGATTTCGTAGGCGGCAAAATAGGGACGTAATTCAGTCTGTACTATTAAAGCATTGGATTTCAATTCTCCGTCCTGCTCACGTGAACCTTGTTCTTATCTCTGAAATGTATCTTTAGAAGCCCCTTCTGAAGGTTGTTCATTTTGGATCGGTATGAAAAGGCGATTCTTTGGGTCTGTGGGTGCACACGAGGCGTTCTCATCGTTCTTGCCCTGACCCCACTTCCATCGAGCTCGCACAAGGATACCCTGCCCTTGTCTGACTGTTCCCCTCAGCTCACTGCAACACATTGAAGAATACAGTGCCTTTGAATTTGCTGACGGTTTTTATACTCCGTAATCATCTGCTCCCATTACGGTTCATTATTTCATTCGGCACTGACCCTGCCGGGGAAACATCAGTCAGATTTTCTTCAGTGCTTTATCCTGGTTGTGGTAAAGTCATGTCTGTGCAGTGGAGAACAGCTTTTTAAATTGTCATTTAAGTAATTAACTTCACAGTGTTTGATGTAAGGGCTATAATGCTCCAATTTCTTGTTTTCGCATGGCATGGGACATTGTTTGACTGCTTCTCATGGCTTTTTTCTTGTCCATAGGGGGCCTTCTTGGCGCCGTTCTGGTCTTGGATGTCTTTTAATGGTCTGATTTTGCATTGGGACAACACAGAGTCCCTCCTAAAGGACGGCAACTCTCGCACACAGCCCTCTCGGCCGCCCTTGAGCTTTGCTTTCTGATAAACGTAGCCTCACTCGTGATGGTGATGCAACCCTCTGTTGACCTGCTGTGAAGAGCTCTACAGCACAAGCATTACATGCCACCCTGGGTCATTCACTTCATCACAGATAGGCCACGATGTCCTCCTATAGGCTACCTTCCTTGGGTAGAGTAGTGCAGTGGTTGAGTGATGGTTTAAGGACGGCTCAGTCCCAGTATCTGTGATAAAGACCAGTGGATTGATGGGTCTTGTGCAAAAGGAGTGATAATGAGTCCTCATTGCTGTTGTGTTCCTGTTGGTGTTACTATATGAGAGCAAAGAAAAAAAGCACCAGCAATGCTTGACTTGTTCATGACGTATATGTAGACACCAGAGACTGGAGAGGAAGGAGTTTTTGAAGTGGAGGACTGTGGTTATTGGCACGGTTGCCAGCTTACGGTAGACGTGGCGACAGAATTTGAATTGAGCCCAATGTTAGATTTCCAGACACTCCGAATTGTGAGGATTAAGGTCAACCAAATCTTTCTTTTGCCTTGGCTTGCTTCACAAAAGTGCTTCAAGAACTCTTGGAGCCAAAGCATTACTACAAGGGCACTACTGGCAGTAATTTTCTCTCCATTCAGCCACTGAAGCTGCTGTGTTGTGTTTGTGGGGATACTGTTGGTCCGTTCACACGATAAGGCATTTCATATCAGTGCTGTCCGAGATGCTGTTTGGACAAAGGGGGGAACCAGAGCTGGCTTTCTATCTTGATAGGAGCTGCTCCTGTTTGTGGCGACTTGCAGGCAACAACATTGATTTTTTTTAAATGTTTTTGAGGAAGAGCACTTAATTCAGAGGAGCCAAAAGGATGTTCGAAATGAATTGGCCTGGAAGTTCCAGGTTCGCCTGTGATCACCAAAAATTCATATAAACAGTTAACACGGGTAACACAGACGAGGCGTGTATTTAAGAGCACTCTCACATCTGCCTTGTTTGGACCAATCAAGTGGCTTCATCAGCGTGTTCCATTTGGACTGGTGTGCACGCTGTCCATGCACCGCGTGCATAAATCAGCTGAACTGTGCCTGTGCACTTCACAGCCAGTGAAGTGCCTGACTCCTAGCAGACCCTGGAACAGACCCTGCTGAATAAGTTTTCATCGGGATTTGCATGAAATGAAGGAACGCAACTTGCCAGCTTTATTTATTTATTTAGGTCCTGTAGCACTAGATCCGTACTGTGCATAATCTGCCTGTCTGGATTTGATTCATTCAAATTGATTCGTATTAATCATTTCAGTGAATTATTTAAATTTTGTCTTCTGCCATTTTCACAAATTGCAAGCCAAACTGGTTGATTGGCTCTTTTACTTTCTGGCTGTGATTTGTTGTCCATATATGCACACACATACATGCATATATCTCTCACACACACACACCTGCATATATTTTTTCTTGGAAATAAAAAAACAAGTGACTTCCTGCTCTGTTGTCAGAGCAACAATTTTCAAATCAGTTGGTCCCATGAGACTCTAGCCAGTGAAAGCTACGTGTATTTTTATTTATTTATTTATGATCTGTGTTATATGTGGTAGTGGGTGTGACTGACCTCGTGTTTGTCTGCAGGACCCAGTTATGGAGAGGTGGAGACGCGGGAGTGTTTGTACTACAACATCAACTGGGAGATTGAGAAGACCAACCAGAGCGGTGTGGAGCGTTGTGAAGGCGAGAAGGACAAACGCTCGCACTGCTACGCTTCCTGGCGCAACAACTCGGGAACAATTGAACTGGTGAAAAAGGGTTGCTGGCTGGACGACTTCAACTGCTATGACCGGTGAGTCACAGCACAAAACCATGAAACAGTACTCGGCATGCGAGACTCTTGATGAGAATACTGGGCAGTGGGCTCTGGGGGGGGAAAAAAAAAAAAAAAAAAAAAATCTTGGCTTTTTTTGGTACATAAACACACAATAAAGCTTATGTATTTTTGGTACATACATTTCACAAATGTTGTAAACGAGGGAAAATAATGAAATAAATCCAGTGTAGGACATGGGCCATTTAAGGTAGGGTAAGTTTATAACAATATATGTAACCAGTCACACATCTCTTCTAAATGAGTTCAGCTTTTTTTTTTTTTTTTTGCTTAAAAGTTTGAAGTGAGATGTTGCCTGCTTGCATTAAGAGGGGTATTTTTAGAAGACGCTTGTCAAGAGGTTCCTGAGGAAGAATTCTAAAGATAAACCAAAAGTCTGCAATTATTTAATGATGAAATCTCTGTGAAGTGTTTGCATGGTTTTCTATGTCTAAGCTCACATTTTTCTTTTGTCCTGAATTAATTTTTTACTCTCCGCTCACTGGTGACCTACTTTTGTGGCTACCTGTGCTGGCGCGCAGCAGAGTTCAGTAACATGCCTTTACATCTGAAATCCTTTTAGGTGCTCTGAGGGTTCAGGAGTTGAACAAATCAAAATCCACAGTTCAATAGTGCTCGGTTTTAGAGGGGCACGATTACTCAGTTTGACGTTCATGCTCAGTTAAAAATATATGAATATGATCATATATTTGACTGCTCTCCTCTGCAAATAGACAGCGATCATTTGGGTTCATTATCTAGAACGGTGTCGGATGGATGCAAACCCTTTAAAAGCTTAGCTTATATGCTTCTGGTCTTCTGAAATCTTTGAAAGTACATTTTTATTGGACTCAAATTAGTCATTGACGAAACTGTTCAAACTGATGCCTTAATGTAGATTAATGGTCACAATAATCAGATCATTTGATTTGTTATATGTTCGATAGTGCTGACTCTAATATAAGGCCTCAACAAAAAAACCTCCACCGTTATAAAAGGCATATGATTCGATACAGCTGCAGCGGGCTGATGAATGAATTGATCGGGAAGCGCAAGGTACCTCACGGTCTCAAGATGCACATTTATCCGTTTTATTTATTATTGTTTTATGGTGCATCTATATATATACTTTTATAGTTTGTGTTCTGGGATTTGACATGGAAAGAGAAATTATTTCATCATAACTCTGAATGCCCAGCTTGAATTGCCCCTCATCGAGGGAGTATTGGCGAAGCAATTTCCTTACAATTGCATTAGAGAGAAACTGGGCCAACCACCAAAACTACAGCTTGCAAAAGATTACTCCAGCAATCCCAGGGTACCTGATCCTCCCAGCATCACTCTGTGTTGGATCATGCCATGCGGAGTGAATGGGTCGTAAGAAAACAATACCACTGGCCATGATGTGGGTTTTCAGTGGATAACCACATACCTCTGGAGTTTTAAAGAAGACCGCCTAGTTGGGTCTCGCTGACCCGCATCACACTTGTTTGGCACGATCCCCTACATGTGATGGAGAGTTGCATTCATTTACAACTGCTCATCCGTCTATTTCACTGTAGAATGAAAATGATGCTGGAACATAAATATACTGTGAAAAATGACGAAAAGACAGGAGGCAGAGCTGGAGATGCTGAGATTTTCGTTGGGTGTGACGAGGATGGACAGGATTAGAAATGAGTATATTAGAGGGACAGCTGAGGTTGGAAGATTTGGAGACAAAGTGAGAGGAGCGAGGTTGTGTTGGTTTGGACATGTCCAGAGGAGAGACGAGGATTATATTGGGAGGAGGATGTTGAGGATGGAGCTGCCAGGAAAGAGGAAAAGAGGAAGACCAAAGAGGAGGTGTATTGAATGTGGTGGGAGAGGACATGCGGGTGGCCAGTGTGAGTGAAGAAGATGCAGAGGACCGGAAGAAACGGAAACAAAGACGCTGTAGATTGCTTCAAGCTGCTCTCGGCCACTTTTCAAACACACAAAATAATGATCATTTCAAAGTGCTAATATATAATAAAGGGGCGATATAATGATCATTTCCACAACAGAAGCTTTCCTGATTTTTGCTAGCTCTTTATAAAGCTTACCCAGTCTCTCGGCAGAAACTGTGAAAGACTCGTATGCAGGCAGAGCCCAGATAGTTCAGTGATTAACACTGACGAAGGGTTTCTGGATGCGGTTAAGAGGTTGTTTGTTTGAGGGTAAGTAGGTCAGCCTTGTGTCCGAGCCACTAGGTCAGCTCTCTGAGGGGTGAGCGATCTTCTCCAGGCCATATAGCTCACCTCTTTTGCCCCTGCAATGAGGGCAAAGGCCTGTGCCCCGTTCCGGCCTTACAAAGAGGGCAGTGCTGAATAACGGGCCATGTGCCACAGAGCGCTGACTGAGCATTAGTCAGGGTGTGCCCCATCAGCAGAATCATCACACCAGTGCTAGATCTCTCCCTCTTGTCCCCACTGCTGAGGTCAGTAAGGCAACCCCGCCGTGCCTGGTCAGCGGCCATTCTGTTGTGTGGAGGCTGGGCATGAAGAGGTGCAGGAAGAAGTGCTTCCTAACTTTGTGACATCTTCTGATGCCCTTTAATACTCGAACCCTGACTCCTAACCCACCGATATGAGACATTAGTGGACAGCTAGGTCTAGGACAGCTATTACATTGTGTAATTGAACCTACAAATCTGGAAAAGTAGAACAGATTAAGAGAACAGATTAAACAGAGTTATGAAGTAGTAAGACCATATGGGTATTCAGTTTCTGTTAGAAGCATGTATTGATGAAAGCTCTTTTCTAGGTGCAGGCAATGCTCTTCTGTTCCTGGACCATATATCTCAGATGCTACAAGCAGAAATATTAAGTAAAAGTATGCTGAAGTGTTCTAGCTAGAAGAAATCTGTTCTCAGTAATAATCTCTACTGTGCTTCGCAAGGCCAGACAGTCTGGGTAATGTGCAACAGCAGGTTGCTGCTGACTTTTTTCTGATATTTTAAGGTGGCACATCATTCTGTTCCAGAAATAATTTCAAATGTATCAACATTTGATTACCTTTCCATTAGCGGAGGACTGCATTCTCTGTCATGAGAATGAGGGGCGGTCAAATCAAGGGCTGCTTCAGTTGCTTAATTAATAAATCAAGTGAAAATGAACATTTACCTCCTCAATGATTCGGCTTAGTGATTCGTTTGCGATTTGAATGATGAATGCATGCCCTTGTTAAACTGAAGTCATTTACTTGATGGAAAATGTAGTGTTTGCTGGAAGTTGTGTATGTGTGATTTTCACTGATGATAAATTACTGCTAAAGTGATTCCACACGCAAATATACCTCATCAAAGTACTTATTCAATTGAGTCCCCCATGACTAAAATTGACACAGCCTGGATGGGTTAAAATATTAAATAATTTTTAATTAACGCACATGGCTCCACCTACAGTCAACACTATTCTCTTACCGAAAAGGTCTGCGGTGGTGACAAATGATTATATGCTTTCGTCCTATATGCCAATGTGTTATGGCAAATTTAACCTGTCTTCTGCATGACATCGTTCTAACAGGTCCCTGTTTCTTGTCCTAAAACAGGCAGGAGTGCGTGGCCACTGAGGAGAACCCACAGGTGTTTTTCTGCTGCTGTGAGGGCAGTTTCTGTAATGAGAGGTTCACACACTTACCCGACGTCAGTGGACCAGGTGAGCGACGACCCTGCACTCACTGAAAAAGCTCAGCATGGTGCATTTGTCCTAGATTCTCTGTAGTGAGTACACTATAACTGCCTCACGGTTCAGCATGTACTTATTACCGCTGCAGCCTGAAAGTTATCAGATTAAATGAGTGGGACACAGAGCGGCGGTGCACTCAGTTATTTCGTTCCAAGCCTGCATTATACACATTCCTCTGCCCATTATCGTGCTTCTCTCTTCTGAGGCATTCAAACAGGTGTATGCTGTACTAAATACTTGGCATGCCTGTATATTTCACTATTGCTTTTCACCTGTGATGTGTTCGGTGGCATTACATTTTATATGAAGTCCATCTTAAGGCTCACACCGGCAGTTTCATTATGAAAGATCTTTGGAAATTTCTTGGAAAGGTCTTTGGAAATACGTTCAGGAAGACACAGCAGTCAAATGTTGGTGGGTTCTTTTTTAGCAACCCAGGCAGATGAATCTGTGGTGTTGCCCTTTCAGGAAGAGGATAGTGTGAACATTCTATACCTTACCTTGAATCCTTCCCCCCTTTGGTTGCCATGGTACGTGCTCTCTGGAGTCCCCACTGCCAACAATGTCCTTGCCATTTTAACAAGAGGAGGTTTTGTGTGTATTTATCAGCCCCCTTACTACCATTACTCTGTCTCAGTGGGTTCATCCATAGCATAGGCTCTTATCTACACACTCTCTCTCTCTCTCTCTCTCTCTCTCTCTCTGACCTGACCCATTCTGCATTCTCGTGTCTTCTCAGTTATCGAGCCTCCTCCCGCCACACTCTCTCTGTTGAACGTGCTGATCTACTCCCTGCTGCCCATCACCATGCTCTCTATGGCCCTGCTGCTCGCGTTTTGGATGTATCGCCATCGCAAGCCACCCTATGGTCACGTTGACGTTAACGAGGTTACAATGCTACTTATATTATCCCCTTCTAAGGAGTTGCTTTCCTTTTTTATTGGTAACTGATGGTATACAGGCTTTCCTTCAGCCACATTATGCATGCCATTTCTACTCTTCTTGTCTGCCCTAATTTAGAGTCCACCTGTAAAGTATCTCTTTCCTAATGTCTGTCTCCATCTAGTGGCTGCTTTGAGCCAACTGTGACTCAGATAAGCTTGTACAGCTGCAGACTGGATTGGTTAAAAAGAAGGAAAAACATTATCTTACACTTAGTATTTTTAATTTAAGGCACGTCCTGAAATGGTACAATGGCTAATTTAAACTAAGTGAGATGCTCTTGCTTATAGTCTTCAGATGTTCAAGTCTAAACTTGTATTTCCTCTATGATCAGGATCCAGGTCCAGCCCCTCCATCTCCTCTTGTAGGCCTGAAACCCCTGCAGCTGCTGGAGATTAAAGCAAGGGGGCGCTTTGGCTGCGTATGGAAGGCCCAGATGATGAATGACTATGTAGCTGTGAAGATCTTCCCCATTCAGGTTTGTTTTATGTGTTTTATTTCCAGCACCTCTATGGTTTTCTTAAATCAGATGTCTTTTATCATTCCATGGCTTCACCCAGAAGCAGCTGCGTTCTTCATCCATTACAACTACAGGCTATTTTGTTTGTTCACGTAGACCTTAAACTCTATCGTCTTTTTCTTCCCGTCCCTCAGGATAAGCAGTCGTGGCAAAACGAGCGAGATATATTCTCAACACCAGGGATGAAGCACGAGAACTTACTGCGCTACATCGCTGCTGAGAAACGTGGGACCAGCCTGGAAATGGAGCTCTGGCTCATCACTGAGTTCCATGAGAAGGTTTGCAGATGTATACCTGCATATACCCTCCCATTCTACCCGCTCTAGTATACGTTCATATACCCTCCCATTCATTCTCATATTCTCTTTGAACACCTGGAACTACATACATTTCATGTTAGTTTTATTGTGGCTATTAAAAAATGCATCATAAATAACTGTTAAGCTTAATAACGGCGTATTAATGGAATATTTTAAATGCTGGTGAATTCTCACCACTGTTTTGAACCGATAAAGTCTTTCAATGAGTGATGAAACCCACAAAAAACAGACTTACAGCTGCTTGAAGGCTTATTAACGAATAGCCTCGGTGAAGGACCAGAGCATTTATGGAAATATGGTAGCAGACTTAATAGGTTGTCTCAGGGATAATACTTTAAAGACTCTTGCTTTTCTTGGTAATTTCAGAATCTTTCTGAATCTCTGTTCACTGCTCCTGACACAAGACCTACTATGAAATGTTCGAGAACTAGCATAGTAGAATAGCTTTTACATGTATGTACAGAGCTATTTATTTTCATATCTGGTCTGCAAATTTTAATTAACCTTTGTTTTGTTCATTTTAGGGACCTAATGCAGACAAATTGATTGATCAGTCTTTCTGAACTGATAATAAACCATGCTTAGTGGGAGATTAATCACTACTGCCCCAGTCAGAAACATCATTTGTACTTACTGTTTACTATTTAATTAGTCTCAGCCTGATGGGTAAAAATTGAACCAAGTTGTAGCATCGTTAAGACAAGATCATGGAAATTAACAGCTGTGGCAAATAACAGTGATCAGTTGGAATGGTTGTGAGAGGGCAAACACAATCTACAGGATATCAAGTTCTGCTGTGTCTCTGATCTACAGGGATCTTTGACTGATCATCTGAAGGGCAATGTGGTAAGCTGGAATGATTTATGTCACATTGCTGAAACAATGGCTTGTGGGATGGCCTACCTCCACGAGGATGTACCACGGTTCAAAGGGGAAGGGCCTAAACCTGCTATTGCTCACAGGTACTGCAAAGAGTGCATCACTACATGACCGTTATTCTCGTCAAATTCTCAGAATGCAGGATGTGAATGTTGCATTTGAAGGTATTTTGAAGACGTTAATTTCACTGCCAGATTGCGTCTACAAACAATCGCTCTGTTAACCTACAGGGACTTAAAAAGTAAAAATGTGATGCTGAAGAATGATCTGACTGCTGTTATTGGAGACTTTGGGTTGGCAGTAAAGTTTGAGCCTGGAAAACCACCTGGCGACACACATGGCCAGGTAAGGATGTGTCTGATGACTTGCAATACAGTGTTTTAATGTATCTAAAGGTTAACTTCATACTATCTTTTTCATTTGGACAACACATTGCATTGTTTTGTATCACAATTTGTTTGCGATTGGGTTTAACCATTTTACTCTTCTGCCAGGTTGGCACAAGGAGGTACATGGCACCCGAGGTGCTGGAGGGAGCCATTAACTTCCAGAGGGATGCATTCCTGAGAATAGACATGTACGCCATGGGGCTTGTGCTGTGGGAGCTGGTGTCCCGTTGTACAGCTGCTGATGGTGAGCATTTCTAATCTTCTCCAACCTTCACTACTTTAATAAGATGAATATACTCCTCGTATTTCAAGCTGAATGGTAAAATAAAGCTGTAACTTTAGACCTGCGAGAGAGACCCTGTTAAAAAGAGTTTGGATTAAATGAAGACTTGATTCTTCAATCTTTTAAGATTAATGTTTATTAAGGCTTTATGTTGTTTCCCAGGATTTATAAGCTGTTTGCAATGCCAGGATTGCTGATTTGGGTGAACATGACAAATTCACAAGTGGGTTGTATGCCCACAATTTAAGCTCTACAATTAAACAGTGAACACACAATACAGCTGTATGTGACGTTCCTACCAGCCACACTCCTTGGTAACAAATATATCAAATACAGAGCTGCCCTGGCCAACTGTAAGGGCTGGCGTTGTGAAGTGGCATTAAAGCAGCTAAACTGTGAAGAATAAGGCTGCTCAGGTGCAGAACCGCTGAGTGCTTAAGTGCATAGAACCTTTGTTCTAGGTTGCAACACTCTCTCTCATAGCACATTTGTTCTTGGTTGCACTCATGCACAGGAAGTTCACGGACTGGGTTTTCTAAAGACCAGCAAAAAGGATATGATTATCATGCTCAAAGCCAAGTATTGGTAGAATGCTTTAAAGCACAACTCTGACTCTATAGCAGTGGAAATGAGTTCTCTGGCGAAGTTGATGATCGAAGCATTACATTTCAAACAACAAAGTAACTGATAGAAAATGAATTTATTCCCAGATATGTTTGTGTTCGTAAAAAGAACTCCTTGTTTATTTTTCTGATATAATGCACGGCTAGAGACCTGCTCTTTGTGCTGCTGGCAGGCCTTTGAGAGGTGGTCTAATTGCAGCCAGGGGTTAGGTTTCAGAAGAAAGGAGATGGTGATTAAAAGCTCTTTTAACAGCCAGCGCACCGCATGTAGTGCAAACTCAAAGCATTGTTTTGCATCAAAATGTCTTTTCATTTAATTGATACTGTCTGCTTAATAGTCTGGGGCTGTTTTCCATGGTTTGGCAGGGCCCCATAGTTCCAAAGGGAAATTTTAATTCTACAGTGTACAATGTCACTTTAGAGAATTGTGTACCACCAATTCAATGTCACTGATCAAAAGTTTACTATGTTTCGATGATGATGATATTGGTGTTCAACTTAGAGTTGAGTGTTACTTTAATACTACAAGTTTTCGGTTGTATTTCCAGGTCCTGTGGATGAGTATATGTTGCCTTTTGAGGAGGAGATTGGGCAACATCCGTCCCTGGAGGACCTGCAGGACGTAGTAGTCCACAAAAAGCTGCGGCCAGTTTTGAAGGACTGCTGGCTGAAGCATTCTGTAAGTCCGGCGTAACATGACTTCCCTTTCTGTCTGTACTTTAATCTGTTTACCTCCATTCTTTGTGCCCACAAGAGCAGCAATGTTCAAAGATTAACTGTGCAAAATAATATTCTACGGGTACGTTGTTAGGAACGTATGATTAAGACGTTAGACCAATCATTCTAGCCGGCATTAGAAAGAACCAAACCAATAAAAATATTTCTGTTCATCGTGTTCCCATAACACACTTAAAGGAGTTTTCACTGGTACCAGGAACCAAACTGCACCACAAGCAGACATCTTTCCATTGTATATAATCTGAAGCTTACTTAACCCAGAACTGCACTGCTGTGGCCCTCTTTGCGAGTCAGAATATGGTGTTTTCATCCACAGTCGGGCTGTTGGTATCACCGCCATCTGTGTCAAAACCAAAACGGAGGCTGGAAAGATGGCTTTTTTTCAGTTTTTGGCGGATTGTATAACTCCTGGGGCCTGTGCAGACGCCGTAATAATGTGGGGTTATTATCAAGAATAACAATGAAAGGCATTTAATCGGGTTTACCAGGCCAGTGTGCTGCAAAATTCTGGTACTGGGCCAACCCTAAACAACACCAAAAGGTGGCTGTTTTGAAGGTGAAAGTGACTATTTGTCTTTGGAAAGTCACTACAGCGCACGGTGAACCACAACGAAATGCCTTCTCTGCATTTAACCCACACACAACATTCAGCAGTGGGCATCCATATCGGGAGCAGTGATGGGGACAGTACATTGCTCCAGGGTACCTCAGGGTAATTTACAGATTTGGGACTCAAACCCACAACCCTCTGATCACGGGGTCTATTAGTAACTCCATAATAATAATTCAATATTATTATTACATTATAATAATTACCTACTGAACAGATCGAAAACTGCTTAGAAAGGGAGCGGTTATCATGTCTACTACTGAACCAGTTATCTTTGTTGTTAGATTAGCCTTCCTGGTTCCCCACAGTTACAGAAATCCTGTGCAATGATGAAATGAATTTACAACAATACGTAATTCAAAATATCAAGGGTTTTGAGTATTGAGATTTATAGCTGCCACAGTGAAATTGTATGCTCTCAGTAGATTGGTTGGGTGCCACTTTTCGTTTGTATGGGACGTATGTCTGGCCTGTTGCTCACCTTTTTCCCTCCTGCATGTATAAGCACTGTACCTAATGTGGCTTGTGTGTGACACAGGGTCTGGAGCAGATGTGTGAGACGATAGAGGAGTGCTGGGACCACGATGCCGAGGCACGGCTCTCAGCAGGCTGCGTGGAGGAGCGCATTTCGCAGATCCGCCGCCTCAACAGCGCCCCTACCTCAGACTGCCTCGTATCCATGGTGACATCCGTCACCAACGTGGACTTGCCACCCAAAGAGTCCAGTATCTGAGTCCTACTGCTCACAGTGAAGGAGAAACTCACAAATCTGAAGCAAACAAGCAAGCGAAACAACCCTCGTCTTTCCAGACTCAGCGGATCTCAGACAACAACATGAATGCAGCTGCTATTTTATCCTGACATTTTTTAAATTAATTATTATTATCATTATTATTATTAGTATTATTATGATCAGATCAATTCTACCAGCACACTTCTCTACTGTATTTTTATCAAGAGAGGAAAACAAAAGTAAAAAAAAATAAACGGACAAACAGAAAAAAAAAAACAAAACCGCGAAAGGACATCTCAAAACGCATTCAGGTGCCGACTTATGAATGCTGACAAGGTGCAGGTACCTCAAGTTTTTAATTTCAGTGTTTTTTTTTTTTTCTTATTTTTTTTACTTTTATTCCTCTTTATATTCCTATTTTTCTTCTGGATAGGACTGCCTGAAGCAAAACCAACCAACACATCAACCGACCATTCACCATGTTGGATAATACAACAATGCTGCAAAACCTGAGAGGAACATTGACTGTTACATACAACTTATCTTCCTCAAGGGATTTTAGGTTTTTTTTTTTGTTTTTTGTTTTTCTTTTTTTTTTAATATTTCCTCTCTGACTGTGTGCTATTCAAAATTAAGGAAAACGTGTCTTTTACGGAACTAACGGGTGTCACTAGAACACAACAAAATGTGGAAGACAACTGGACTTTTTTTTCCATTTGCTTTTGTGGTGTTGAAGTTGGTAACTGTGAAGAGGGGTTGGTATGGAGTTTTAATGTGTGGATAGACGAATTTCAAAATCTAGATGATAGAAATGGGCTTTTATCTAGAGCTAGTGGCGACGAGTTGAGATTTGGATAATGCATTTTGTTTGGTTTGGAATTATTTCTCAGGTAACCAGTTCCAGAGGTGGGGGGGTTGAGGTGACTGCCATTTATCCCGAGCAATTGATAGAAAGTGGGTGTCCTAATTTTAACACTTAACAGTACATGCAAGACCGGGGTGAAAGGGTTTGGGTGAGTGTGGGTGTGTCTGAAAGAGTGAGAGTCGGTACTGAACAATAATTTTTTTTTTGTTTGTTTTTTTTTTGTGTTTTTTTTTCCATTTTCAAATTGAATTGCATAGAACTGCAATTTTAATGGTCTTTTACGCCACCCAGGCACATTATATTCCTAAAAATGGACCTTTTGTTGAAAGAGGGGCCTGGTTTTAAAAAAAGAAAATGAAACCATTTTATAGAAAGCAATTAACGCTTAAAATGCAGTCTGCAAAGTGTATAAAAAATCACAAATATTTTCTCCCCAGCTCGTTCAGTGTGAGGGTGTGTACATGTGAGCGGGTATAAATGTGTCCCATGTGAGGCAGTAGACAGGTTTATGTTGTGAGTTTGCTGAGCATGCTTAAACAAACCTTGAGGAAGGTTTGGCCCATATATTTTCGTTTAGTTTTCTCTTTTATTTCTAAGTTTTATTCTCAGTCCATGCACATATTGGATATCTGGATTTAAGGACCTAGACTGAAACAGCAGACCAGACTCAACGCCATTTAGAAAGCCCGTACACTATTGAATGGGAAGGATTTTGATTTGTGCATTTTGGCCCGGTCCCTTTTGCATATTACCTGTTGCTCAGAGGGACCAACTTTGAAATCGAACCTTGCGGGTCCGAACCCTCTTCCGTTAAGAGCGGTTGGAGTGCTTTCGTACAGAGAAAGAAGAAACGGCCATGGGATTATTCTATTTTCTTTTTGTTTTGTCTTAATGGTGGCAGGTAAGAATTCGTTTTTTTTCTCCATACGCCACAAAGCAACAGTGAATGTCCACAATGCTGCTGTTTCAACTCAAAGATGTATTTTTTGTATTTTCCGTTTCTTCTGTGCATTACACGTGCAAGGTCTCAGTAGAATTCATTCTGAAATGCATTTTCAAACACTATGTCAAGAGGAAAAAAAAAATTGCAAGGCTTCCGAGGTGAACGAGAGCGACTCTAAACAATAAATTTAGTAGTAAAAGGAAGAAAAAAAAAACTCAAAGGTTTAATGAGAAAAAGAGATATTATTCATGAACCACAGACCACCTCAAACCAGAAATACCTCAGATTTTTCTATGTGTTTGACTTCTGTTATATATTCTGTTAGTTGTGTTGACTTGTAGTAAGTATATTTTGATGTAAGTTGGCTTTTATGATTAGGGAGTTTTGGAGAAATAAAAAAAAAAAAAAGTCCAAAATCTTGTAAGAAGTGCTACCAAGTTACGTTGTATAAATAGAGAAACCCATGTAAATAGCTGTAAACAGTTGTAGAATTCTGCCTATCTACCAGACCAGGGCATTATTCCTTTTTTGTGCTGGCTATTGCCTTTCCTCTCTGTTGCTTCAAGGGACATCAAACCTTTAACATGTGGATAATTCTTTGAGATCTAAAAGGCATCGCCCGAATCTTTACTATGTTCGTCAAAATACTCATGTCCTTTCCTTTTAGAGGGAAACATCCAGAAACTACTGTGCAGCTAAGTGTCCAAATGTCTGGCCGGTTGCTTCGCTCAAAGCGACTTTACCAAATGACTCCCTTCCAGGTGGGAACGCGTTTGGCTGATTCAAATTGGTGGTCAAATTGTGATGACTTCATAACACGGTGACAGTAAAACTGATGAAGTGTTTTTTTTTTTTAGGGCAGAACAAAAAGGTTTGGTGTTCCCACACTCTGTGCAATCTTCCTCTCTATCCTCTCACTCCTGAGGCTTTGCAGCGGTTGCTTCTGCTTCTCCACATCCTGATCAGAGCTTTAATTTGTGATATTTTTTTTATTTTTATTTTTTTCCCCCCCTTCTGTGATTGTTTCACGGTGCCATATATTATCTCCGGGATGCTCGCCTCCATTCTGCAGTGCTACGTGTGTGTGTGTGTGTGTGTGTGTGTGTGTGTGTGTGTGTGTGTGTGTGTGTGTGTGTGTGTGTGTGCGCGCGCCCGGGATTGGAGAACGTTTAAGAGGCCATCTTTGCACTCATGGACTTTGTTGCCCTCGTATTTCTTTTTTTATTCACATCACATGTAATGTGGTTGTCTCTAGCATTGTTGTTTCAGATGTAGATGGCTTTGAGGGCCTCCACTGGCCTGCTAAAGAGAGATCATTCGGGACCAATTTTCTGCCAATGAGAAACGCCTGTTGCCAAAACGGAGACGGGAACAGGAGGTGTGACTGCCCTCAGCCAAAGCACCCATGTTCAGTTCAGTCATGTTTTTGAAAAAAGAACCAGCTGGTGGGATGTAGGCATGCGTTTGGGTAATCCTTTACTTAACATTTGTCTGTTGGCCCCAGCAGTACCTTCAGGAGCTTCAGCTTTCTTCAGGTTCCTCAGCGACTACATCCGCTTCAGCTGAGGTGCTTTTGAATGGGCTCTGACAATGTAGCAAGCAATATCCACAGCAATAGCATGACGTCCTCTCTGAAGGGTTAGACCTTCCGGGCATTCTTACTGATACGCAAGCAACTTACCAAATCACTGCCCTCATGATCTTCTGTAGGCTGCTGTTTAGTGAAGATGTCCATGGAAAGGAAAGATGTTACCATCCCTCAGTTAAATTACTTTTTTTAGAACAATACGTAGCCAGATTCCTTTTCAAATCTGTAAGAGTAACCAAAGTTGTGTTGCTTTTCATTCTTAATGTCTGTGGTTCTGTAAGAAGACTTGATGAACAAGCTGACACACTAAAAGCAGTGGAGATCAGGCTTGATGTATTTTTCTGATATTTCTTGTCAGTCCTGCACCTGGTGAGGTCCAGTTGAGTATTTTGGAAAGATTTTTGTTAGATTTCCCCAAAAGTCGGTGTGGTTTTAAGCTTTTGTGCAGAAAATTGAACCTGGAGCCGCGGTCATTGAGCAAGGCAAAATAAGTCTTTCATTAGACTTGACTCATTAAAAATGTGCATTTCTTAAGATTGACTATAAAATAAAGCTATTTTGTTACTTTCGGGACAAATCTATCTGCAGTCTTTGATGGATTAAATTTTTATAAGCTGCCTTTTATACTGGGTTACAGCTCAGTGATTAATTGACCAATAGAAATGGCCCAACTACCATAATAAGCTAAGAATGCTTCTCCCTCTCTCAAAACATTTTGTTGATATGAGGTTTTGTTCCAGGAGCGACACTCTCTCATATGCAATACCCCACGCAGATTTAACAGAATGCTAAAAAAGGGAATCGGGATTATTTCCCAAATGTTTCATCACCTTCGCTGTTGTGCCAATTATTTGAGAGCCTTTTTTGGGAATCGTTCAGCTGTGGGCGGGATGCCCGGCTGAATGAGTTGCTCCTGGTCCTGGATTTCTTTGTGTGTCTTGGAGCTTTGGAGCATCCTGTCCGGGTGCAGTTGTGTGCGCTGGTTCATGTTAACAAAGATGGCCTCATGGGAAGATGAGTCATTGCTAAAATCAAGAACGTTACAAACCTCTAACATTCAGAGGTGTTCTGTTGTGCCTGTCTGTTCTTGCTGAAGCAACTGCTGTCTCTGCACTCGCGCTCTCTCTCTCTCTCTCTCTCTCTCTCTCTCTCTCTCTCTCTCTCTGGTTCTGTTGTAATACTTTTCAGAAGTCTCTATATATATAATATAAAATCTCTAAAACGTGACCAGCTGTAACTCTGGATGCAGTCTTAGATCCAGGTTTTCAGGAACCGATTACCTCAGAGCTCATGTGAATCAGTGTTGCTAGCTGGATTAGTCGTTGACATTACAGAGAAAATGTACACTATCATAACACAAACAGGAGAACCTCTTTTATACTGGTGTAATGTATGAAGCACCCCTTGACAACTCAAAAACCTCTTTCTTCTCGAGCCTCTCGCCACTCGTAACAGCAAATAAATGGTACTATACAGGGAAACTCGAGTGCTTCCTACATTTCCGCGCTCTCGCAGCGAGCCCACAGGGCTTCTCCCCAAACCCACCATCGAGAGCAGGTTCTGTTTTCCCCTTTCGATTTCGGATCGTCATCATCACTCAGCCGAGCTTGACGCAGGGCGAGTCCGAGAGCTGGTTTCGGTGTTTCGTTACTTCGTTACCTCATATTTTCCAGTATAAAAGTTCAGGTGTAGCAGAGCTGTACATCAGGATGGGGAGAAAGTTACTCAAGTATTAAATCTTTCCTTCGGGGGGAATTCCGCTTCCTTTTGAAATATAGCAAAATGTTTCTTCTCTGCTTTATCCTCATGAGGAACTAAATCACTCTCCCCCTAATGGTACCGTTTTGGCCTAAAAAAGCCAAATGATGCTGTTGTAAACAAACAAAGCCACAAAAAACAAACCAATTAAAAGCAGTTACAAGTCACTGGATCTACTAAATGTCCTCGTTATCTCCGAGAGAGAAGAATTGAAGTCAGAGTTGGCACACGGGAGACGAAAGAAGGCGTTCTCACTTGTCTTGTCAAGGGGTCAAACTTTAAGTGCTGTTTCTATATCAGAATATGTGAAATGTACATGTTGTAGGTTATGTTTCACTATTGTAGCTAAAGTTGTAGAACAGAGATGGCTTGTACTACTGATTTTAACAAATATACTAAAAATCTGTATAAGACAAAATGTATACAGAGAGTTGAGCTTGTTGCTGTAACCCCTCTTTTGGATTGAAAAGTATGTTTAAAAAAAAAAAAAAAAAAAAAAAAGAAAAAAAAAGAAAAGTTTTATATAAAATGCCCTGGGGAAAGTCAGACATACATTGTATTGCCGTAATGAACTGAGGACTTTTGTTTTTTTTGTTTTTTGTTTTGTTTTTTTGAATGATCATTGTAACATAGTTCTTTAATTTGCAGTGGATCATTGTTCCTTTTTACTGTGGTAATTTTAGACCTCCGTATCCAGAGTTTGGACTAGATTTGCCTAGAGGTTGGGATGTGATTGTTTCAGCTTTCCATTGGTGCCAGAATAAACCAGTATGAATGTAGTATTTGCCCAGTGTGAAACAACTACACCCTGACTGTTAGAGAAAAAAGTACTAGAAAGGATTATTTCAATTTTATCTTTTTGTATATGAAAGTAAACAATAAAATACTGACAAAACACACCTTGTCTGATTTTTAACGGCCCTGGGACTCCTGTTGGACGCGTGCCTCGTATGAGTGTGTGGTGGCTGCAGAGTGTGCATCCTAACACACTTCTGGATGTGAAAGTGAAAGCGACTGTCATCGTTCACAACGAAATGCATCCTCGGCTTTTGACCCCCCACACGCATACAGCAGGGGGAAGCTATGTAATGTCTGAGGAGCAGTGATGGAGACGGTACCTTGCTCAAGGGTACCTCAGGGCAACCAAGTGATCCGAAATCCGAACCCACAACCCTCCGATTCTGGGACCTAGTCCCTGAACACGAGGCCGGCCGGCGCTGCCATTAAAGCTTTGAGTCACTGACATAAGTATTTGTCTCCTCCTCTGATCTTTTTTGTTTATTTCTAACCAGAGTTCTTAAGAACGTTTTTAAATACATGACTTTTCATGCATAAGATATAAATGAAATGATTAATAAATCCGTTATTAACACTTTGCTATAATAAAAGTCGGTCTACTACACCGGGCCGACCAGCTGTTTCTTTGTTTGACCACTAGATGGCGCTGAGCAAGAACTCGTTCAATTCTAGTGATGGGAATTCCGCCTCTCTATAGTGACTCGGATCATTTTGCTCAACTCATCAAAAAGAGTCGACTCTTTCGCGTCTCAATCGACTCTTCATTCAGTACCGCTTTAGGTTTTGATAGTTCAGTAAATGAATCAATGAATCAGTAAAAAAGTACTAATCGTTTACATAGTATAAAATATATGTCGTTCACATTTAAGCCCATACCAAATGAAATAAAACATTCAAACAAATCACATTCAAGACTGACATTGTACCATAAATCAAACAATACAGCTTTAACAGCGAATCACTGACAATATTATTATTAAAGACCTAGCCTGAGAGGAATCAGTCCATATTCAGTTTTGGAGAAATTTCTTTCTGCTGTAGCAGTCGTTCGGGATTGTAGAAGAAGGATATAGCGAGAAGGCCGACCTTTTAAATTAATCTTTCATAGTATTAAAAAAAATCCTCTCAGACGGGAGCTGGCATCGTTCACTCAAAAGAGTCGACACGTTGAGTCGACTCGGGTCTGACTCTTTACTGTCCGGTTCCTGTGAACCAGTTCTGATGCTGTGTGCGGAACAATGGCTGCTCCTCGCTTTAAGCTCGCCCGCTTTCTGGGCGGGTTTGTGTGTGGAGTGACGGTCAGCACCGGCGCCTGTGTGGCAGCGGTCAGACTTTACCTGTCCGAGCAGGAGTCCGAGCAGAGAGAGACAGGTAGTGAACTAACAATGTGGCTGAACCGAAGCTGAAGCGTCCTGCTTCACTCCGAGCCTGCACGGACTCGGTGCACTATGAACCACAGCAAGTGATGTTAGGGGTTTAAGTCTGGGCTTAAGGAGAAGCTGTGGGTTCTGAGAGACCCCAGTGTAAATGCTACATGTGTGTGTGTGTGTGTGTGTGTGTGTGTGTGTGTGTGTGTGTGTGTGTGTGTGTGTGTGTGTGTGTGTGTCTGTCTCTCCAGAGAGCCCAGTGCAGAGCCTCATTAAACACTATGGCCTTCCTCTGACTGGAGCTGAGACTAAACTCTACACCAACCATATTCTGTCCTACGACCAAAACCGGAGGATCCCTAGATGGGTCGCAGAGCATCTGTCCAAAGAAAAGCTTCTGGGTGAGTTAAGTGCATGAGCGAGCTGGCAGTGGGTGTCCCTGTCACCTCACAGCATGAAGGTCCTGGGTTCCAGTCCCAGCTGAGGCACGGTGTGCAGGGTTACTCCAGGATCTCCTTCAAATTCGTCCCGCCGTCCAAAGACATGCACTTCAGGGGGACTGGAGATGCTAAGTTGTCCCTTGAGTGTGAGACTCCGTGTTTGTCTGTGTGTCTGACCTGGAATGGACTTGCAGCTCGTCCAGGAGGTTTCTCTGCCTCCAGAGCTCCAGCTCCACCCTGCTCAGTATGAATTGAATTGACGAAATTGAATAATATTTCAGCCACTACATCCCCAAGACTTTATGATCTCCACGCACCCCATTTTGTAACGTTTACACTTGGTCACTTAATGTGACTTTGAATCTGGATGCTATGGATAAGATTTCAGCCGTGTGTTTACACTGAGTCGTCAGAGACTGAAGTCTTATTTCAGGGGCTGAACAGTCAATTGGTTTCGAATTTAGAAAGTGAAATTTTCAGCATTTTTTTTATACACTATTATACAGCATTGGCATTCATGTGGGGTGGTGGTGGTCTAGTGGTAGGGTACTTGCCTATGGACCTATGGATCAAGAGGTCCCGGGTCCGAATCCCACCTCCAGCACTACCACCACTGGGTCCCTGAGCAAGACCCTTAACCCTGAGTGGCTCCAGGGGGACTGTCCCTGTAATTAGGACGTGGAAGTCACTGTATAAGAGCGTCTGCTAAATGCCATAAATGTAAATGTGTGACTCTAATAATACATTGCCTTTAAAAAGGCAATTTTTATAGAATAATGGGTAAAGTATAAAAGGATTTTGCAGCTAAAAAGGACGTAAAATGTATATAATCACATTTGAATGGAAATAAATCGACCCCCATCATATATCTGATAAACTTGTCACACAGGGCGAAAGTGAGGAAACACCCTGGACAGGTCGCCAGTCCGTCGCAGGGCAGGCACACAGAAAAACGCTCACACCTCCAATTTAGCATCTCCAGTCCAACTGACGGCCATGTCTTTGGACGGCGGGAGGAAACCGGAGCTCTCGGAGGAAACACACTGACTCTTAGGAACCGAACCCAGGACCTTTACTCTGTGAGGCGTGAGCCTAATCCTTCTTTTAACGTCCTCAGGAAGAGCTGACAGGAAGCACTGCAAGTTTAAACCAGACCCCAGTGTCCCGGTGCTCTTCACTGCACACAACGAAGATTACCATGGCAGTGGTTGGTCTCGAGGACACATGGCACCAGCTGCAGACAATAAATTTTCAGAGGTGAGACAATACTCTCAGGTCTGTAATTCGTCTTCCATGCATAGAACTGCAGTTTAGGAACATGAACACAGAAGGAGGAGTTAAGCTTTTCAATATTTGTAACTCCGTAAAAGCAGTGGCTCATCACGTCTCATCATTTATCTGTCTCAGTTCAACTCTAAACCTTTCAACAGCAATCAATGGCGGAAACCTTCTATCTGTCAAATATCGTCCCGCAGAACTATGAAAACAATGCTGGCTTTTGGAACAGGTAAATATAGGAACCGCTAAAAGCTGTACATTTTGGAAATCTCTTCTGATTAACAGCTGGTCCTTCTTTTAAAGGTTGGAGATGTACTGCAGAGAGTTGACGGAGAGGTTTAGTGATGTGTGGGTGATCTCAGGACCGCTCACTCTGCCAGAAGTTGGAGAGGACGGAAAGAAAAGAGTCACATATCAGGTACATGAATTTGGTGCACTTTTTGAACATTTTTGTGATCAAATTCATAATCCACGACTTGGACGGTCTGTTAATTTGTTAAAAACCCTTTTTTTTTTTTTGCATTGGCATCATGAGCAGGATGTGTGCCAATAAAGATCCCTTTTGTTTTGTTCATTTCTGTTTCTCTTCATTCATACCATGATTAAACAGCTCAGTTCTAAAACTCGGATCGCCTCCTTTACTAGCGTTATTATTTTTAATGGCTAATCTGATATAATTCCAGCAAATGGCCAGTAGATGTCATTGTTGTACTTGTTGCTTTTATTGCCTTCTTAAGGATTACACATGTTGCACTCCAGGCTCACAGCGTCATGTTTTGCCTTTGGCAAGTTGTTCTGCTCTGAGATAACAGAGCTGGAGTGTATAATCTAGCCTAAGGGATTTTTTGTTTTTCTGTAAATTGACTTGACCTGTACAGAAAGTGCTGTAGAGTGAATGGCTGAGGGACATGTACAAAGGATTTTAAACATAGGCATGGGGACCATGAAAAAAATCTTGTGTCTTAGATATTCGGGGTGCGCTTATGTACACGTGGCCGAGGCGGCGCTCCAGCTGGCCAGTGAGGTAAAGAGTTGGTGTTCTGATAGGGCTAAATAGATACAGACACCAGCCCACAGGGCTAGTATGTGTCACAAATTGGCAGCGACAGGAGCCATGTTACCTCAGTCTGCACACACTCTAGCCCTGGGAGAAACTGTGGCTGAGATACCTCTCCCACTTCACTTGGGCCTTTATGCAACGAGGCACTTGTGAGATTGCGGTTTCCTCCAGAGTATTTGGGCTCTGACGGCTTCTTTTGAATGCAGTACAGTTTTGTTTGGACTGAATCGCTGCATCTTTTCATTTCAGAATGATGAACTATGGAAAATATCCTTTAACCTGTTCAACAACAACAGAAGTATCATTTATCGCAAGTTAATAAAATGCTTTGTTTAAAGAATTGCAGCAAGGCTTTTGCAGAGGTCTAAAAATGTTTACCTTTATTAAGAATTTACACTGCGTATTTCAAAAATTCTGAATACATTAAAGATTTGGTGGGTTTTTTTTTGCTTTTTTTTTTGGTTTGTTTTTGTTTTTTTGTAAATGATTCATGTGTTCAGTTCTCAGTTTTATGATTATGGTTGTTGTTAATATTAAGCCATCATTTTAGACTAACACTGAGACCAGAGAGAAGTTGCTGGTGATCTAGCACCGTGAATCAGCCACCTGATTGCCATGATGACACTCATAAAGCCTGTGTTTGTTTCAGTGGCAGAGACTTGCTGAGTTACTCTTAGCTAGAACTGCTTCACATCCATGACTCTTTGTTTCTTTTCTCTGCTCTTAATATCGATTCTTAATCAGCTGATTGGAACAGACGATGTCACCGTTCCCACTCATCTCTACAAAATCATCCTTGTGCAGAAAGATCCTTCAGCCGAGCCCCTGGCTCTGGGCGCCTTTGTGGTTCCGAACGCCCCGATTGGCTTTGAGCATCACCTGAAGGAGTACCAGGTGAGCCTGACTGACGTGGAGAGAATGTCAGGCCTGACTTTCTTTCCCAAACTGGACAAAGCTGAGGGCCTGAAGAACCTCTGTACGGTGGATTCATGTGAGCTGATGGACTTTAAGCGCTTCACCTTGTACATCTCCAGCCGTAAAGTGAGCAGTGCCAGGACTTTGGCAAAGCTGGAGAAGACAATGGCAGAGTTAAAGGAATCAGGAATTGCACCTGATGATTACTTACTTAAAGTGTACCAAGAGAAGAAACAGGAATTGTTACAAAAGGAAAGCCCAGCGAGCAAAGCAGGGTAACAAAAAGCTGAACAGCTGTCAGGCTGTTTTACGATGTTAAGTCAAGCGGTGTTTATTGCAACAACAGCCTCTTTTTTCAGCTGTTTCCTCCCTAAATCCAGTTAAACCTTAAAAGTCTGTACTAAATGAAAGTACTGAAACGTAGATATTTCTAATAAAAGGAATTATTTTGAGCTTTTGAAAATGAGATCTTTGAAGAAAAAAAAAACATTGACTTTTTTTGTTTGTTTTAGTTTTAACTGTTTATGTTGGTTTTCAAGGGCAAGGAAATTGACCATGTGTTTATCATTTGAGTTATACCTTACATACAATATAAGTACAGCAGTTTATACCTGTCTGTTTGGTAGCCTAATATTTTTTGGCACTTCCATAAAGTGGCCTTGCATCACTTTTGTGTTTGGATTGGATTTCAGCTTAAAATCAATGCGATCAGAGCACAGTGTTGCCTTGTCTGATAAAAGGCTGCATGTAACTCAATCTCTTTATCACTCGCTTTTTACAGCAGATGAGTATGCTAATCTGGCCCTAACCACAGTGTACTTCCTGACACAAGTCAAATATAATTGCATCTTATGTTTAGCTTGCACTGTAGGAAAGAATGGGAAAGGCAGGAGTCCGTTCAACCTGTGAGATAACCACAAACTGGCAAATGTTTGCTTTGCTGGCTGTGAGGTTTTGGTTCAGTGAGGGGCTTTTCATTTTAGCAGAAACCCGTAGGAAGGGGATTTGCACTTTGAAGCAGTCTTTGTTATAAATCTCAAATGAGTTGCAAAGAGTTTTTTTTTGCTTTGCAGAAGGTTCAGGTGACCCTCGCTTGAAAAATGGCCATTTGTGCCCTTCAGCAAAAACACTTTGTCCCCTACAGGCCCTTGTCCTTTCCATAGTGGCCTTGAAAGAGCAGGTCTCTGGTCCTGCTGTGTTCAAATAAACATTTAAAGGCCCCTTTCTTAGGGAGAAAAAAGGCTTTTTTTAAAAAAAACAACAAAAAAAACCATTTTGACAGTATTTAAACATTTTATTTAGATTTTCAAATGGTCCCATAGTTCATCATGGTGGCATTTCGTCTTCCATCTAAGGAAAACTCCACTCTGCCATCCACGTGGGGCAGTATTGATTCATCACATCAAGCTACCTTCTTTCTTGGCTTCATGTTACATCGGTATCCAGACCGGTCTGCAGTCTTGCCCTTATTCCCCATATACATCAATGATAAATTAACCTGTTGCTGGTTCACTAATTGTCCTTCCTTGGAACATATTTCAGGTACTGACTACTAAATACAGTGGACCGCTTCTGCTTCTGCTTTGGAACCATCATTCTTCAGCTTTTGCCAAAGCTTGGATCCTTACGTTACATTTGCTTACTTTCCTTACATTTGCTTCCCACACATCAGCTTCAAGAACTGACAGTCCACTTGCAGGCTAATATCTCATCCTTTGACAGGTGCCATTGTAACAAGGTAATCCGTGTTATTCACTTCACCTGTCAGTGGTTTTAGCGTTATCGCTGTTTGATGTATTCACCCGTTTAGTCTTCAGCAGTTCAATCCTGCCCAGGCACAAGTCATGAGGAGTGTTTCAGTCTGTTTGAGATGGTTAGCCATAACACATTATCAGGCAACAAGAAGCCCAATTTTTAAAGTGAAAATGGTTGGATGTACACAGAAGCGATGGACCACTTCTTAAACAAGCTCAATGCATCGTGCATTCAGTGAAATCTTTTATCAGAAGTCTGGGTCTATCTTTATTCATGTGGGTGTTTTATGGCTTAAGCCTCAAATAACAGGGGAGTCTGTTCCTAGATCAGCTACTTTGTGAAAATGCGCCTTGGTCTGTGCAGCAAAGAAATATTCCTTTTTCTTAGAGGCTGCGCGCACAGAAAGGTCAAGTGACTAACTTTAAGTAACTGCATGTTGTAAGACAGCATTCAAGTTGTAATTTGAACTATGCGTGAACATAAAATGATTAGACAAAAACAACCCCATAATAAATTCCTTACATTTGTCAATCCTCATTTGCACAGATTAAGGAGGTTGAAGTTGACATTATGACCTTTAGCTATAAAAAGAACGGCATGATGGTGTCCTCAGCTAGGGAGGTGAAAAGCTTTGAGGGATGGTGTCGACGATGGAAATGTTCACCGTGAAGAAAATGAAAAATGGCATTTGCTTCTGCTCTTTTGTGTTTACATTTGAGCTGGTTTACCAGTTAAAGAAATGACTTTTTATATATATATATATATATATATACACACCAATGAAAAGATGGACATCGTCTCCGGCTCTTGTTAAGCTGTTGCAAAAAGAGAAATGCAGTTGCCATAATTATGGTGTACTATTTTCACAGTGCACTCCCGTGACTTCTCCACTGCCTGTGCTGCCTCAGCATGTTTTACCTCTGAGACAGTGATCAAGCACTTAGCTTTTTTTTCTTTTTTTTTTTTTTTGCAAGCGAGTCACATTCAGAAGTTTCTTTGCCAACATTGCAATTTCTACAAGATTCTTTCTCCTCTGAAATATTTAAAAAGATGGTAGATTTTTCTATAGGTCACCTATCTGTAGTAAAGCGAGTCAAGGTCGAAAGCGAAAGAGTCAGCGTGTTAAAGGTAGTTATTACAACGTATATACCTCACCGTAATATCATTGCCCAGGTGCAAGGCATGGACTTCAAGACCTCTGAAGATGTTACTGCTGTCTCGCATCAAGGCATCAGCAAAGGAAAAAGATTATTGTAGGCTGCAAGGTGCTTCCTACAAGTATGGGACTAGTTGTCAGGCATGGAGTAAGATCTGAGGCCAGATTAACGCTTAGCTCTGTTGTCTTTGTTAAGCCACTCCTTAACAATTTTTGCAGAGCGCATTAACCTGGTTTTAGAGGCACTGCTGTTAAAAGGTGAGTTTTAGTGAGCTTTCTGAAACGGTGTTTAGGTAAGTGTTAAATGTCAAAGTCCACGTTTATGGTTTTCACTTTCACTTCCAACACATCAGCTTCAAGAATAGACTGTTAACTTGCTTCCCACCCGACAGGTGCCACTATAACAAGACGATGCTCTTTACCTCTTCTGTCAGTGGATTTAATGTTATGAATGATAGGCGTACATCGTCATATAAACACACAGTTAAATAAATACTTAAAATAACACCAGAGGTCTGAAATGATCACTGTAGTCTAAAGGTTGAACAGAACTGATAATATGGGAACTTGAAACGATGTGCTCTGCAAACTACTGGACCAGAGTGGTTCGCATAGCTGTAACTTGTAGTATCTGAAATTTGTTGTACTTTGGATTTTAGGCGAGGTCCTGCTTTGTCCACCTGAATACATATGCTGATGCAGAACAGGTGCATGCTCAAACCTGGCTTTAATTAGCAGCCTGTGTCTGCTGCCATGTCCTTGCACATTCTCAAAGCTCAAAACAACAAGCTAGGCAACCAGCCAAAAGCAATGCAATTAGTCTTTTACCATCCAGTCCACTGGAAAACCTTATTGACCATCGTAGCTGTAGTTAACTGATAAAAGCAATCGTAGTTTTGTATTTGTGTATGTTTTATTTCTGATTTTGGTATTAATGTTTTCATTTGCAGCTATACATTTGTTTTGGGAAGGAGATTACAGCAAAACTTGTCTTGATATATTTTTAGAATCACTATTTGCCTTTTAATTCATTTTTAAAAAAGAACCAACATTAGAAAAAGCATATTAATAATAATATAATATTAGGCAAGTTAGAGTTTCGTTCCATCTTCTGTCCTCACAACCTTGCACACCCAGATGTTTCACAGCAATGTTGGAATCTGTCTTTGAGATGTTTTAATAAGAAGAAATAAGTCTGGTTTTTAAATTATTTTTTTTTATATTAGATTTATGTTAGGTCTACCTTTTAACCAGCATTATTCATCCTATGTTTCACACAGTGTTGGAACCAGCAGATGGTGATATAGCTACCTTAATTAACTGTGGTCCAGCGTCTCTGCTGAAACACACTGGATGCGATTGTCATCAGCATGGCTCTTTAAGATCAGGGCTTTGAGATATTATGATAGGTGTGTAAAGATACAAAATCCTTAATTCAGCTCAGTGTGATACATTGGTACAGCAGAAATAAGGAATGCCTAAATATGTGCCTTGTTTCACTTAACACATTATGCACCAAGAGCACTGTAGGAGTGTTTAACTTTTACATTTTACACTATCCTCAATTTAAAGGTCACATGTAAAATCCATTTTCAGTACTTTTCATTTGTTACTATCTTGATTTTCCTGGTCTAGCAGGCAAATGTGTTTGCTTTGGCTCCATCCTTCCATCTGTCATCTTAATTGCTTATCCTGGGATTTGCAGGGGGATAAATTTGTTGAGTAAACTTCACACAGAAAAGACCCAGGATGCCCAACCTGGGAATCAAACCTAGAACCCCCTCACTGTGATGCACTGCGTTTGGCTCAGATAATTACAAAGCTATCCAAATGTTGGCACTCCTGATGTGTCCTGCACTATCACTCTTAGAATTTTCGATATCTTCAGCTAAAAAAGCCCAGCCGTTTGAGAATGATAATGATATTGTTAGGCATTTTAATATTATTGTTAATAAGAGACTCCGATTTATCGTGATTTAATGAGGGTGACTTATTAAATCAGACGTCTGGCACCCATTTAGTGAACCACCCGGTTCAGAAACCTACAATACTAGAGTCTCACAGCCAAAAGCCAATCCCCTCCTTCGATTACGTATGACTGGTTTTTGCCACTGTCATCAATGTAGTATTTGTATAACTGGCCCCAATCTTACAGAAAATACAGTTTTACTCTAAAGGAACGTTTTTTTATGCAGAGGGTACTTTCTGATGCAACATTGTCTACCATCATTTAGTGCATCGTTTAATACTATTAATGCTATTAACTAGCACGCTTAGAAGTTTTCATTTCTTCAGCTAAAAAAGCCCTGCCATTTGAGAAAGCATATTTTGTAACGTTTTCTACAGTGTTTCTGCAAGAAAGGTATTGCGATACCTTTTTTTAGTTTTGATGCAATGTTTTAAATTCAGTTTTCACTATTGCATTATAATCAGTGATAAGTTACAAAAGACAATTATTGCTTTCATCCTGAAGATTCGCATTGACGTTGAATTCTTGAAGCCATCCCTTGCGAAAGATTCAGTCCAGTCATGCTTGGTAGAGCACTGAAGCGCTTCTAGCATGAAGCTCGCATGTGTAACTAAAAGAACTAGACTCTAAGGAAGACATTAAGTCTCAATGTCAGTCTCATCCCATCTCCGCAGTAAAACATGCTGACATCTTGCTTCAGGAGTCAGTGGCTAGTTTTACGTTAGCTTGTCTGATCTTATTGAAGTGGTGAGACTAAAGCAAAAACCATACAAATCATTGTGATCTGTGATCACCTGTAATCCTCCATAATGACCTTTGCGTCATGTCGCATGCCTTTGTTTCGGGCTAGGCCTTTGTCGGGTGTAATTTGGTCCAGAAATAAGACGTTATAAAATGCATTGGTCATGATGTTCTGCCTGTGATTGACTCCGCTTAGGGGGTCAGTAAGAATCCCTGAGTTGTCTTCTCGTGAGCTGCCTTTTTGAATTAGCCTGAGTTTGCCACCCTGCAAGAAGAGGTGGGGGAGAAAAAGGCTGCTGTGTGTAAACGTCTTTAGGGACAGCTCTACATCCTCGAAGGACCTTCCTTTTAATGTGACTGAGAGGGAAGAAGTGCTTGTCTGATTGGCTTTTGCTGGTTGTTGTTGCTCTTCCTAAGCCTCTGCTGGGAGCCCTGTCCTGCATCATTGCTTTGTCGACCCAAAGTTACGTGATTGAGATTTGCTCACAAAAAGTCACCTGTTCAGTGTTGTGAACCTTTTTATAAACTATGCACTAAATGATGGTAGACGATGTTGCTTCAGAAAGTATCTTTAGAGAAAAGGTTCCTTTAGAGTAAAACTGTATTTTCTGTAAGACTGGGGCCAGTTATACAAGCACTACATTGATGACAGTGGCAAAAACCAGTCATACGTAATCAAAGGTATCAAATCTAGTATTGTAGGTTTCTGAACCGGGTGGTTCACTAAATCTGAGTCTCTTTTAACAATAATATTAAAATACATAAGAACATAATACTAAAATGATCTTTGTGTTTACTTTGAGTTTGACTTTTTTTTTTCCAGGCTTAATTCAGTAGAGTGTGTTTGTGTACAATCACTGGTATCTTTTAATGAGAAGGCCAACTGTGTCTGGTGTTTATGAAAGTGGCTGTGGTCATTTGACAGATCTTTCTTGGTCTGGCTGTGAATAAAGTTCCATTGACCATTTGAAATGGAAGTTGAAATAGAAGTTCAAGATTTACTGTGATTTACCTGAACATTGATTCAAATGGACTCAATTTCAGAAATGCAGGACCGCCATGAGATATTGCTTATAAGGCAATTGGTTAACTTTGGATGGGGAAGAGCATTAATTTCATTATATTTATCGCATTCACAAATGTGGAAGAGGTGGCACAGTGACACTGTCACTAGGGAGAAAGTCTTCTGTTCGATTTCTAGGACCTTTCTGTTTTGAGTTTGCATGTTCTCCCCGTGTCTGTGTGGGTTTCCTCCAGGTGCTCTTGTTTCCTCCTACAGTCCCCAGACATGCATGTCAGGTGAACTGAAGATACTAAATTGTCCCCCAGTGAGTGTTTTTTTCTGTGACTGCGCCGTGTTGAGCTGGCGACCTGTCCGAGGCATTTCTCCACCTTGTGGCCTCACTGCACTGAGCTCCAGCATCACCTGCAACTCTGCTCACGATAAGTGAAAGATAATGAATGAATAAATAAACGAGTGAGAATAACTGTAGTGTGTAGTACAGTGCACCATAGCTTTGCCATTTTTTTTTATTTTTTATTTTTTTTTTTTTGCAGTCAACAGTTTGGTGGCATTTCTTTATAAGACTGATATTATTAAAGAAAAAATATTGATACGATACACAGAATGCTCGTCATTTAAGTTTAAGAGGTTGTGGCCATCTGCGCTTGATCTGAGACTGAATGTTGCTACAGATGGAGGCAAATGTGCAGTACTGTGCAAATGTTTTAGGCAGGTGTGGAAAAATGCGGTAAACAAAGAATGTTTTCACAAATGGAAGTGCTAATCATTTATTTTCATCAATCAACAAAATGCAGTGAATGAACAAAAGAAAAATCTAAATCAAATCAATATTTGGTGTGACCACCCTTTGCCTTCAAAACAGCATCAATTCTTCTAGGTACAGTTGCACACAGTTTTTGAAGGAACTCTGCTGGTAGGTTGTTCCAAACGTCTTGGAGAACTAACCACAGATCTTCTGTGGATGTAGGCTTCCTCACATCCTTCTGTCTCTTCATGTAATCCATGTAATGTGGGGTGTTTCTGTGTAAAGAATCGTAAAGCAGTCTGCTTCATGAACATGTTTTTGATTTTGATTTTAGGGAAGGCCTCTTTTACATGGCATACATTTTTACATGGGGTCTGCTAGACCAGAGTCAGGAGAGACTTAATATGAGTAATGGACTTTGAAACTACCTACCGAGTCCACTTCCTCTAATGGCTTTGTGGGGGACATCCCATCCAGAAAACGATAATTGTCACAGTTTGTTTGCATGTTTTCTTTCGTGTTTGCACTTTTCGTGTTTTATGTAGGTTATTAAGTGGAAGGAGGGGGTGCTTCTGTTGCGAAAATTGCTGTTCCCTGCAGACTTTTCTTTTTGCTGTGCGAACAAAATATTTTCACAACAATTAAATTGATCTATGATGTTGTTCTCAGTGCCTGCGTAATTTGTGATGTCATAGACATGCTCAAAATATAAACATTGTGTGTGTGTGTGTGTCAGCTAATTCTTTTTTCATTCATTACTGGTTATGCCTAAATTTAAATTTAAATTCCACTGTATTCATTAGATGACTAACAAAAACCTGCAGCAGTCCCTTGTTTTTGCCTGGACCTGTCATATAATATGAGCATGTCATGGACCTGTGTGTTGCAAGGGAAGCGCACATTTATTTGTGTCATCTTTGTGTGTAGTCTGGTAAGTCTGGGTGCATGATGGATGTGTGTGTACATGCACACAGGCACACAGGCAGAGAGAAACAGTAGGATTAGCCTCTGGAGAGCGGGGTCACTGCTCCCCACTGGGAGAACACACTCATCCTCCAGCACTGTCCAGGGACCTCATCAGGACTTTGCTGTCATGGCAACTCCATACAGCAAACAACAAACTCCCAGCCCCACACTTATCTGTCTGCTTATGAAGAGCTAGACAATGAGGGCTTGAGAAAGGAGCGATGGACTCGGGTCGAAAGATGGAGGGATTAGAAAGTGGGGAAAGAGAAGGAGAAATAGCAGCAAATTAATAAAAGTAAAACTGTTTTTGTTTTTTTCGTTCCAGCTTTGCCAACACCTCCCACAATTAATAATATTGAATATTATTTTATATACAGTACAGAGCAGGACGTAAGCTAGCTTACTTCCCAATGCTCTGACCCTTTCTTAGCCATGCTTCTTTACCTTGCATACCTGCAACACAAATGTCTTTTCCTGTCATTGTGTGAACATCTTTGAGATCAGAGTGCAGCTTTTGGTTAAACCATGTGAATTAAAAGTCTTGGTAATGGACCTTGAAAAGAGGCTGTGATGCTTTTGCCTCTGAGCAAGAATTCATAACATTGCTTTGCATAATTGTCAAGTCATCTTTCAATGGAGTCGTCCAGTTGTTCTAGTTAATAAACAACTTCTGGATAAGCCCGCAATGCCTGCAGTTTTCCCTCACAGATGACATCTGAACAAGACTCTGCCAAAAAGCCTCAAAGGTCCAGTGTTATGGGAAGAGCACGGAGTACTGGGCAAGAACACATGCATATTATTTTGGTTTTTAGATTTTAGAGGTATCTCTGAATCTTCTTTAAGCCTGTTCCTCATTGCTGATTGCTAATTGCAGTTGCTACTTAAAATACTGTTTAAAAATTGTTGAATTGAGTACAGTTATTATTTGAAATGGAAATGAGTACAAAGATTGTTTGTAATAAACATTTATTTTGTGTTTTGTATATTCCAAATGTCTTGAGCTATCTTTTATTTCTTCATATTTTGCTTCCAAAGAAATAGGCTTTCTTGAATTTTTTTTTTTTTCAGTGTTTTGTTGAGGAACAGTTCTCCAAGCATCATGAAGGACTTCAAACTTTTCTGGCTCTCATTTTCAGACAGTCCCTGTTCCTGAACAGTTTCAGGGGCAGAAGCAGTGTGGAGTCATCTTGACAGAGACAGAGAAGAGCTTGGGAATGTTCTTCAAGAAGCCTGGAGAACGATTCCTGAAGATGACTTAAAGAAATGACAAAAAAAAAAGCTTACCCAAGTGAGTTTAGGTTGTGCTGAATAAGAGCGGTCATCTCATTTTTTTTTTTCAAGCTTGTTAAATTAAACAGCCTCACTGTACCTAATCTTTTTCTCTTAAAATATAAAGAAAATATAAAAATAGTATTAATAGGTAAAGTAATAAGCAGTTTCTCAAAACTTTTGCACAGTACTGTATATATTTGATGGTTTATATACTTGGAATTATAATGTGATATATATTTTTACTTCCAAAGCTTATCGCAGTTTATTCACAGTATGTTCTTATATGTTCTTCAATAGGAAGCAATTACACTTAAGTAGAGTGATCATATTATCAGGGTTTGAATCCCAGACCTGAGGTACCCTTGAGCAAAGTACTGTCCCCATCACTGCTCAAAGGGCACTGCCAGTTGCTGCTGCACGTGAGTGTGCACGGTTAAAAAGCAAAGGTTGAGTTTCATTGTGTCTCACTGAGTGCTGTGCTGTGTTTCACAATACCAAGATTAGTCGCTTTCACTTTCACTGTGAAAATGATTAGGGTTTAAGAAGGTTTGCAGTGAACACAGTTACACGCTTAACAGTTAAACCATTTTTGTGGTATTAAAACCTACTTATGGAGTAAAGGTTTCTGCATAAAACGTCTTAAATTTATTATTTAGATGAACATATTTTAATGTTAAGCTTTTGGGATTATTTATTATATACACAGTACTGTGCAAAAGTTTTAGGCAGGTGTTGAAAAATGCTGTAAACAAAGAATGCTTTCGGAAATATCAATAATGATTGTTTATTTTTTATCAATTTACAAAATGCAAAGTGAGCGAACAACAGAAAAATTGAAATCAAATCACTATTTGGTGTTACTACCTTTTGCCTTCAAAGCAGCATCAGTTCTTCTAGGTACACTTGCACAAAGTCGGAGATTCTGTAGGATTATAGTCGGTGTATGATCAACCAATTTGACCAAACAGGTGCTGATGATCATCAGTGTCACACGGAGGTTGAAACACAGTCATGTTTGGAACAACCTACCAGCAGAGTTCCTTCAGAAACTGTGTGCAAGTGTACCTAGAAGAACTGATGCTGTTTTGAAGGCAAAGGGTGGTCACACCAAATATTGATGTGATTTAGATTTCTCTTTTGTTCACTCACTGCATTTTGTTGATTGATGCAAATAAATGATGAACACTTCCATTTTTGAAAGCACTCTTTGTTTACAGCATTTTTTCCAAACCTGCCTAAAACCTTTGCACTGAACTGTGTATAAACTTTGGAGCCCCTGAAAACCTAGATAGAGCTTAATCTTAGTCTAACTTTAGTCTGCATTTTCTCTGGTTTTGCCATTAAATACTTTTATAAGTATTTAATGTATACTGATATAAGTAATACTACATTTACATGTTTTAGATTGATATTAGATTACCTAATTTAAATAATGATAATAGCTCAGTTTTCATGAAATGGACAATTTGGCATCCAGACAGTGCATTAAATATCCAAGAGATACATGTGGACCACAGGCTGCATGCCTGCTTAGAAGATGGTCAGCGCAGGGTTTGATTGGAAAACCTGTACCATTTAATGCAGTAGGCCGCCATTAAAGAATGTCCTGATACGTCTGAACACTCAGAAGATCCAATAAAATAGTTCCTGACAGCCCAGTGTTTTACCTTGGATCATAGCTCATGCTAGTCATTCATAGAAAAACATACATGCAGCAGCTTTTGATTTCATTTACTAGACATAATATTTATTATAATGGAACAATTATTGAATTAATGTTAAATAAAGTTATAATTTGAATGCTTATTTCAATCATTTGTTCAGGAGACTTAACTGTGCTCAGTGTGACAGAAATGTTTAGTACCTGGACTCCTGGGCTCCTAACCAGGATTTAATTCACCTCACACTGATATGCAGAGAGGATACTTCAGGATCTGTATAATCATTTGTTTCCACGTTTTTCAAGTGCATAGCATATTACTGTTTATTATCGACATGGAATAGTAAGAGTTCAGGGACCAAGTGCTCATGGAGGAAGGCTGAACCCATCCTATAGCTTATATAACATCAGTGTTGATTTGATCATGTATGTCATTTATGTAATATTCTAGACCAGTGCTCTTATTTTGTTGCGATACGCAGACCCCCACAGTGACATTAAACGACCAAAATATCCCAAACTTCAGATTCAGTCATTATAACAGCTGATTTGGAAAGATGTGAAGATAGTAGAGCAGCTGATGCTGCTCAGCACCTTCTCCTGCACATTTGCAGTATGCTTAATCACAAATCTCTGGAGGCACCAACTGACCTGGCAAACTTACCAAGCTTCTCTGAGGAGTCAAATGAGTGCAGTGTTGACACACTCAGGCAAGAGTGTGTGTCTCGGTACAAATGCCACGCATGTATGCACATGGCTCTTCTGGGTGACTTCCTTGAGGAGATAAGTTGCGGCATCGGAGAGCGTTGTCACAGATTTACTTGTCGTTTGTCCAGGGTTTTATCTGCAGTGGGGTGCCAGCTTTGTCATATATTACAAGCCAGAGTGGCCTTGTGATTCTACAGGTTTGTGAACACTGTGACAACTATACAGTGACTTGCTTGGTGAAGTGTGTGGAAACACCACTGCTCTCTACTTTCCATGCAGTCATGCCGTTTGTAGTCATGTTATCAGCCCAAGGCTGCAAAATTTAAATGAACCTTCTAAACAATTTGTTTAATGAATTAATTTTTGCTGTTACATGCTGTTACATTACTTTAGGAAATACTAATCACCAGTCTGATCTTCTGTAATCATTTTTCATCACTTCATGCCTTAAGTTAGACAGATTTGACATGCTAGAAAGCTTCAGACGTACATCACTGTGTGGCTTAACAAAAAACAGTCCTCTCTGAAGTCTGTCTGTCTGTCTATCTATCTAGAAATCTGTCTATTGATTAAAACTATAATCATTCATCAGCCATCGATTCAGCTCTGTATTCTGCAGCGTTTATACAATATCATGTTCTATTGTAGAACACATACGCAGCTACTAAAGTCTGAATCGTAACATCAGTAGTTTTTCATCCAGCACAACAGAACCCTTTTTGATTTACCACCTGGACCATAAGCTGGATTTCCTTTGGGACACAGGCTTATTATAAGCAAAGATCCTAATTGGGAGTTGTCATGTAGATTGTTCACCTTGTGCCCAACCCAGTGTTCTTTCTTCAGCCTCACTCAAACACACACACACACACCATTATTCTTTAAGAGGACCCAGCCCTTTCTGTTAACCTCTCCTGCCATGGGAGATTAGTCTCATACGTTAGCTGTGTGTCTCTGTCCAGTTCCTAATTAAAATGATCGCTCTGGTCATGTTGCTTTGACATGGAGCAAACCGACAAGCATAGGGTGTCTGTGAGCCTTAGCCTTATGTAGCAAAAGTTATGCAAGAGCAGGATCCTCCACAGTAAAAGCCCTTTTTGGTTGCTTGAAACGGTGCAAAACTGCACGATAGCTGTTAATTATGCTATGCAGTGTGTGCTACACTGAGATTAATTGCCTTTAATTAGCTCAACCTCTGCTGCTAGTCTGATTGCATGGCCAATGAGCTTCATATCTTATTTCACTGCATTAGATATTTAATTGTGTTCAGTTACTATTCAGTTCACTTGATTGTGCTGTTTTAAAAATACTGGAAAGTCCAGAAGCTGCATATAATTATGAGGTTTAAATTCACCCTACAAACAGATTTAGATCACCAGCCACCTGGAGATCTGGCACGTCTTCCTTCCTGCATTTCAAAAGCAAACCATAGACGTGGAAGTTGGTTCTCAGTCCAGTGGTCCTCGTTTGTGTTACATAACTCTTTGTCAACTAAGGCTGATTGGCTGTGTCATCAGAAGGCAGCTGAGTGAAGTTTGATAAAGAATATACAGGTTACAGTAAGCTGGGACAATAAAGGGCAACATGAAGCCGAATGATTTAATGTAACAGGAAACCAGCTTTCTCAGCAAAGGTAAAAATCTGCAGAAAATCTTCAGATTTTAGGCTGTGGTTCTTGGCAGTTTCAGAGAGTCCTTCTGATTGGATCAGCCTTGTGATAATGTAGGGGTCTGGAAATGAACAGGAGCCAAAAGCTTTTAGAACACATCTAGAGGTCAATGCAACACAATAACAAAATGACATTTGCATTTTTTCCATCATTCGGTTTGTCATTTAATTTTTGGGGTAAGTAGAATCTTTACCATAGTCACAGGCCCCAGTGACAGTTAAGACTCATTCACTGCTGATTAACAATATCCAAGCAAGTTTGTGAAACATTAGTAAAACACTAGTTTTGCCATATGAGAAAAGAAGAGTTTTAAATAGTGGATACTGATATTCTACATTAAAACCACATGTCTTGTATCTAGCACAGATGAGATTGGTGTTTAGCTGTGCTGGCGGAATGGCCTTGGCTTGGTGCGGCATTGTGTGCTATTGCGAAAAGCAGAAATCATTCCTGAAGAAAAAAAAAAAAAATCATGTTGTGCACATTTAAGGAAATCCTCAGACCACAGCATAAAATTTCAGTCATAAGCAGACAGAAAAATGAACTTCAGACCAAAAGGCATCACTGTTAGATTGTGTAACATTTGCAGTTTCGTTCATGCTTCAGATTAATGATACAACCATGTTTCTTTTATTATGCAACCACAACTTTTATTGATTCATTAGATTCCTTTTTTTGAATTCGATTTAGTATCATCTCACTAGCTGTAACTGTGTGTGCGTTTCAACATCACTGGTCAGTTTCAATGTACGGACCAATTGCAAAATCACAGTAAAAAAAAACCTGGATCGGTGTCAAACTGTACAACTACTTTGTGCGCCGGGTGGCAGATTAACTACTGCATTGATCATAATAATATAACAATAATTTAGAATTATAATAGTAACAATAATAACAATATAATAATAAGTCAGTATTTTTTGTAATGTCAGTCAGGCAGCTATATAGTGTTACATGTGTGTCGTAAGAAAATAGCATGCTTTTGTGGGTTCAGCTGATTCAAAGCATGCGTATTTAATAGAATGCAGCTGATGTCACTTTTCTCTGTGATGCACTTTGTCACATTTTTTGCCATTTTGTCACAGTTTAGTTGACACCCTTGATTATTAAAATAACCTGCATCCGAGGCAAGTAACCTAACTGTTCAGAGTCATTTGTTTTAGTATTTGCAGAAAATAGTGCTAAAATGCATCTTATTTGAATGAGTAACTTAAACTAATCTAAAACAGGGATGTACTAAGATATTGGAGTCATATTTGGTCCTAATTGTCAAAAAAATCAGATGATTACATTAGACTGAAATTTAAAATTTTCTCTGCCATGGCTAGGTTACAGCGTCACAATGCCAGCACTTCTTTAATTTGATTGAACTTTTTTTTCTCTAAAACTAATCCAAATTTATTTCAGCTGCATTTGAGAAAAATGATTGTCACGGATGAGGTGTTTTGTGCACGATAGAGGGCGCTCTGTTCTGACTGAGCACACCTGAGCTAATGAAGGCACAGGTGTGCTTCATTGGGGCTGACTATTTAAGCCCCGATGAGTCAGAACAGAGCGCGGCTCATTAGTTAGGCTCAGCCTACGTGCAATGGTGGTTTTGTTATTTGGTGATCTGGGTAACTTGGTTTAGGCTGCAGCTCCTTTGGTTTAAGTTAGAACTGCAGTCCTTGGTTTTTGTTAATATAGTTAAAGGTTTTGATCCGAACTCCTGGCTCAGCGTTGGCGTCCTCCCTGTACCCCACCACCGTTACAATGATGCAGAGCAAAAAGTCTGAAAAGAATAATGCCCAAATTTGTATTCATATAATTATGAATTGGGAGTTGGCATATAGAAAACTAAGGAGAGAGGCTTTTCTGAAGCATTTTTTGAAAGCAATACACATTTTATAAATATATCATCATCATTATAAAAAGTTTCCACAAAGCATCAGCCCTAATTCCCATATCTGTACATCTCTAATTCTAAAATCTTTATTGCTGGATGGGAGGGTATGATCTCTTACTAGACCTCCCCATGGAATATCTAATTCAGTTTAGTCTAATTCAGTGCTTGGTGCACGTTTCTGGGGCTTATTATTTTAACTTCAGATAGAACTACATACCAAACAAAACAACTTCCTGCTAGACTGGAAACTGTGAAAGGCGTCTAAGCTTTATATATCGATTGCAGATGATCATGTTTCTCAATCCTAAGTTTTTCTGCACTGTTTAATGCTGTCAGGATAGCTTCTCCGTGCCATGAGCCCAATGAGTATGATCGATTTCTTATCCATATACTGCTTCCAGCACAGCAATTCAATTATCGCAGTTAATGTATAATGATGGAGGCTTCAGTTACTACATTCAGTTTAACTTCAGTAAATACAGTGTGTCTACACGGTAAAAGAATTATTGATGGGATAAATCATTCAAATGAGACATTCTCACAAGGAAATGAATCCTATTGTTTTATTTTACTATAGATATACATGTTCTAATTGGCAACAGTGCTTTTCCAAAAACTTGGATTTCTTTTTTCCACAAGTCAAACCCCTTGTCTGAATATATCCTGATTGTGTTTACTACAGCTGACAATATTCCCTTTGCATTCTCTTTATTTCAAACAATCAAAAAGGAGAGGTTACACAATTGAGACGTACAAATGTGAAACCTTACTAAAAAAAGAATCAAAAAAACAAAGAACTTCAAATTGCAGCATGCAACATCCTAACAGTGTAAAAAAGAAATAAATAAACAGGCATAAAATGATTTGAGGGGCAAATGTCTGATCATCCTTTTGTCCAAAGGACACTCAAATAGTCACAGAACTCCAAACGCTGACCCTTGCCCTGTTTGGTCGTCTCTAACAACTAATGGCTTGCAGTTTTACCTGATCCTAAATCAGTTCTGCATGTTTCATCAGACAAACAAATTTTTGCACCCAGCAGAAATCTTTTAGAATTTACTCATTAAAGTTCCATAGAAAAAAATTCTAAAAAACACAAGAAAAAAAAAGAAAACAGAGAAAAAACAGAACAAGTAAATATAGATTCTATCATTTATAAAATACACCTGCTTCGAGATAACCGATATTTGTACATTACATATGCAAAGACAAAATATGCCTTTTAGTTCCTGTATCTGCTCTTATATTGCACAAACTCTTATCGTTTGAAAACATACAGTAGATAGAAAAGTGTCCCTGTGCTTAATTTGCAGGGCGACAGAATACATATCATGTTAACCCTGTGTGAATCGATCGATATTTTGGGTGTCAAGGCAAATATATGGACTGTGGACAGAGTCGTATGGTACATTCCATATACATGTGCTGAAGGGTTTTGTAAAGTATTGTCCAGACAAACTGACCACATACAGTAGATTTTCTGCCCTCTTTCTTTCCATCATCAGTTTCAAAGGCCTCCTGGCTTCACGCTGTCGACACCAAGCTGCATTTCACTGAACACATCCTTATTATTTGCTATGGACAATATGAAGGCCGTGTGGATCGTGTGCCATGAGGATGAGAACAGAATTTCTAGTGATACGATCCGAACAGTTTAATCTTGAACATTTTTAGACGCTGTCCTTTAATGGTATGTGTTTAACCGGTATTGCTTAGGGGAAATAAGGTGTGTATAATTCAGCTGTTGTGTACCTTTACATTGTAGGTTTTCATGCCTCCGAACGAATATGTCCTAATACTAAAAATGAGTGTTCTCTCTTTCTAAAGTAACTGGACTATACTCTTTGGTTTTGTAAGCAGGTCAAGAGAGATGCTAAGCGCTCAACAGAAGGGGGCCTTAGATCCCTCTCTTAATGTCAAACCAAATCTGCTCTGCTTCCACCACAGAACCCATCTGTAGTTATTAGATCAAGCAACTAACAGCAATGGCCTCTACCTCATCCCCCGACATAGAAGCAGCACTGCATGGCATGTTGAAGAATGTACACACAGGCGTGCGCCCACACACACTTAGACTAACTTACAGGCACTCAGCAGATTGACACGCACACATTACAGGCAAACACACAACTTTTTTTCCGTGTAATATATGGCTCCTCTCCTGTGCAAAAGTAATTTCACCAAAGGCAGTTCATCACGAGAATCCCAGTTGGTTTTGTTATTTTCCTCATGTTAGGTCTGTATGTTTAGATTCAAGAAAGACCAAAACAGTGGACGAACGCTATCATGTCTACTTGTGTGTGACACTGTACACTGTAGTACACAATGGAACGCAGGTACTGCCAGTATAAGTACCTGTAGTATCCACCACTCTGAAGGATAAAATCATAGTCAATCAGTCTGGAGTGTCAAAAAGTGTTTTTGTATAACATTTATTTAATGGGAAGCATTTTGAATAATTAATAGAATTTCATAAAAACCTTTTGCAAATGTAATGCAAGCAAATACAATATGCGTCTAGCTAAAAAACTGTAAAGTTTGACAAGAGAAACAATCTGTGTTTCCTGGGGGGGCTGACATTTCTTTTTCAGACCCACAAAATGGTAAATGCAAGTCTATATTTCTCTCAGGATGCTGCGTGGTCTTGTTGACAGGGCAGCAGTGTTTGCTCTGTCATCTTTGTAAAATATCTCTGGTCCTGTTTAAGATTAAGTCGATAGATTCAGAATAATTCCAGATTTCTCTTCGCAAATAACTCTTGCTAAAGCAGTCCTTCAAAAAAACCTTTGCAAATAATGGGGGGAGGGATTTAAGTTCTACCAGGCACAGTTGGGGTCTATTGCTACAAAAAACAGCCCTTCGACAAACCTGTTTACCTGACCTGAAAAACATACTTAAGTGGTTTAAACTGTAAATGAGTCAGAGATGCAAAACAAACGTGCTGCAATGTTTGGTAATGAAGTATATGCAATGGAGACAGCAAGAGGTTCCTCTTACAGATGAGTCTGACATTACATGTTTTAGTCGTAAATATATTTCTAAATCAGTATTTTAATTTTAGCTAAAAGTAGCAAATTATTGCTGTACAGTGTGTGTGCAAAATAAGATTTTCTTCAACCGTCCAAAGGAAATGGCCATTACGTTTCTAAATGCAATTTCGACATGCAAAATAAATACTTTACAATTGAAATAAATCTACTAGATGCTTAAATGTGTAACAAGTCTGATACTTGAAAAGGAAGAAGGTATGTCTCTTGGTAGCCACTGATAAAAGCAGATGTTATGCACTAGAAACTGTTGCTGAGGCATGTTTGATTGTCTTTACTAGTCATTATTACAGCATTCTGTAACCAGACCAGAACATTATTAAGAGACTGGTTGATACAAATGGGAACATAAAAATGCTCTACACAACTGAAAGCAGATTAAGGTCATATATTCCCACATATGCTCTTGCTCTCCATCTCATCGCTAGTGACAACCTGGACAGAGGTAATTTTATACTTAGCTGTATCAAAATTGTGTTAAAAATATGACAGGCTGATAACATTAACAACGCTATAGACCACTACTGTCATACTCTCGCCTCTTCTACATAATGTGAAAACTATTGTCAGAAGGAAATCACACCAATTTAAATAAGACCTTTAATGAATCTCAGACGGTCAGGCATTCTTTGTAAATCTTGATAAACTGTATTTCTTTCAGTCTAACATATGATTATTACATCTGTGATATAACTGCAGAGACTGCTGCAGAATCTTGCTCATGCATATAAACTGTGAAGCAAAGTTGATGTGAGCTGTCTACGTGATTTACACTTCCTCCTTGAATATTCAGACAAAACGTGAACCACAGGAGAATTAAAAACATCAACTTGTCCTACAAAAAAAAACCAAAAAAAAAACCGTTCCAGTCTTGGTGTCGCAAGACTGAGTTTTGTGTTTGAGCTATGTTACATTCTGTAAACAAAAGAAAAAGAAAAAAGAAAAAAGGAGATCATTTCTTACTTAACGTTACAGAAATGTCTCACGGTCTCTGTCAGGGTCAGGATAAGTTTTGCTCAGGTCACTACTCCTGGGCTCCGTTATTAGAGCTGGGAAAAGTTCACTAGTGGCTCTCGTTACACTGTCATAAGACGGTGGTGAGGAGGTGGAGGACAGATCCTCTACCTCAGGTCCATAATTCTCCTTCATCATGGAAGCTATGAGTCCTTCTTTCTCTGGTGGACTGCTGTCCTCTTTGGCAGCTCCCTCAAAGTTGATCTGTCGATACAGATATGAGGCTTGCTTCAACTGTCTCCGGACTAGATGCCTTCTATAGGCCCTCTGTATTACAATGGCTGATACTTCCTCCTGCTTTCGTCGTAGTGTTGTGGTGATAGGTTCATAGGAGATTTTGGATGGGTTGGCCATCATAAATTTTTCCTCCATCTGCTGCTTAAGAGCGTCCATTTCTCCTGACTCACCCAGCACACGCTTGGTGAAGGCGAACAAGATGTCCAGGCAGTGAATCTTGTCACCGCTCACCATGGGCAGGTCCATGGAAATCAGCTTGATTTTGTTGGGCTTAGCTATTCGCAGTGGTTCTGAGAGTGTATCTGCAAAATCTGAAAGCTTAGCGTACTCAATGAACTGTGTGGCCTCAGGGTCAAACTTTTCCCAGACCTCATAGAACATCTCAAAATCATCCTCGCTCAGCGGCTCAGTGCTTTCCTCTGTCGCCACACTGAAGTTCTCCAGGATAATGGCGATATACATGTTCACCACAATGAGAAAGGAAATGATGATGTAAGTAACAAAGAAGGTTATGCCCACTGAAGGATTTCCACAGTTGCCCCGAGCATTTGTGCCAGTGTGTGGGACGTTAGGGTCACACTCCTCAGGAGAGTTATTCAGAATGGGACTGAGTAGACTATCCCAGCCAGCAGATGTTGTTATCTGGAAAAGGCAAATCATGCTGTTGCCAAACGTCTCAAAGTTAAACATGTCGTCAATCCCCCCTTGTTTTTTCACATAGGCGAAGTTTGCCATGCCAAAAATGGCGTAGATGAACATAACCAAGAACAAAAGGAGACCTATATTGAACAGTGCAGGTAAAGACATCATTAAGGCAAAGAGCAGAGTTCTGATTCCTTTAGCTCCTCGAATGAGACGAAGGATGCGCCCTATTCGGGCCAGACGGATCACTCGGAAAAGTGTGGGAGACACAAAGTATTTCTCAATGATATCTGCAAGGACGATACCTGCAAGAAAAATGAAAGCAATCAGTAGTCTTAAAAGCAAGAAAAAATATATAATTACTTCTGAGAAATAAAAAAAAACCTTGTCGTTAATGTAAGCAAATGTGCACACCGGTGCTTCTCAATTAAAATATGCTTCTTAAGCCTTCTCTTGTAGATATTACCTAAACATATTACAAACAACTCAAACTGTCAAACTGTAGCCAAACATGCAATCTACTGTGTCAAGCAACTGATGATTTACCAGGTACTAACACAGCTAACCATCTCCCATTTGTTAAACTGTGGCTTTTCTGATTTGTGATCCTTGCTCCATAGACCCAACATGGGTGGAGGTGTTTAGCTTGACCCACAGTACTGCCCACTTGAAATATGGTCAAGGAAGGCACTGGGCTACACAACCATATGTCAACCTTCTGGCTCCTTGGCTAACAACCATCAAATGGCTCAAACCTCAATCACTGCCCAATCACCTGAGCTGACAGGCTTGATTGCTGCAATTACCTTCACCTTAACTGAGGCACCCCTTTTTCAGGGATGGTCACTCCATCTGCTGCTAACCCTTTGGCTTTGTTCATTCCCTCATCAGGGACATGTGGAGCATCCTCTTTCAAAGCTGGCCAGGGCTTATTACTTAAGCATGGTCTACCCCTTCTTGTTAGATATAGTGCTGCACAAATGCATTGAAGGTAGTCCTTGATAAGTCAAGCCAAGGGTATGTTGCCTAACTGTAAATCTTCTCCATGTGGCTAATGAAGAGGTTTTTCATCCTCTTGGGAATTCCTTGATCCTGCAGCTGTGGTTTGCAGCTGCACAGACAGCATTATTTAACATGACCAAGCAATATAAACTATAATAAGAACTACAACATATTTGTATTTTTGACTTCTCATTGTGCATTTGGAAATGTGGCGCCTCTGAAAGGAAGCTGGTGAATCTGAATGAACTTTATCTAAGGTCGTTAGCATGTATTTTTTTTTTCTAATACTGATTTTATCACCTCTTTGGAAAACAAATGTAAGCTGTAGACCCGCTCCTGGTTAAGTGATTTACAAAAAAAAAACAACTTTTGATCACTTCTGTTTTTGGCATTTATGCATGCTTAAAATTGCATACAGAAGTGATTTTTTCTCAACGTCCTGTTCTCAGTAGTGACTTAGTGGTTATGGACCCTGGCCCAGGAGGGGAAGTTCATGATTTCAAATCCTGGACCAGTAGATTGCCCTGAGTTACCCTTGAGCAAGGTACCCTCTGTCATGGTACACTGCTGCATGCTGTGTATGGGTTAAATACAGAGGATGTGCAGTGTTGTGCGGCCACAATGAAAATGTTTCATTTTCACTTCACTTTCCCTTCATAATGAGCTTCATGGGTCCTTAAAAGGGTTTCCACTTTTTTTCTTTTTTACATTTTTATTCTTGTTTGAAATCTCATGATAGAAGAATCACTCCACCTCAGGCTGGCATTTCCACATAAGTTTTTTTATATATTAATTTTGTGAAAGAAAAAACACCTTAGTAACCACATCTAACACTTCATACCATGACTGTATGTCTGTTATTCTAGGGGTTTATTATTTTCTTTAATTTGGCCTCCACAGGCATGAGGTGAAAACTGTTCCATACTGACCATTAATGACCAAGTCAGTTCTATACTGCCTATAATTTAGAGTTTTGTCTTCTTTTCTTACCCACAATGGAAAGAATGACCACCACAAAGTCAAAGATGTTCCAGCTGACGGTGAAGAAATAGCACCGAAGGGCGATAATCTTAATGATGCACTCAGTGGTGAAGATGACGATGAAGGCCAGGTTTATGTTGTAGAGGATCGACTGCATGCGAGGGGACTGTTCATCTTTCTCTACCATCATGGTTACCATGTTGAGGAGGATAAGGAGCATTATCATGATGTCGAATGCTTGTTTTGACACCAAGTCAAAGAAGAATCCTTGCACTGAATTCTGAATGGGGGAAAAAAAATTATTCCTGTTATATTTTAAGATGTACATTTACATAAACTTGTGGATGTAGTCAGTAATCAACCCTGACTATTAATTAATTAACATGAGAAATGCAAAAACTGATTCCTAATTATAAAAGATGAATACACAGAATTGGATTTAAATTTGCTTTATTGCCCAAAAATGTGTACCTTTAAACAATTATTCCATTTATAATAACATGCAGATAAACTTTAAGACCATTTTCTTTCAGCCTTTTATTCTGACCTTATGTAACTGATTTGTTTCGAATTAACATTGCCATTCTGGTACAGGATAATTGCCAGCAACTCACCAAAGGCCTAGGAATAGGTTTCTGAGGTTTTTTTGATCCAAGCTTCTTCATGGCATTATAATACTTTTTCTGTTCTTCTGTCATGAAGATGTCTTGTCCACCTAAGTATAGCAGAACTCAGTTGTTATTGTTGATATCTAAATATCTGTGTTTAAATGACATCAAGCACGTTGTGCTTACGGGAAGTTTCAAACCCTTTAAAAATATTTTACACTCATCACTTACATTGGATTCATTTCCTTTTTTCTAATGAATCTACACACAGTGAAGCAAAGCAAAAGCAGTTTGGTTTAGTGTTTTAAAAATATAAAGTATCCTATTTACATATGTATTGAGACCATCTTGCATCCCCTGACTTGTCCACTTGTTCCTAACTGAATTCACTGGACATAAGGATGACCTATTCTTGTTTATATACAACCTTTTAGTTTAGGATGTATCTCAGGTGAAAATGAGTCCATTTGTCAGGTCATTCTGTCAGGTTAGTAAGACAGGATAGCGTCAAGACACAGATCCGTGGAGGGATACAGTATCTGAAGAATTTAAAGTCTCTTTGAGCATTTGAGCCTCAGTCTTTCTAAAATGAAAGATTTTAGATATGAATTTGGAACCAACAACACTCTTCCTAGACCTGGTGGAGAATGAAGGCCTTTGATCAGACAGGTAATAAGAACCCAATGTTTACTTTGAATTAGACCTAGAATTATTTTATTGAGAATCTTACAGAAGAATAATTGTCAGTACAGCACTTCACCAATCAGGCCTCTGGGTAGAGTGAACTATGAACTGATAGTGAGAGTGAATAATGAACTGATAACTGACACCTGTAACTTTTCATTTCAGGTTCTTCCACAAACTCTTTCTGTTGGGTTAAGATCAGGACTATGCCATTCAGGAGATTCTGGAGATTCTGTTCATAAATAGAAACCCTAAAATGTTGAAATCACTGGTATACTTCAAAATGTACGGTTTGGTCAATGAAGGTAAGCTGTCTTGGACCTGGTACTGAGAAATAGCCCTAATCCATGATACTTCCACCGCCATGTTTCACAGACAGAGTTCTTTTGCCAAAATGAAGTTTCCTACTTCCAAACATAACGCTTCTCTTTTAAACCAAAAGGTTTCGGAAAGCTCATTTGTGTTGGGATATATTTTCAAAAACATGTTAAGATCAAGTCACTGTTCTTTAAAATAAACAGGGTGCCCAGTCACATCTGATTGGCACACTATTAATTTGAAACACCTGAGTCTAATTTAGATTTTTCAAAGGTTAGAGGTTCAGGTGCTTTGCTACTCACTGATATGTAATATTGGAACATAATTCGAGGATTGATAAGAAAAATAACTATATTGGAAGATCTGAACAAAAAAAAATGGTAAAACTTGAAAGCATCTAAACGTTCTATATGAACTAGAAGTATAACCCTGATCAGAACATAAAAACAGTGCTTTTATACTTATCTTTCTTTTTTGTTGGTTAAAATTATCAATGATCACACCGATGAACAGGTTAAGGGTGAAGAATGATCCAAAGATAATGAAGATAACAAAATACAGGTACATATACAGGTTGACCTCCTTAATTGGCTGCTCTTCCACCTGTCGCATTAGACAGATAAAAAGATGTTATTAAAATCTACAGATTTTATCAAATATTTACTAACAATTAGCATACTTCAGAACTAAGATTTTGAACAAATAAATACCTAAATAACTTAATGTCTGAAATCAAATTTAGTTGGTTCGCAAGTAAGTTTCTGATCACAAATTCAGGACCCCCCTTCACAAAGCAATGATACACTTACGGCTCTTGAATCTACTGCTGCGTACATGATTTCCATCCATCCTTTAAATGTAGCCTTGGCACAGAAACAAACAAAGTCAGAGCTGGTGACATATGTTTACTTTTCATACACCTACTGTTATGATTGTGCTGTATAGAATCCCCTGTCCATTTTTTCAGAACAACTTTTCATTTTCATTGTATAAAAATGATAAAAAAATAAACCATGTTACACCTCCTCTTTTTTGTGTATTTTCATCAATCCTATTTTTATATTATCCATTTATGCTAAAATACATATATAAATATATATATTTAAAAATAATAGTTAAGTTTGTAGGAGTGACAATGAAATCTCCGTGTCCCCTGGAACCTCCATTTATGGTGTTGTTTTTCATTACCACTGGACATTCACAAACTTCACATCTGTAGCAGGGTCCCTTTGAAAAGTCCTTTTAAATATGAAAGATTCCACTTGAACTGCATTTATTATAAGGTCCTGTTATTATCAGGATGTTATTTTAGGACATCCTCACAGGATCATCCTTTCTTTCAGGGCTTCATAAGTGTGAAACCAAAGCCACTTATCAGCCAATAAGCATCCGGCAGTAATGGACAACTTAATGTCCATTACTCAGTAAATTAGTGTTGACTATTTTCCTCATCAGTAAAAACTGCATTACTGTGAATAGGGTGGTGAAGGACAAATATGGATTTCCTTCTAGTAAATGTGTTTGGTAAGTAGAGAAGAAAGAAATGAAATAAGGGTAGCCCTCTTTCAAATAAGCTGATGACAATCAGCAAAAAAAAAAATCATATAGTTGGTCCTTTTTATACCTTGGTTATCAGTAATTATAGGCCTTTTGTGAATGGCCCAGGACTGACTATTTCTAGATGCAAATGGAAGGTTTGTATTGAGTGAAGTCAGAAGAAGGTGATGGAAAGGAGCTAAGTGACTTGTTGCTAGGCTACCGCACCAACTAAGTTAAAATGAAGAACGAAGTGCATGCACTCTTGCTGAGAACAAAATTCTGTATAATGGCCCCGGCGGCAGCTAAAAATAAAGTTCCGCTGACTTGTTGATTGATTCGTACTCATGGACAGGCAGAGGTGGGCAGTGAAAAAGTAAAAAAATGAAAGAAGAAAAAGGAAAAGTTTCATACTGAGCGCTGTGTGTGCACGGTTGGTGAGGGGAGTAAGAAAGAAAAAAAATGTCACACTCACCACTTGAAGCAGTGCAAGGTAGCCTGCACCCACATTGTCAAAGTTGACTTTTACTTTTGACCAATAGTACTGTGTGTCATTCATGGCCAGGCACTCAGTCTTGTTGTTAATGTGTGAGCTGTTGTAAACGAAGCCTGTGCGGTTGATGCAACGGCCAAATTTGCCAGCAAACAGGTTCACTCCCATGATGCTGAAGATGAGCCAGAAGATGAGACAAACCAACAGGACGTTCATGATGGAGGGGATGGCCCCGATCAGAGCATTTACCACCACCTGGGTCCCATGGATACAAACAGCTGTTAGAGACTTGTGACCCACACTGTACCCATCTTTTGTTGTAGACTGGCTGTAAACGATCTCCATAAACTACATAAGAAACCATGCCTATGCAAATGCACAGATGACTGAAGCTTAACAAAATGAATTTCTGGAGTTCGCTATTACTGTACTAACCATTTCTCACAATTAAAATAAAACATGAAAAGTAGCCATTTGATGATCATATGCACCCATATTTAGAAATACACTGAACAACACAAAGAAAAAAAAATAACAGAAGCTTTCAGCACAGCACAGTGAAAGAAATGAGTCATTGTGAATGATTTTTTTTTTTTTGAAAGGATATATAGGACCATCTTAATAGCACTATGGGTAATACTGGCTGTTAGGTAGGTGGCATTATGGAATAACAACAGGAGACCGACAAAGCATCAGCACACAAAATGAACAGAGAAATCTGGCAAATATAGAACTGTTTATTAGTGTCTGACAGTGACAGAGCTGAAGGCCATTCCTAGCACTTTTAGGGTTTTGTTTTGAATACAGTTAAATAAGATCTCATTTAAAATGCAGAAAACAATGGAAGCTGCTAGAACTAAAAGTGCCAAGACTGGCTTTTGATGTCTGATTTTAAAAGAGCCTCAGTGATCTAAGTTTGGCCAAATAGTCAAATGAAGGAACGTGTCACAAAGGGATCTGCCACCCAGCTGATCTTTAGAGAATGAGACTGCACTTTCTTTACCCATGCAAAGAAAGCAATGTGCCTCTGGCAGCAGCTGCTGAAGCCCTGTGACGTCTAATCGCATTTGCCAGATTTACAGTGATGGAGGGGGAATTCCGTGTTACTCGCCTTCACTTTCACACAGCATGCAAAGAAAAAGCATCATATTTCAATTTTATCTTCAGTCTGTGGGTTGTCAGCTGATTACATATGGCCAATTATCAATGATTTAAAGTTGAATTAAGAGAAGGTGGATTAGAGTCGCTCCCCTGTTATTTAGATGTAAAGGACACACCATGACATTGCGCTGTTGAAAACAGGTAAGAAGAAATGCATGAATAGTTAATACTGACTATTTGACTGATGAAGAAAAAGGCTATTCACATGCAAAATGCCTGTCTTGGTCACTCAGTTGCTAGAATACTGTGGGTATCTCACACCATAGATAGATTAAAGGCAACCATTTATTATATTTATGATTCCCTTTTCAAATTCACTGTTTAATATCGTTGCTAAATGTTACATTATTAAGCACTTTCACAGCATTAACCCAATTGCTTCTTTTTACATAATTTAGATTTTTTAATGATAAATAAGCAGTCATTTTGCATTGGAATACCTTGAAATGCTCAGTATCCTAGAGAGCAAAATGCTGCATATGAGACATTTTCATGAGCAATGGACTGCACAGTATTATTCAATAGTATTTTGGTAATATCATAATAATGTAATTATGAAATGTAATACTGGCAAGATGTTTCATTTCCAACTGGAAAAATCCCTTCAATATTTGAAGTAGTGCCAGAATTGGCAGACTGTGGATTAAATAGATCAAGCATGATTAAAACCTAAAAGAGCAATGAAAATGATATCCACAGGGCAAAGGGATTTTAAGTTATAATATTGCTGAATATATTGCAGTTCATTTTGAAAGAGAACTTGGAAGGCATGTAATAGGAGTCTGATAAACAACTGAGAAAGTGATTAATTTGGAAAATGGGAGGTGTTGATATTTATTTAGGTATATTTACCACATATAACTTTTGTGAATTCACACTGCATGAATATGAACTAAAAGAATCATTACTTCTCAACATTACATCATGAACTGTACTTTGGCAAGTATCCGTTTACCTCACCTAAATGAGAATTTAGGTTCTGAGCTTTTGTTAAAAACCTCAGGGCTTGCGAAATACTGCTGAGAAAAAGTGTTACAATAATTACAATAGAGTTATTTTCTATGAAAACAGACTGAGTTCTTGCTCTTCCCTGAAAGTATAAAGATGGCTTCAGATGACAGAGAAGTGGCAGATGGAGATAGAGACAGAGCGAGAGAAGAAACTCTTACCCTCATGCCTTCAAATCTGGATAGAGCTCTTAGTGGCCTGAGAGCCCTGAGGGTCCTAAGTGATTTGATGGCAGCGAAGTCAGAGTAGCCTAGTGTGTTGGCTACGAGGCTTATTAAAGATACCTAAAAGGGGAACAGAAAGTGGAAGAGACAGAAAAGATAGAGATGCAGTGTTAGCAAGTTGACAAAACCTGCCAACAATCCTGTGAAAGCAGAAGGTTTGAGCATCCCTCGATCAGGCCTCCATCTTGCTTGATTAAAAGAAGGTAGCAGGGTTAAAAAACAGAAGCAGGTAAATAAGTTAATTTTGTACACTTATTTGCTGATTCTTTTTCCCATGCATGATCAATCCTGTAGAAAAAGTGAAAATGTGGGTGTGTATCCTTAAAAGACCCTGGTAAACCTGGAGGATGAAACTGTTTATTTAGTGGCCTAATAAACTGCCAAAATCATAAGTTAAAATGTGCTCAAACTCCCGGCAGTGGCATGTCTCGGTCAGAGCGATCCTTACCCTCATGCCAGCAAAGCGAGAAACGGCCCGTAGTGGCCTCAGTGCCCGAAGGGTCCTTAGGACTCGTAAGGTGCCAATTTGGTCAAAACTGAAGGCACGTGCCATCAGGCCAATCACTGAAATCTGTGTGAATTGAATTATAGTTTGTTTAGTTAAAGACAAGATTATTGTTTTTCCCTCAAGATGTTTGTGAAATTGTATACTGCATTATTTCTATAGACATTATTTCTATAGACTTAATAAAAAGGTGTATCATTATCATTAATGTGGTGTACTGAGTGATCTGGAGATGAGTTACAGGAATCCTCAGCTTTCATCGTTTTAAACCAATTCATAAAAGTAAGCAGAGTGCTTGATTGCATTCTGCTAAATAATTTCCTTGAGATAAGGGCAGCAGGCTTTGGGCCCGTAGGGAACAATCACATAAACTGCTTAAATTACATTCATAATGATTTATGAAGTGCTCAAGCAGCCTGCTTTGGGATTGCAGAAGTAAAACTTATGGTTTATCTCCTCAACATGGAGACTTACTACATGAGCATCGAAGAGAAGCTTCATCCCAAGCATAAGACATCGAAACAGTGCTGAGAGCTTTTGTGCACATATTGACAAATTGACATACAGACATGCGATGACTTTTCAAATACTCACTCTATGCCTTCAAGCTAGCAAACAACTGATTTTCACCAGTGTTTCTTGAGCATGGAGAATAACGTCTTTAGGTACTGCATTATTTACAGAATATAACATTACAATTTTATACTCATCATTGGTAGTTAGGTAATGAATTTGCACTTACATCAACAATTAGAAAATCTAGCCAGCACCAGTAGTTGGTGAAGTACTTCTTAAAGCCATAAGCAATCCATTTCAAAGCCATTTCCAGGATGAAGATGTAGGTGAAAATCTTGTCCGCATACTCGAGTATAATTTTGATCACTTTTCTTTGTTCGATGTAAATGTCTTCAAATGCCTATCAAGAGAGTGGAAAAAAGAGAAATGAAGAAAGTTTAGTACTAATGATAATTGATCATTTTATGTGATGTAACGTGTACAGTCCATGATTCTACTTGGCAATGTGATTCATTTTAATTTCACAAACTAATCCCAACCTGCTTGACAGTATCACTGCCTGCGTTAGCTAAATATCCACGCTTGATGTCCTATAAACCTGTTTTCTTGCTAGAACTGCTTGACAGTCCGATGCGTTCCGCGTTGATGGACACAGACAGAGAGGCAAGAAAGAGCACACAGTGGCCAGCTGTGTCTCCAAACCCCCTGTCCTGTGTCATTGCTTTGGAGGGGGTCTGATAAACTCTTAACCTGATTCTTCTCCACATCGGCCCTTTCAAGGTCTGTTCTGTTCACAGTGGGCTGTAACATTTATTACATACTTATGCTGAAGTATGGCTTAGAGCTGCCCATGTGAGATCTTGCATGCACTAAAGCACAGTACAGTTTATATAGGGAGTCATTAAGAAAGTCAGCAGTAAGCATCTGTGGCCATTTGCCTCTCCATTGCTTTCTGCCATCTTAGCTGTTTTTGTTCTTTTTTTCACTTTAAAAATGATTTTTTTTTTGTTTTTTTGCTTACTTTTGCTTTTCACATGTGATCGTTCAATTCTATGTCTGAAATAGCAGCTGTTTGCTGAGGAGGTGTTGGTAAATGCCACCAAAATACCAGCCACTCTAGTTCACACCTGGCATCCAGGCCTTCCGACAGACCAGTGACATTAGCCTCTCTTTGTGAGTCACTCAACAACAAAAGGCACTCCTGTGCTGTTAAGAAGGTTCTACACCGTAAGAAAGTTAAAGGTTTTGAAACATTACACAGTAGCTGTGAACTTTTTTGCTCTGACATTTGTCGACTCCTTCGCAAAGACTTCCTTAAAAGGGCCACAGTTGGTAGTAAAATACTGAATGTTCGTGGGTTGCATAGATCAGTCGGCTCCTGGCAGCGCTCTCCACACTCAGTCATTGTTTCACTTCAGAATCCACTCTCCCACCAGTTCCCGATTTCCTAAAATGTCTTGTGGCAAGTTCACAACGTCTGTGTAGAGGAAAAAGTCGGTTTGCAATAAAATTGGAAAAATTAGTTTGCAGCATCTCTAGTGGCCTGTGGCATCTGTTAAAAGTGATTAATGTCAGCTGAACGCTGTACTTTTGTTGCCCTGCCACAGCTCTCCCATGGAGACGCCTGATCCTGGAAGTTGACCAGCCAGCAGGCAGTCTGGCACCCGTAGCCAGCTAAACACAGAGCCTGCTGACTGTGCCCTTGTAAACTGTTCCAGAGTCAGCATGATTATTTAGTTTGTAGACACGGAGATTGGGGCAATTCAGGAGGGAAAAGGACTTCCTTCCAATTTCTGCCCTAAAGAAAAAAGCACTATGCACTACCGAATTTAAAGACTAAATCTGAAAACAGATTTTTTTTTTTCTGATTGATATTTGTATGTAAACCTTTCAACAGCTGGGCTTAGCATTTGTGAAGCTTTAGACAAAATATGCTTTATTCTTAGCCCAATTATCTTAGCATAATTATCTTTCCATCCTGACTGAAAATGACCAAAAACATTCCATCGCAGAATTGGACCCCAAACAAACCTAAAGTTCATGCTTTCACATTTCGCCATTGATTTGAAAATAAGCGGTCAGAATTGTGGATTTGAATTCATGGGTTAAATTTGAATGCAGATTTTGATGCGAATGTAAATTTAAATGTAAATTTAAATGTAAATTTAGTGCAACGAGATCATTGACAAAAATAAATGACAATAATTACCTCTAAAATGGAATGTTTAAATCTATATGCTGAGGCAAACATTTGCTGCTGTGTCCATGTGTTGGTGGAGGTGTGTTGCCATTGCTCACCAGAGCACCACTGCTGAGCAGGATCATAAAAATGATGAAGGTTTCGAACCAGCTGTGTTCCACTATCTGAAAGCAGGTCTTCCTCAGTCGCCACCACACCCTGCCCAGGCCCTCATTAGTGTTGATTTCACAGCACTGAAAATGACGGACGCATGCTAACAAAAAGAGGAAAATTAGAGCACACAGTAACGATCAGCAAACTAGAACTGATGTCAGCACTGATATGAAACAAAAAGAAATTTCTATGGAAATTCAATGTAAAATGAGCATCCCTGTGCTGTCCTGAACAAGATGCTAAGCTCCGATAAAGGTGCATGTCTTCAGAAATTACACAGACTTGGCTTCTGAGACATGGCTGTTATGTGACATGATCCCAAGTAGCATAAATGACTCTTTAAAAGCCTTTCATCTATAACAATAGGTCGCTGCCATGAAATCACATTTAAGCCTCCCATGGGTTTCAAAGCAGCTCCATTACCGGTATTCAAGCTTCTACAAATTAACTTATTGCCTGTAAACTTAATAACAGGATTATGGTAACAGGGTCCCCTCAACTCAATTTGTACTGACACTCCAGCTCTCTATTGGAAGCCTTAGCCATTTCAGCACCCTGGCATCATTGTTTGTCAGGCAGTTAACAGCCATCAAAGCAAAATAAAGAATCCCGATGATTACGGCAAAGTCTGAGAGTTACCAAGGAGTCTGTATTTCCCAGTAAACTACTTACATTAACACTGGCACAAATCTGATCTGAAAGTAAACATGCCAAGAACACAGACTACCTTAAGAGCATGTGTAAGCATTCATGTAGTGCTGTTTCTAAATGTCACACTGAGGAATACTTCTGCCTGCCCCCCTTTTTCTTTTCACAAGCATTAGCTGATGTAGCTTAGGGAAAAACAGAACATGGAAATGATGCTGGGATGCTATTCTAAAACCCAATTTTAATCATTTTGCCATATTTGTCACCTAGATGATCCCACTCTACTCCTCATACATAATTTCAAATTAATTAAACCTTTGTTTGTTTCTCATACAGTTAAGAGTTCAATGAAATAATTGAATGCATATATAAAAGTATTGGTCAGCAGCAGCGATCGATCCGTTTATTGTAAAGATGTTTTTTAGCAGTGTACATTTCTAATATGTGTTAAAAGCTTCAGTAAATTTGTCTAACTAGGGCTTGGTTGACATCGGCTTTCAGCTTTAAAATACCTCTAGACAAATTTGTACTAACATGCTTTTGAAAATACAGCTCATAAAGTTAACATTTTAAACTCATTCTAACCAAACGATCAATAACAATGCGTATAGCGAAGAACCAAACAATTTGAAAGATATGAGCTACTTTGAAACTTCTGTCATGGTAAGCAGTGTCTGTCAGTGTTTCTGGCACAATAAAACAGCCTTACCATCAGGGAAGCAATTATCAGGATCCATGTCCTCTTCAGCCATCTCAGAGTATTCATCTTCCTCCTCTCCAGGCTTCCTCAGGTCAACTGTGCTGCCCTCTGATAGGCTGATGTCATCACTCTGAAAGCCAAGAGAACCAATCAGTCTGATTGCTTTCATATCACTTCTAAATGGCAGCTCTTACATGACACTTCTGCTGAAAGGCAAAAATACTACAATGATGTCTCATAAGCTCTGGGTTTATTTCCTTTATTTTATGTAGACCAGCTGAAGAGCTGACCACTCTGCTGTGTCCTTTGCAAGGAGTTTTATCAATAAGCAAGAAGCCAAGGGTATGCTGTCCAAAAACACTTGATTTAAACTCAAGAATAACTCAAGAATAAATGAGAAAAAAAGATCTTCTAACCATAGACTCTTTTGTTATTGCAACTGTGCATAAAACACTTTTCCTTTCATTGATGTTTTGTATCAGAGTTTTGAGATTCTGTCAGTTGTTTGGTTTGAAAGGATCTCATGACCTATCAACAATTAAGTGAAGTAAAAGTGAAATGAATAATCAGGGGAAGCTTTTGAAATAGTTCAGTTAACAGTCATTTGGAGAAGCCCTGCAAATGCATATCTTAATATCAAATTGGCAGTTTCTCCAGACATTGATCTCTTTACATCTAAAAAAAGAGATGTCTAAGCGATGTCTAATACTCTTCAGCTCACCATACAAGAGCCAGAGTATTGTTCTCCATCCATTAAATAGCAATCAAGAATCTGCAGGATTGTCTCATCAAGCACCAAGAACTAAATAATTATATAAATGGAAGGGAATTTACTGGAGAACTGTCTATGATTTCCCCCGTTTGCCAAAAGAGTGTTTGGATAGGCTCCAGCACCCAGTTAGATGGATGGAAGGATGGACAGATGGATTGATTGATTGACAGAAGGATGGATGGATAAGGAGAAATCTGAAAATATATACAGACCTGTACAGAGTCTAGGGTGGTTACAAAAGAAGATGAAAGATGTCCTTGAAAGAGGTTCTTTTATTGTTTTTAAATATATTTATTGGTTACATGGATGCAGGTTCGTTTTCACAGCAGCATTTCTTTAATGGAGCAATGATTAGTTAAAGCAAAACTTGGAGAGTGGTAAGAGGTCTGAAAATGGTTTAGCTAACAAATAAAAAGACTTAGTTTTTATTATGTTCATTAAAAGTTGTTTTTAATGCAGATACAAAGGTTAACTATTTCATCAGATGACTTAAAGCTCTCTGCAGTACTGTACATTATGAAAGTGAAAGTGACAACCCTTGTCATTGCGAGGTCACAGCACTGCACACCATGAACCACAACGAAATTGGACCTCTGCATTTAACCCATGCACACTCAACACCGTGCAGCAGTGGGCAGCTATTGAAAGCGCCCGGGGAGCAGTGACGGGGACGGTACCTTGCTCAAGGGTACCTCAGGGGAGGGAATCGAACCCACAATCTTCCGATGCAGGGCGACTCCCTAACCACTAGGCCACCGCTGCCCTATAAATGCTATTTTCTGTTTGCTCCAAATTCTTTGTATCTTGAGTAAGAGCCTTGATAACATCTGAGGCTAGGACAAAAACATGCTCCGATTCCTGATGCTGTTCCATCTTTCATAGTGTATGAAAGTTAACACGATCAATCTAAACATATTCATTAACACCTGGTTCATTGTTGTACTATCTGCTCCATTTTGACTCATTTTCCTTGAACCTGGCTTGGTTTCAAAAACCAAATAGCAGCATGAAGAATTACATTTCTCACATATGAACAGACTTTCTACACACAAGCTGCCTTATTTCTAATCACTCGAAGATTTCACACAGAGCCTATGGGTAGCACTGATGGCTTTTGGAAAGGATTAATTTGGGGTTAGCACATGTCCAGGTGCGCCAATGAGACTTGTGTGGTTCCCAATCAAGCATCGATTCTGTCCCATCTTCATACCTCTGCCTGCCTGAATAGGCATTTGCATGCCTAGTGGAGAGGAAAACCAGTCGGGCTGTTGTGTGGCAGAGCAGGCCTGCTGACATGAATGTCTGATGAAACATAATACACCCCTTGCCCTCTTTTGTTTGTGAAACCCTGTAGGTGACAGTTCTGCCCCCTGGCTTCCTTGGCACGATAAAAAGCTGACAACATGACTAGCCGTGCTGCACATGGGATAAATAAGAGCAACTTTTCACCAGCCATGCATGTTTGCACTGTCAAAAAATAAATAGATTCTTTCAATAGAAAAGCCCTTTCCTCGATTCATTGGCTTACATTAAGAGCCATTTTTCAGTTTAAGCCTCATCTAAATGTGGACAAAAAGATTTACATTGTAATAATTTTTCTGCAAAAAATTCACTGCAAATTTTATGAAAGGAATAACACATTCAGCTACAGTGTATTCTAAAACAGCAAATTAATTTGGCACAAATGTAGCCCATCTGCAATGCTCAGTTCCTTACAAGGCTACAGTTGATGAGGGAGGATGGCGTAGGTTTGGGAAGAGAACAGTAAGAGAAGGAACAAAGAGAGGAGGGGACTTGGCGGTTGTGGAAATGATGTGCATCACTCCTGACATCAGGCTGCTGTGTCTCGGCTTCACATTAAAGCAGAGGGAAATGTGGCGTGGCAGTGCCTCAGAACTGTGGAGGAGGTGAGAATAGGCCTGAATCCGCACCGACCAAGCGGGGCCGGAAATGAAGCGGGGTCACAGCGGTGCAAGATCGGAAGAATAACCCAGACGTGTTAAATTTCTGCTCCTCTGGTTCTGGAAACCCTCCATGTAAATATACCATGGAGCTGCACGATATACTATCTGTTATTGATAATAGAGGTATTCTCACTTTTGCAATAGTTATATTGCCAAGGTTTGCAATATGTAAATAACTACTCATAAATTAATTAGTTCATTTGCTGCCTGTTATGAACAACCTATTCTCACATGTCCCTTTTAGTGTAAAAACAAAATGGCATATCAACAGTTATCCTTTTCAAGAATTTGTTATTTAACAACTTATTATAAATGGATATACATCAATTTGGAATAAAATTGAGGCATACTAATCTGTACAGTTTTTGATAATTCATAATACAAAAATGTTTTTCATTCTCCTACAAAGTTACTATTTGGAGATACAAAGAATTGCTACAAGGTGGAGAGTATGTGGCAGTTACATGCATCAGTAAATATGGTATTTTGTCTATTTTTTTTTAATCATAAACTGAAAATATCCAGCAGTATGCTCCAGGAATAAGCCAGTCTTTCCAGCAATCAGGTCTCATAAACATGCAGCACATTAAAATGATTTCTGCCAAGAAATCTCAGTGTGCCCAATCTCCACTGCACAGTAATCAGGCAATCGAGTAATTATCTCTCTGTTCTTTGCCCGTTTCTTCATTCTTTACAATCCAGGGAGGCAAGCTGCACCTCACTCTGTATTTTTGATCAAGGGTCACGAAACTACATTCTGGGCATCCCTCTGCTCAAAGCCTGAGGTGCTTCATTACCTGAGTCGAGGCACCATCTCGTAATGTACCTGTCCAACAATAAACAGAGCCTACCAAGCCAACCTTTACTCCAATTACACACACATGCTGGAGGCTTTGGGGATCAGGTTTTCCAACTGGTGGAGAGAGACAAATGAAAATTCACCCATTGTAAGATTTAATGTGATTGCATTGTAATAGAACACGGCTTCAGAGTGCACTCAATAGAGTAGGAATAATACAGTGCAGAGTATATGACGATAATATCATTGCCTGTTGTACATAAGGGCTTTCAGCCCTTAGTGTAGGAAAAGCATGAGAGAAGTCAATGACGCTAGGCAATCCTCATCCTTACATAAGGGTTGTGACAGCCAGTTAGCATATAGGCCTTAGACACAGCCATGGGCAACCTCCAGTTTATGGGCCACTCTCTTTGGCAGGACATGCATGTGTGGAATCCCAGTGTTGAGTGTGGTAGAGTTGCACATTCCAGCAGCACTGACCAACACAAAAGCCCTATAAATATCCTCCCAGGGGGTTAGGGCCTGCCTTGTGGCTTTGGCCACTGGAACCCAGTGAAATCAGACCTCTAGACAATGTATAGTTGGCTGTGCTGCTCCCCAAGCTTTCGGCTATACTAGATGAGGGCTTATAAATGCAGTATTTGGAGTTGTACCCACAAAGAGGCTTGCTGTTGGGCTGCCAGGAATGACTGAAGACAACAACGAACAACAACCAGCCAAAGATCTTAACGAGAAATTCATGAGCTTAACTCTGATCTACCTTGACCTGAATGAAATTTATGAGAATAAAACCCTAGAGCTTGTATAGCCCCATTTCATAAGATGTTCAAGGGCCTGATGGACCTGAGTTGCTGTGCCAAACACTGAACATATGCCTGTCGACTGATAGACTGCAAAGTACTAAAAACATAGATAATTCAATCAAATCAGATGAAGCTATCAGGTTATTTGAAACTTGAACCATTCTTTAGAGTATCCAAACATTGCGGGCAGAATTACAGTCAGCAAATGCTGTATAGGACACATCCATTGGGCTTGTTTATGGAACATGAGACATCTACTCATGGCGCCATGGTGCATGCAGCACAACAGCACTTTACTCTCTACCTTGGTGGCTAACGTACCTTTCATACCTTAATAATTGCATTGATTGCAACTCAAAGAACTTTGACAAGCCTTACTGATCTCGGTCATATCTGATCTAATTTATGCACATGTAGCCCACCACTATTGCAAATGAGTCATAAGGAAAACTTAGTGTTTTAATTACATACATTAGTGTGGCACAGGCTACAGGCACAGGTGAGAACGCTCCCATGCATTGGTCAAAAATAACTTAATCATCAAAGGTCTAAATATATAATCCCACCCAGGCCAGGCCAAATAATGCTTGTCTGAGAAAATCAACAATATATCAGATTCAAATTATAAGTCATCTTGCTTTGAATTGCAAGGCTGTTTCTGGGAATGTCTTCTGTTATTCTGGAAAGTATTACCAAAGCAAGTACACAGTATGGACACAGACAATGAAGGACAAATGATGGCCAGCGACCAAGCTGCTTTTTATGACTGTGCAGACAAACAAATCCTCCAGGGCAGACTCAAACATGTTGCCATATGCTTTTCAGTCTCCTGCCTCCCCTTTTGACAAGATGAGCCCCAATTAGGCTTCTTTGATTCTTGCCTAAAAAGAAAGCTTGTAAAAAGTGTCCAACTTCATCACTCAGGTTGTAAGTTGTGGAGTCAAAACAGGGACAGTGCAAGCCAGAGGCTTCTGAAGGGGGACTGAGGGTTCAGTTATTCATGCAGCACCATCCAGTATTACCATCATTTTAATTCAGTGAATACGCAAAAATGTAAACTGAAAACATTGTTTTAGTTTATAAAATGCATGCAGTTTGTCTTAAAGTGGATTCTGGTTTATTAAAAGCTTGACTGAATGAATACTGTGGGGCATGCTTGTTTGTAGGATGCAGATGAGACTTGACTATGACTGTCATGAGTTCTCTTTCTGTCTCTCTTTTTATCCGAGGCCATGGCCAGGATGTAATAATGTAGTTCAGGTGTATGAGCTCTGTCTGGCTGTCATGCTTTGACATTACAACGAGACGGTGTTTCCCTTGCCTGAACTGTCTGAACACTAAGCCCTGTCTGCCACCTACAAAAAGAAAAGAACAAAATTATGTAGGCTTGTATCTGTGTACCGATTCCTAGTGATTCAGCCACTGTTCTTTGAGACATGATATAGTGAAATCATTGAGAAATCACACATTTCTCTACTGATTTGATTCCGTTACTAAGGAATTATTATTAAATAATAATGGATTCTTATTGCTCACAATCAGAGAGTGATGCAGTTGAATCAACACCTTTAGATTAATGTATTTTTATGCACCGGTGCATTTTTATTCCTCCAGCTGCAATGCCTTCATTTGAACACCCAGTGTTCTGCATCCAGGGTACTTGACAAAGCTCAACACTCAGTTGTTCTGGAAGACTTTACATTTGAGTGAACAGAAGCGTAATTGTATTAATTAGAATTTCTGTCATTACCACAAACCATCATAAGTTTATTCTCAGTGTTTCAGTTAGAGAGTGTGTGTATGTGTGTGTGTGTGTGTGTGTGTGGGTATGTGTGTGTGTGTCTGCACACGTGTACATGAATGCACACATGCCCATGTGTGTGACCTCTTAGCACTTTCCATTCTGTCATTCATGTCCCTAGTGATTATGAGGAAAGGGACAAAGGGACAGAGAGAAATAGAAAGAAAGACCTCCAGCTCAGGCAGATGGGTTGGAGGTTCTGCATGTTAATCCTCATGACTTTTGCTGTTCAGATTTTAGGATAACTAAATAACCTAACCCAGGAAGGCAGAGGTACAGCAGCTTACAGCAGAGTGAAATGTAGAAAGGGCAGATGCGACAGAAAGACACAAACAGCTGAGCACGGGTGGAGGTGAGGGGTGGGGTGCAGGTGCACTGAAAGATAAAAGAGAGGGAGGGCAGTGGAGGACAGGTAAACGAAAAGATAAAAGATGTAGAGGCAGACAGAATGAGGCAGAACAGGTGTAGGGAAAGATTAAAGTGAGAGAAAAAATATCAGCTGGCTCAGAAACTTGTCTAGTCACAGGTGTGCAGGAGCAGTGTGGTCACGTGTTCGCAGCTGGGGAGGTGAGCTGTGGAGGATGGCCTAGATTAGGCTCCCTGTCTCTGAAAGAGTGACTTTTCATAACATCAGCAAAATGCACTGCTGTTAATGCTCTTTCTTGGAAACATTCTCAGCCAGCGCGGATATTTCAACATTATCTTAACAATTTATCTAAAACTACCAAACGGTTGAAGCAGGAACATTTCAAGATAAGGGAAAAACTCCCAACTTTAATGTAGGTTCATGTAAGACGATTTTGGAGTTGTGACATGACAATGATGATACAGGAGTGCTGTTGAGGGCCATTATGTCTGTTATTAAGCATTTTTATTTGGATTTGAACAGAACTCCAAACAGGTCCTTTGTTTAGGTTTCTGCAAAAGTCAGGATGAAACTGCAGCAAACTGCCTGAGCATTGCATGAAACTGCATTAACAATCACTGATTTCTTTTCTTTTCTTTTTTTGGCTAAAGCTTAACCAGGAAACCTGGGAAACAAACCAATATGTTGCATAAAAGCAAAGGATTTAACAGGTTTTCAATTTCTGTTTTTTCTTTTATCTTCTGTGCTGCTATCTTTTACTCTCATTCTCTTACCGCAGCTGTTTTCTGTATACAAACAGATTCATCTTCCAACACTTAGGTATGATAAAATAAATAAATGGATAAATAAATATTGAATATGTCTTGTCTTTGTTTTTGAAAGAAGTCCTGCCACCTTTAATGAAACTGAAACATTAGGAAAGGGACTCTAGGAAGTCTTGATCAGTCAGAAAGGCTGGGCTTAAGGATTACACTACAGATTATCAATCCATTTTCTGCCGCTTGTCCCAAACGGGGTCGCGGGGGAGTGCTGGGGTCCAAACCAGCGCACACAGGGCGAGGACGGGGGACGCACCCTGGACAGGTCGCCAGCCCATCGCAGGGAGGAGCAAGACAGGGACGGCACCTTGCTCAAGGGTACCTCAGGGCAACCCACTGGGAAGGGGATCGAACCCCCCGATCCTCCAATCACATGGCTGATGCCCTAACCACTAGGCCACCACTGCCCTACACTACAGATTAGTTCAATGTAAAGATTTTCAAAAGAATTTTCCATGCTCAAAATTGTTGTAGCTAATAGTTTTTTGTATACAGGATGCATTTTTCTTCTCTTTAAATTAGTTTTTTTCTAGTCTAAATTAGTGTTAGATCAGCATTTTTGCTGAAAGTGCTTTGGGGAAACAAAACTATACATACCAAACCTACACAAAAATATTTTTCCATTCCTGAATTCAGCGTTTTTGTAATCATTATATTAAGTTCAGCATTCAGAGCTCCACAGAGCTCCATCATTCATCATATTGTTCCTGACTGTTTGTGTTCTAATATTATTATGGGACTGCATTCACCAAATTAAGCTTTCAAAGTAATGGACTACAGAGAAATGTCACTCACTAACGTGATATGCCTCAGTATCTAATTACAGTGAGCTATTAAATAATCAATTAATCAGTCAATGCAGAGTCCATTTTAAGCCATTATTTAGTTATTCCTCTTAATTTTGCACCAGCATGGTGGTAATTAACAGTAAAAGTGCCTGTGGGTTTGCTATTTGGCCCTTTGCGTGTGAGGATTTACTCAGCCGAAGAAGTGTGTGTGTGAGAGAGAGAGAGAGTGAATGTGAGAGACATCAGGGTTCAGTAGATCAGTGGTTTCTGTTTTTCTTTGTTCTGTTTGGACTCCTCAGCACTGCTCCGTGAGCAACGTGACCATTATGAAAGAGTGCGGCCCTGGCAAGAGCCGTCTGCTTACACAATCGGGTCACATGGGGGGTCTGCATGAGGGAAAACTCCAAACACACCGCCAGCACACCGCTGACACCACACACACAAGTCAGCACTGACAGGCTGACGTGAGGGCCAGCATGAGCCTGGGGCAGCCAGGGGGCCAGTGAGCCTCTGATCTGCTGATAACTATAAGGAGAGAGCGTGTACATTATCAGGGCCATGGCGTGCAGCTTGTATGAAGTATGTTGACTTTCAGTTTGCAGATTCAGTGTGCAACAGTGTGCAGCGTGTCTCTATTGCTAATAATGTGTCCCCCACTTCCTGCTCACAGCATTTACTCCAAAATACCTCTAAAGGTTTCTACGGTATCTGCCACCACAACAATAGCAGCAGATCCTTTTAAGTCCTTCTAATAGCAAAGTGGGTCCTAACACCTTTCAAGCACAGCTAGCATGATCAATGAGCCTCAGGCACCTCTGATTCTGTGTCCCTTTTTTCACCAGGTGTGCTGGGTATTTACCACTGCATATTGAAAACACTGCCAGAGAAATATAATTTTCCAAATGCTCTGACCCATTCACGTAACTATCAAAATTTAGCCTTTATCAAAGTGAATCCGGATTTTACGCTTGTCTGTTTCTCCTGCTTCCCACATACCAACTTCAAGAACTGACTGTTCACTTCCTTTCAGATATGTTCTTCTCTTCTCTCCACTGCAGCAATGTTATTCCCTTCACCTGTCAGAGCTATTAACGCTGAGGCTGTTCTGTGGATTTACACCAATAAGCCATTAAAATGAAAACCATTTGCTTAAAAATGCGCAGGTCCCTCTCTGACCTGTCGATGCACGGATGCCGTAAGACAGTGTTCCATGATGGAATGAGAGAAAGCTGTTACAATGGTAATGGCACACTCACACTGCAGTATGGCAGTGGTGCGGTTATTGTTGCAGCCCCTATATATACATATATATTTCAACTCATTCATTAATATTTATGTTTATTATAAGACAGGAGCTAGACGTTGCAAGCAATGTCTGCTCAAAGTAAAAAGGTTCTGAAGGACGCAAAAACAAAACAGAAGAGAAAATAGCTTTTCTGCGTGGGTGTTCAGAATGGCTATTCAAGTGAAGAGAAAGCTCCTGCCTGGCTGATAGCCACTTGTTAGCCTCTCTTTGCTTAGGCCTCTCTGGCCAGTAGAGGAGAAAGCCCCACACTGCCCTAAAGAGAAGTCTAGACTTGAATCTAGGTGAATCTGTTTTACAGCAGAAGGGTGATTATGTGCCAGTCTAGATTCAGTAGTTGACCTTGATGTTCACAGAATAGACTTTATTCACTATTAAAAAAAACATACTGCGGTCCATACTTAGAAATGGTCAGATTTAGGTCTTTATTGAAAATCAGAAATAATCTTTTTTTTCCTTGTTTGTGGATATATTACATGGAGAACATATGCTTAGCTTTTGTTCTGGTGTGATCATCAAGAGAACTAACAGAGGCAACAATGAGCCAATATCCTGTTTCGTGAGCTGCTTATTATCCACTGAGCAGGTGGCAAAAAGACAGCACAGTCGTATTGGACAAACCCAAACAGTTACTAGCACATTACTCAACTGCATGTTAAACAAACAGATATCAGAGGGGATGCATGCATGTGCGACTTATTGACCCTCAGCAAGCCTCACTCTGGAAGCGGAGAAAAACTGTTCTGTGTCAATAGTCTAAAGTGTATTTAAGTCATTTGAAGCCTTAGCATGGTTTTCACAATCAACACTGATATGCATTGTTGTACACTTTTAAAGCCATATTTGTATTAGTAGAAGAGGAAACATCCTATTATGGACTACGTTTTGTTCAAATATGCATATCTTTGAAAAATATCTTTTACTTCAGGGGTGTGAGCGCAGCAGACAATGAACCACAACGAATTTGGACCTCTGCATTTAACCCATGCACACTCAAACACCGTGCAGCAGTGGGCAGCTATTGAAAGCGCCCGGGGAGCAGTGACGGGGACGGTATTGGGAAGGGGTTTGAACCCCTGATCCTCCGGCCAACGCCCTAACCACTAGGCCACCACTGCCCCGTAAATATACATTCATATTTAAGATACCTTATTTGGATCCTGGGCCAAATTCAAAATAATTTGCGACTTTTAAAGGTTAAAGAGCCAGTAAAGAAGAAGATCGAAAACCAATGATTGTTGTCCTTCCAAAGCTTGGAAAATAAGGAAATAGATACTTTAAAATATTATAGCAAACACTGTTGTCAGCCATCAAGCCTCAAGCCTCTATAACTCATTAAAAGCCAATGATTCTTCTTAAAATGGGCATCACACCTCCTAGTGTTTTTCAGGTGTAATGTTTAGCCACTCTCACCTGAACGGTGTAGTGGATTCCAGTGTGTCAAGAGCACTCAGCATGCACAAGCCGCATAGTAAGGAGGTGACTAATGAATGACCCTATTTAAGGTTTGGCATTCGTCCAGCAGAGATAGCACAACGGTGAGATGTTTACCAAAACGTTGAAGTTAATACCCCTAGTCATTTCACAAAGCATTTTGAGTGTCTCATTATACATGGATTCAGATGCTCAGATGAAATGACATCTGATAAATGAAAGTCTAGACACTGTAGCATATGTAGTCTGAGTGCTTACGGTAAAAGCAGCCTGCTTTTTTTTTTCCCATTAGCAATGTACCAACAAACCAAGGCAACCTAATGTACAGTAGATTCCCAAGAGAGTCTCAAAAAGTCGACAATGTCAGGAAGGCATGTATAAACATCTTAATGTATGTGTCATGTCAAGCAAAAAAAAGCTTTCGCATAACTTCAACTATTACCTACTAAAAATCAAAGTAATTTTCAATATATACATTTTTGGGTGTGAACTATTTAATGATCACTTATAGCTTGTAATTATATATAGTCATTTCTTCTGACATATTCAGATTTGAGATTTGATCACTTGATTAAAAAGTGTCCGGAAAATATGTATAACACCGTTCATGATACAGAACACAAATTTCCTCCGTGCAGCTTCCTACAAATTATTTTAAACCTATGAAACTGTAGCATACTAACATCATATCTGAATCATTTTATGCACATATGTTTAAAAACCTGTTTTATACGAATGCAAAAAAAAAAGGGATTCCAAATAATGTAAAGGTGATATAATTTTAAAACACTCTACTGAAGGGCTTCATTAACCAGTCAAGGGAATGCATGCACAGCTGCTATGAAGCCTTATGAGAAGTGCCCTTCAGTAAAATCGTACTAGTTTATGCTGTTTTTCAGGATTAGTGTGCTTTTCATCTCACCGGCTTGGTCTCCACTTCCTCTTCCTCTTCATCTGAACTCTCACTGGCTTCATCATCATCATCTTCCTCATCTGGGAACTCCACATCTGACTCTCCAGGTGCTATTGGCACGCTGATGGTCAGGTTCGGGTTTGTCATGTAGCTGTCGTCAGAGGTGGTGCATTTGTCTCCGGTGCGGGCTATGACCCCGGCCGTGCCATTGCCCTCAGCACGCTGGGCCTGCTGACTAAGACGCTTAAGCTTCAGCATTGCTTTGGCCTCTTTGGCCTTCTGCCGCCGCCGCTTGAAGTTGCCGTTGAAGAAATCACAGAGGGCTCGGCGCAACCAACCAATGCCTCTATGGATGCGAGCGATGGCAATTTGCATGTTATTCATCTCTCCATCCTCATCCGGTGCAGAGAGATTGTCAGCGCTGAAAGAGCTGAGCAGCAGAGCAAGGAAGAGATTCAGCACCTGAGGAGACACCAGAATAATGCACATTACATATCAAAACAATAGCTCGCTACCCCTGCTCCTTAAAAACTTGACTGCTATACATACAGATGTTCCTTGATCAAAGCTTCAAACATTCTGCCATACAGAGTGTATCAATCTCTGTACTCAAAATCATTCAGTCTTTGACGTTCGTGCTTCACAATTTGATGTCGACGATTTTTGGGGGAATTTGCATTACAATGCACCTTTTTCTACCTTTAACATACAGCAAATAAAACATGCACAAGCCAACAGAGTTAACACAAAACCATAGCTGCAGATGGACACAGCTAAAGACCTTGGTGAGGGGAACTGAGTGTACTATGACAATAGGCATTTCAGGCAGGGCTCTAAGTGGTAGCAGCAGTGCCAGCATTGTTAAACAGCGGGTGGGACGAGGAGCTGGTTTTAAATGTCACATCCAACTTTGACACTTACAGACAGGGGCCAAAACAGCAATGTACAATAGACAAACATATGTGAGCATAGCTGTGTATATGTGTGTGTGTGTGTATGAAGGGGAGAGACTTTGATTAATCAGAAACAGCAACAACATCCTCTATCACAGAATGCTATTGCTGTAGTAATCAAACGGTAACTATGCATGCTGCTCCAGTTTCCTCTCCGTAATTATGCACAGTTATGAATGAAAGCGACCTACCTACAAAAACCATTAAATCAAACAATGTAAAGCTGGGAATTTGCCAGACCAATTATTTATATGAAAGGCTAAAAGCTTAGACATCAGTCCAATCCTCAAAGTCTCTGATGTTAAACTATTTTAAAATGATACATTTTAATATCAAGTATCGTTGCAGTTTTAACCCCTTATGCTTAGTTGTATTATTCCATTTTTCACCTAGAAAAAATACTTTTAACTATCCAAGGTAACTTACTCTGTCACTGTTCCACCCAGTTTCAACTTTCATACAACTGACGTGAAGCTTCTTGCGGTATTCTGGTTTGATTTTGGCCCGCTCCTGAATCTTTGAATCTAAAATTTCAGAATCCTACGTAGTTTTTAGTGCCCATACTCAGTTTGGCTGAATGCCTGTAGTCATTATCTTGCTGAAACATTTCTTGGCTGTTGGGATTCATTTTTCTTGTTCTTGCTCCATTCACTTTGTTTAAATGATATATCATTCTCTAGTAGAATTAGCACAATATTAGGACCTCCATTCTTCCTTGTGGGTGTGTGATCTTGGTATTATGGGCCCAAATCTTCTTTCTTCAAACATGACTAGATTAAAAGAGCCAAAGAGTTCTATTTCATATTCTCTGATCACAAACACTCTTCTAAAACAATTTAGATTTTTTTTAAACTAGAATTTTAGTTAATTTTTAATGTGGTTTTATGCTGATGAAGATTGTGCACTGTGTTAATCCAGCACCTATCAGGTCATCATGCAACTTTTTTATGTGAATGCTGGCTTCTCTCTGAATTTTTACCTCCTGTATATTTTAAGTAGGACAGAAATTTTGCAAACCATTCCTGCACGTGTTTCCATAAACTTTCCACTTGCATTTTATCAAACCATTTGTACCGATGGAGATTTTTCAAGTCTTTAGCAGGGCTCCAGCTCTCATTATTCGAGGGTTGTTTGATTATACCTGAGCTTCAGTAAGCTGATTCACATTTACCATGGTTGCAATTTGTTGCATGAAATCCTCCCAAACTATGGCAACACCTTATAATGACCAGGAATCATGTGCAACATGTTTATTGCTTGTTTAATGCTGATAAATACATATTTTTTTGTTTATGTATACATAGCATTATTATATCGCACGTGTTAATGTAGTGGATATGCACTGGAGGCATAAAAATTCAAGTGTCCGAATGCCGTATATACGTATATAAGGTCCAATTTGGAAAAATATTGCTCTATTAAAGTGTTCATTAAAATATGTGAGTCTGTAAATGGTTCCTTCTTAATTTATTCAAGAACGGAATGAAACTTGAATTTCACATTGTGAAAGTTACATGTTGTTCATTTGGGCAAATCTGCTCCTCAATAAGCAGAGTCTTCCCGAGGCAGAGTGAAGCACTGCGTTCCAGACCATATGGCCAAACGAGCTTAATTAAAGTTCTGCTCTCGGTAGAAAGTGGGCGCAGGTGCCCTATCGGGTATCTGAGGGCTGCAGCCGTTACCATGGCAGCGCATTGTTTCGGTCACCTGCACAAAAGGGGTTCTGTGGTCATGTGGTTTCATGCAATCCTCTCATTGTCTGGCTCCTTTAGTCACAGGTTATCGGTGCAGCCAGGGGAATGTGCTGCTGGAGGGAGAACAGCACGCATTTCAAAGCCAACCTGCATTAAAGAACCCTCCAAATCATTATACTCTGCTGTCATTCATTTCTTTTCATTTAAGAATAATTCTGTCATGCTAATTCATAACACAATCATGCAAAGATGAAGATACGCTGAACCAGAATGTATAATTATACCCCTACTTACAATACAATGCATTGAATTCAGTTGATTCACACCTGTGTAAGATTTCCACTTGAATAGTGTATATATCATGCATACCTTTTCTTTCAGTTTGCATACTTCTGTCAAAAACTGATGGAATATATTTTTATTTATGTGGAATGTGCACATTTAACTCAGGTGATCAAGTAACAGTAATGGATCAAGATTGCAGAGGGGCACAGTCACCGTTCCGGGTCCCAGACTTTGGTGTTAATCTGACTTTTCACCAAATTTTTGCACACATGAGTATGATGTCTGTCATTGCCAGAGACTGTTAAAAACTCAGTTGTATATGTTGTGCAAGAAAGCACAAAAGCAGCAAGTGGACAGAAGTCCGTGATAGACTAAATGCTAGATAGCTGAATTTCTCTTCCGTCTTACTCGTGAATGTCCGCTACATTAAATAAAAACTGGACTACATTTGTCTCTAGCTGACCACCCATCTTGAGTTTAGAGACTGTTGTGTTTAGGGTGGCTCAGAAAAATAACTCATACATAGACGCTCAACTGAAAGGACAGAAATGTCGCTCTGACCCGTGAGATACAACAAAGTGGCGTATGTGTTTACTTATACAAACCAACTGTACTGGTGTGTAGAGAGCCCAGCCCGCCCCCACTTACTTAGAGCACTTCTCTGTTAGAACAGACCTCTCGTCAGGTGTGCCAGGCCCACTCAGAAGCAGGTAAAAACAACAGGAGTTATTTCTGCACTTTAGGACCCGACAAACTATCTGGGACATGTTTAAGGAGACTGCAACCTTCGGTGGATCGAACAACCTGGAGGAGTACACAGCTTTACTGTCTAGATACATCAGCAAGTCCTATGGTCACCTCCAACACAATCACCACAGCTCTAATCAGAAATCAGGATGAAGTGTGCACGCTACTGAAAACCCAGGAGACTGGCTTCAAGTCAGGCAACGAAGCTGCCCTGAAAATAGCAAGGCCCAAACTGTCCCAGGCCAACAGAGCAGCAAAGTGCACATATGCTCAGAGAATTCATGGCCACTTCCAGAACACTGGGGATGCACAGTGCATGTGGCATGGCATGCAGTCTATCATCAACTACAGGACATCACCACATGCCTGTGACAGTGAGGCCTCCAGATCCACAGAACAACAAGACTGCAAAAAGGACTGTCCCTCCCAACAATAACCAAGTGCTCTGCCTGATCACGGCCTACATAAGTCAACCTATATAAGACTGTTGAACCTGACAACATGCCTAGCCAAGTGCTCAGAGGATGTGCAGAACAGCTGGTAGATCACAGATATCTCCAAACCCTCTGTGTCCTAGCGCAATGACTATCGTCCCACCATACTTGCTCATCATCACAAAGTGCTTCGAGAGCATCTTCATGAGGAACATACACTCCCAAAGAGAATGCTGTTCATAGACTTGGCATCTAACAGGGAAATTGTGACAGTTAGTTATGAACATCTCCATGTTTAACTGGTCCCTGGATATCCTGACTGGGAGATCCCAATCAATCAAGATCATGAGCAACACCTAACATCTGTGCTCTCCAGTTCACACTGGATGGCTCAGCTATTTACATTTACATTTTCGGCATTTAGCAGATGCTCTTATCCAGAGTGACTTCCATGTGACCCAGAGCTCAGGAACCCAGTGGTGGGAGTGTTGGAGGTGGGATTTGAACCTGGGACCTCTTGATTCATGGGCAAGTACCCTACCACTAGACCATGCCACCCATGTTCTGCACATTTTGAGCCACGTTATGAAGTTATGAACAGTACAGATGACCATACGTGGACAATCAGCACCAGCTCCATCACTAAAAAAGTCCAGCAATGTCTCTACACCCCCACCCCCACCCTTAGGACACAACTGATACACAATGTTCTTAAAAAGAACAAATCAATTCTGTATCTGAATAAGATTGCATAAGTAAATGCATGATTCCCAATCCTACAGCATAGTGGAGACCTCCAGGGCTGTGTATATATAGAAGTACAGAGCTTTTGGTTAGGAAAGGTATAACAAAAAAAAAAAAAAAAAAGGATATTAGCAGGTGTCTAGAGCTGCTGGCTTCTCTCTGTGTCCCTCGCTCCCCAGAGACCCATCCGTCATGGGGGCTGCACAGTGGCTGGACTCTTCCAGCCTGGCCCCTTCTAGCTGTTTCAACTGCTCTTACTGACAGAAGTAATTAGGAGCTGCACCTCCTATTTTCTGCCTCACTGATCAGAACTTTCTACACAAACGCCTGGAAGTCTGAGTGAGTCTCTCCATTTTTTACCTGGTAGCCTCTTACTAGTGGACTTCATTCTTACTTGGTGATATCCACATTTGATGTGCTCTAGCCCTCTGCAGTCAGACATAGCTTTGCTGTTTTTTGGTCACTAAGACAACATGAGCCATTTATGAAATTAACAGAATTACAGGTGGGCATTGTGGGTAAAATATATGTCATTAATATGTTCTTTTAAAATAGTGAGTGTAAAGTAACAGATAGCAATTGTTATCAGAGTAATTAAACGAAAATGTAGTCTTCCGGATACTGACCAACTACTAAACATTTATTTTTGTTAATATTAATTAATACTGAATTAATTAAGTTCCTAATACACTGCATTTTGATACACATTGTTACTTTAAGCACAGTCCTGGGGGTAGGTGTGGGCAATATGACAAAAGCTTTGTATCAATGTGTTATTTTTCTTATTATTACTATTGTTGTTGTTGTTATTGTTGTTGTTGAGTTCAGTGTATCATGGACATCATAACATTTATACCACTTTAAAGCCTGGTATCTCCTTAATAAGAGAAATGTAATTGGCTACTGTAAAGTCTGAAGCTTTACATTGGCAATTTTATTCCTAAACTACATAAATCTTATTTCACAATAATCACAATCTCCCCCACACACACATATACACATACATACATAGTCATGACCTAGTGCTTCAGTTACACTTCCTTTGTAGACCACAGATCCCAGTCCCGTTTTAAATTTACTTAATTATCCTGTAAAGTGTAAATTATTTATAGGCCTCTTGCTTACTCTTCAATTACTCATACAGTCTTGACCAGACACAGAACCCACTGCAGTCTGGAGAGGTGACACCAGGTAAAGGGTTCAAACATAAATAACTTGCATCACAATATCCTGTTACTTACAGCCGGATACACACTACACATAACATGCTTGTCTTGAAATACATAAAAAACGGTCACTTATGTTAATTCACTGGACATTTTTCGAAGGGACCCTTTATTCTGCTTACCTGGGTGTCAAAAAATGCTGAAAAAAAAAAAATATATATAATATATATATATACTGCGATGGGCTGGCGACCTGTCCAGGGTGCGTCCCCCGTCCTCGCCCTGTGTGCGCTGGGTTGGACACCAGCACTCCCCCGCGACCCCGTTTGGGACAAGCGGCAGATAATGGATGGATAATATA